>JAZHFQ010000167.1:600000-1055029 GCA_038387885.1 Spodoptera picta | reverse complement strand
GCAGTGGCGTGCACAGGTTTTCGAGACAGGGTAGGCAATTAAATATCGTATGATTAAACCCCTCCCCCCCGCCGGTCATACAATCATGCTCACAAAAGACAGGTACATGTACATAATACATTTCGAAAAGTGCGTTCAAGGATATTGTGGTGTATTCTTTCGCCAAATTACATACACTGACATCTCGCGTATTTTTTGTGAAGTACTTCATCAGCTATTGAATAAGCCAACAAAACTTACAAATAATGAAGGATCTATTATTTATTTTAATAATGAAGCATAAATTTGATGATCCAAATTTCATTATGGAATTGTTAAGTTTAATCAATCTGTTCAAAATCGTAATATATTACGAATTTAACTCGTCGAGTACCGGTTTTATAGACACAATTATAGAACAATAGGTTGCGGTCACCGGTGACCGCTTGGTGTTTGACAGTTTAAGAGCGTAGGTACCTACATTATGTCAACAAACAAAACAATAACAAGCGCGGCCGGCTGTGGCCGAGCCGGGCGAGTCTATGCGGTACATTTGTTATTACTACATTACATAATTATTAATAATAAATTAATATCAGTTACGTCACGGCACTCGTGTAAACCACTCGCGCGCGTGTTTGTAGTTTTAACGTAGTCAAATTAATCTTATATTGACGCATCGGCTATGAACGCGGTCTGATAATGGCCACAGGGTGCAGTGATGATAGTACGAGTGATCAAGAAGACATCAATCAAGGTTCAGGAGATAGATGGATGTCACACATTTTAATAGAAGAGGAAGGAGGAGACAAAATAGAATTGGTAGAAAACTCTGCAGAACCTAATAATAATGAAATACAAGTTATGGAAGAAGATAGTATAATAAGTAAACCAATAAAACGAGGAAGAGAAGAAGATGATGAAGAAGGAAGTTGGACTAAAGTAGTAAGAGACAAAGGGAAAAAACATAAACAATTTAAAAAAGAAGTCTTTATATGGAGTAAAGAAAAGTTACCTAAACAATTTGCCATAGCAAAATTATTTAACAGTATAGGTTTAACTGAGATAAATCATGTTAAGTACATAAACTCGTATAAATTAAGAATTGAAGTTTCGACTGAGGAATGTGTGAATAAGTTATTGGACTGTCAAGAGTTTCAACCCAAAGGTTGGAAAGTGTACACCGCCACGGACGTGAATACCTCATATGGAGTTATACGGAACGTGGATTTGGAGTTAAAAGAAGACGAAATATTAACTGCGATTAAATGTCCTAGTAACATTCAAATAATATCTGTAAAAAGGCTACAGAGGCGCCATGAAAGCGGCTGGGTACCGAGTGAGGTAGTTAGGATCGGCTTCAGTGGGTCACACTTACCAAGCTTTATTTATATAGATTTTTTACGCACCAAGGTAGATCCTTTTGTTTTTCCGGTAACCCAATGCTCAAAGTGCTGGAAGTTTGGCCACATTAAAACAAGATGCCCATCTAATAAAATTGTATGTCCTAAGTGTACAGAACAGCATAGTAATTGTGAAGTTAACAAATTCAAATGTGTGAATTGTCGGGGCGACCACATGGCATTGAACAGGATTTGTCCGGTTTATGCTCGAGAGAAGCGCGTGAGAGAACTCATGGCAGAATATAACTGTTCCTATTACGTAGCGTGTAACATGTACGTGAAACCTCAGCTGCCAATTGATTCACAAACAATGGGACAAAATGAAAAACCGAAGATCGATCCCAATAACAGCTTTAATGGATTAAATATTGAAGAATCAGGTAGTAGTTATAAGTATACAACAGATCTATTCCCAGCGTTGTTTACGCCAAAGCGAGCGAGTTCACCGCAAGTAAGTAAACAAAAGAAATCGCATTTATATAATAAAAATGAATCGGTATGGTACGGACATCGAGAGTCGTCGGACAACATTCCTAAGCAACCAACTACTACTGATAAGGATGCCAGCGATAATGTAAACAACACGCGAGAGGTACATTTTGACGAGTTAATAAATCGATTGAAGGATATTATTTTTATGCGAAATTATAGTATTAACGAAAAGTTTTATGAGATTATTAAGTGTTGTAGTAAATGGCTAGTGTTAGTTTTTGTAGATCGTATATCTGAGTGGCCTATTGTTAACAAGTGTTTAGAGTTATTTCTTGGTCTAAATAAATAATGGATCCTAAAAATAAAATTGTTCAATTAAAGTTACTGCAGTGGAATGCAAGAAGTCTCAGACCTAAACTTAAAACTTTTGAAAATTTTCTTTTGACTAGTAAAATTCATATTTGCATTATAACTGAGACTTGGCTCGAACCTGACAGTCATTTGAAAATTAGTAATTATAATATTTATAGACAGGATCGTGATGATTCATTCGGCGGCGCCGCTATTGTGGTACATAACACCGTTAAAACTCAGATCAACAGTTTTACATTACGTAATCGAAACATTCAAGTACTCCATATTAAGATATTTAACTGTAGTTTTATAGAAAATGTTGTAGCTGTTTATTGTCCACCTAATATTCAAACTGTAGACGAGGATTGGAAAATGTTATTCTCTAGTTGGTCTAATAAAACCTTAATAGGGGGAGATTTTAATGGACACCACACCAATTGGTCATACAAAGTTGATTCCAGAGGTTCACAAATCCACGATGCAGCTGATGAATGGCATTATGTTTCTCTTAACACTGGAGACCATACCAGATTCAAGTTAGTTTTAAATCAGGTTCAAAAAAGTTCACCAGACATCACTTTTGTTTCATCAGACATAGCTTTACAGTTCAAGTGGACTGTTCTAAATGAAAATCTGGGGAGTGACCACTTAATGATTCTTATCACTACTGAAATAACATGTCATAACCTCACAAAATCAATACGTAATTTTAAAAAAGCAGATTGGAAAATGTATTCGGATATTATATTAAATAAAATAAATACTTTTAGATTAACAGGCAACTACCAACAGATTTATAATCACCTTGTAGAATTAATTAATTACGCGGCTCAATCAGCGATTCCAGATATTAAAATTCCTAAACACCCCACTAGTAAGTTTATCCCTAGATCATATTGGTCCCCCGCATTATCTAAAGCGGTCGCAGAACGTAGATTGGCATTGGCACAGGTTAGGAAGAACCCAACGCCAGTAAATTTCATAGTTCTTAAACAAAAAGTTGCTACGGCACAGAGGCTAATCCGTATAGCAAGTGCAGAGTCTTATCGACAGTTCTGTCACAGTATTGGAGAGACGACATCTAGCAGTGAGTTATGGAGCAAAATGAGATGGCTTAAAGGGTATCGTAGTAATAAAATTTGTCTAGATGAAGAGACGGCTACCACATTCTTAAGGCAATTGACTCCAGATTACGTAAGCCCACAATATCCTGTCTTTAGGTCAATTAACCCACAGTTAGAAGCACAAATCACGACTCATGAACTGTTAAATGTGTTGAAGACGAAGGATACCGCTCCAGGGGCAGACGATATTTCCTATTCGATGATTTATAACTTTCCTAACAAACACCTTATAATCGAGTTATTTAATAAATGTTTGAATGAAAGTGGAGTCCCAATTCAGTGGAGAAATATTAAAGTAGTACCTATACCAAAACCTGGACGCGATCCGTGTAACGTAACCTCATTAAGACCTATCTCGCTCATATCTTGCATCTGTAAATCATTTCACAACATTTTAACAAGACGTCTCGAATGGTTTTATGAAAGTAATAACCTTTTTTCTGAAAACACTATAGGATTTAGAAGATCTAAATCGTGTCTAGATAACTTAGTTCGCCTAGTCTCGCAGATTCAAATAGGTTATACAAATAATCAAATGACATTGGGATGTTTTGTAGATATAAATAATGCATATAATAATGTCGATATCTTGAGAGTAGTAAATAAACTGGATCAAATGGGAGTTGGGGCTTCTATATGCAGGTATATATGGGAATATTTAAGGGAAAGACATCTATCTGTGTCAGAAGTGGGAAGTGATGTCTCGATTACAAGGTGGACATGCATGGGATTAGCGCAAGGAGACCCTATGTCTCCAATTCTATTTAATATCGTGACAAGTGACATTTGTAAAAAGATTATGAGTGTATATGTATCACAATATGCGGATGATTTTGTCCTCTATATTTCTGGCCAGAATGTTGGACTTATGATGACTACCCTCCAGGAAGCATTGGATACGTTATTGAATTTGTTAGAGGTTTTGGGTCTGGAACTATCTCCCTCAAAAAGCAAGATTTGTTTATTTTCTAGGAGAAAGTCATTACAACCAGTAAAAATCAATATTAACAATACTAACTTGGAAAACGTTTCGACCGTTAAATATCTAGGTTTATGGCTAGATTCATCTTTAAAATGGCGTAAACACATAAATGAAATTTATGAAAAGAGCACGAAATTCCTAAATGTTTTTAAGATTCTAGCAGGTTCGTCTTGGGGAGTCCATCCATTACATCTAAGACGACTGTATATTGCTTTAATTCGTAGTCGATTAGATTATGCCAGTTTTCTTTTCGATAATAGTGCCAAGACTAATATTTCAAGGCTAGATAAAGTTCAAAATCAAGCCATGAGAGTGGTTGGCGGTTTTGTGAAAAGCACCCCAATTCACGCGATGGAATCGGAGTTATGTTTGCCACCATTGTTTGTTCGAAGAAAATATTTAGCTACTAAATTTTATTTGAAAGCTAAGTCTGTTGCTAATGGCGAAACCATTACGATAATATTAAAATTAACCTTGCTATGTGAGCACAATTTATATTGGCGGAATAAGAAAAAACCGTTGCTAACTATGGTGAACAGTGAGTTATCTAATCAATCTTTACATAGTTCCAAAGTTCTAGAGATGTTCTCACTGTCAACATGGATGGCGAATATAGATATAAAATCACACATAAATCTAAACATTTGTAATATGGCAGGCCCTAAAAGATTTAATTCCTCATTAGAACTCCTCAACAAATGTATAGGAACTATAGCACAGCATTACCATGGGTTCTATCAGATTTACTGCGATGGATCCAAGGACAACAATGGAACGGGAGCTGCATTTTTTGATCCACAGTGTAACACGGGAGCTAGTTTTACATTAAACTGTAAACTATCTATTATGACAGCAGAATTGTATGCGATCTCAGAGTGTCTGTCTTATTTAATGTCTTGCAATAATATTAATTTTGTTATATTTTGTGACTCCAAAAGCGCTTTGCAGCATATAGCTCGGTGCACCTCGGGTTTACGAGGCTTGCCTGTAGCTTATTCCATATTAGAGACCTATATAAGGTTGAGAAATATTGGCAAATTCGTTAAATTCCAATGGATCCCGTCGCATGTAGGTCTGATAGGAAACGAAATAGTAGATAAGTTAGCCAAAGCAGGAGTATATGAAGGAATGTCTGTCAGCCATCTACCCTTCTTCACGGATATACTAAGAGATATCAGACATTCATGTTACAAAGGGTGGAAAGAATATTTTGACCAACGATCTGAAGAGAAGGGTATATGGTACAAAACTATACAATCCGAGCCACCTAAGATTCCTTGGTTTACTGAAGTTAAGATGAACAGACAATTATTGGTTACATGCTTACGTTTGCGAGCCGGGCACATTCCATTGAATGCGTTTGGACATCTAATGAAAGTTATTAATTCTCCTAACTGTTTGACTTGCGATGTAAGGGAAGATGTCTACCACGCTATGGTGGAGTGTTCTCGGATTGGCGTGGACCGGAGAGAGTTAGAATACGAATACAGCATAAATTTAAGAGATGTCGGTATGTGTAATTTGATTTTGTCTAAACCTACATCCAAATTAGCTTTTAAGATATGTTGTATAATTGTTAAATTAATTAAGTTAAGATATTAGTTATTACTTATTTTTGTTATTTACTTTCACTATGGGGCTGGCATAATCGCTTCGCGATTAAAGCCTTTTTCTTAATAAAGATTTAAAAAAAAAAAAAAATTAATATGTGAATCAGTACAACCCGAAGTCTAAGTTGATATTTTTAAGAATTATCAAACAAAAACCAGAAAATCAAATAAAAGATCCATTATAGTACATATTTACATTACCTACCTTTTACTTGGGTCAATTCTCGTAACTCGAGTACACCTCTGCCTATGGTCATTACCTGAATCTAGTCCGATAAAGGACATTTTCTTGCGAAATCTGTTTTTACTTTCAACAAACACATAAAATTACCTATTATTCACACAAACTTCACAATCGAATAATATAGGTACTTGTACTAGAAACTGATAAACAATACACTATTTGAAAAACCTATACATATATTTAACTACTACTACACATTTATGCAACTTTATGTTGAAACTAATTCCTAATAATTTAAACAAAAACATAAACAAATCGATCGCACATCACATGAAAACAATATGGCCGAAAACATTGGAAATGAATTGAAGTCATTACCAATAGTCAATTGAGTGTTTATTATAAAAAAAATGTAGCTTAAAAATTAAGGTAATGCAGCGTTTAATTTCAAAAAACAAAGGTTAATTTAGTAAGTCGAATGAAATTGCATCATCGTCTTAAACCAATATTTCATACTAAAAAACATTCATTCATATAATTTGAAACATTGTAAATGGCGCCATCTTGACGTTTCAATAACTTCCTTTTAACTTTTATAATAATAAAGTCAACTCCTCGTTTCAAATTTCTATAAAACGACAACGCGTAAAAATATTAAGTTTTAATTAAAACACTTGAAACATATTTGTTAAATACGCATTTATAAAAATACATTCGCATTATATTGAACGAGTTCAAAAGTTTCAACAAAAAATTCAATAGATGGCGCTGGTGTACTCCATTCATCAGTACTTTACGATATACAGATTTTATCAATTTCAAACCTTTTATGATTTAATTATTTTTAAAAATACAATAACTTGTTGCTGTTTTATTGTTTTAGAATTCTTAATAAAATACGATCGTTTTCCAAGTGATGAACGAACGGTCCTCTAATTTTTTAGTTGCTAACATATTGTCAAGCAACAGGAATTGGATTCTTGACGTTCGATGTGAACAGACGTGCATACTAGAAATATTGAATCAAAGCAATAATAGTGACCTACATTATTATTCTGCCTATTGTGATACCTCGTTATAAATAATGGAAATACAAACTTAGTTGTCTCAAAGATGGATTTAAACCCGAGTAAGCTGGCTTCCTGCACTTCACCATTAAAGAGCAGCCGTAATTCTGACTTCTCGATAGAAGCTGTGTCGACGCCCGATATTCAAAATTGGATGTCAAACATTGAAGACCTGTTACATGAAGTTTGCACTATTGCCATAGAGGGCAAACTTAATTCGGAACAAAAACTTAAGATATCAAATCTGAGCCGAAAAATAGGAGCTGATGTCTCGCAAATGGCTGTCTTATATCAAGCTCTGAAGCAGCAAGCCCGTATAGCCGTTAACATTATAGATGAGATGAGAGAAAAGCAGGACCTTGTGGAACAAATTTCGGACATCAAGCAGACTATCAAGGATTCAACATCAACGGGAAATGTGTCATTTGCTGACATGGTAAAGAAGGGAACTGACTTCGTGCGACCTACAAAACTGACTTCTATTGCAATTTACCCAGCAAATAAGTCAAAATCTAGCGATGAAACAAAATCTCTCGTCCAAAAAATCATACGCCCTGACCAATTGCAGCTACATGTACGTGGTGTTCGTAAAATCCATAATGGAGGCGTTATAATCAGCACTGAGTCCAAAGAAGATGCTAAGAAAGTTAAAGAAGCACTAGCCCTATCATCATCTGGACTTATTGCCGATGAAGCAAAGAAACGAAAACCAAGAATCACTGTCGTAGGAGTGCCGTCTACTTTATCCGATGCTGATGTCCTCAGGTGCATATTCGAGCAAAACATAGCTGGTAAGGTCCAAGAGTTGACTATAGAGTCTTTCCTAACGACTGTGAAGTTAAGTCACAAATCTGGCAGAAAAGATGCGCCGACTTGTAATTACATTATTGAAGTTCCGGCCAACATCCGTAAAGTGCTTATATCGCAAGAGAGACTCTATATAAACTGGACGTCTTGCCCTGTCAGAGACTTTACGTTGGTAACGCGTTGCTATAAATGTCAGCAGTATGGCCACGCGGCAAAGACATGCCGGGAGCTCCACTCAGTGTGTGGCCATTGTGGAGAAACAGGACACATGACATCCGTTTGCACGAAGAAAATCGACATCCCTAAATGTTCAACATGCTCTCGCTTTAACAAGCCCAACAGTCATAAGACAGGAGACGCAGAGTGCCCAGCCAGGAAGATAGCCGAACACCGATATATCAATTCCATTGATTATGAAGGCGCATAAAGTGACATATGCTAAGTAGAAATTCCAATTCGATTAGTCATTACGTTTAGTTTAGTTCATTTGTACAACAATTGGATATTAACAGGTTAGCTTACTTAGCAATTTATTGCTGTCCAAGCACATTTGATCAAACTGTAACAAGTGAGTGACCGTGTGGACTCTGACCTAGTTTTTTTGTGTTTCTGCAGACGATCTAAAATAATTGATAGCATAGTAACATGTAATATTATCTAGTTTATATACCTCTATGAATATAGCTTACGATATTTATTTAATTTTATATTATTGTATTATGTACCTAGGTTAACTTTTTATTCTCCTTCAGGGAATAAAAAACGTGATATTATATGTATGTATGTAGTGTAGTATATTAAAAAATCCAACCTTACTTCTGCAAATTGTGTTAAATATTTTAAATATACTATAAATAAGTTATCTTACATTAACATATTTTTAGAGCTACTATCGCCTGTGACACAGGAATATTCCTAGTATAGGCATAATATTTTTAAGATCTTGTCGTTTAATTAAGATATATTTTTGTACCTATGTTGACCAGTGTTATTATGAATAAAAATTTTATTTTTTTTTATTTTTTTTTATTGTGTAATATAATTATGAATGGTTATTCTGTACCGTGACTATGGTCGTGAACTTCACGCATGCGCGGTGCATACTATTGGTACATTACTTTTGTGACGTCACGACAAGCGACCAAGATTTAAGGAATAGCAGCGCATGCGTGGTGCGTGCGGGGCGCATTCATTGCTTTACAAAGGCGCGTATTTATGTTAGCCGTTTTTTACAAACTTTTTTTATATTATTGGATTTTAATAAACGCGTTTGTACATTTTATGTATGTTATATATTCACGATATTTATAGGTAGGCAAAGCCTTTTCGTCTATATGGACTGCACGCCACTGGTTAAGGGAATGCTATAAAGGCAGGTGTTTGGGTGTATGAGTGATTGTTTAGTTCTTGTAAACAGTTTGTCAGTCATCTTTACCTGGTGATACCTGGAAACATTAATAAAAATGCTAAAACTAAGGTAGATGGAACCTTTTATTTGGCTTTGGCTAGAGCCGCTGCTACAAAGGTATCAATTTCGATTTTTTACGTAGGTTCGAGCATTTTATACTTCTTTAGATTTCATCGTATTACAGTATCTAGTCATATAAGCACGCTCAAGTGCGCTTAACACCTATTGTGGCATCAACTACACAATTTCGTGTGCATGTTATACATTAACTTAAATATAAAATACTTTACAAAACATAACTATACTTGTTTATACTTTACGAAAAATAACTTTATTATATAATTATTTTATCTGTTTCCAGATAATTGTGTACCTATATTGTTACTGATATTTTATTTTTATTTTAAGTTGTATTTGTTTAACGTGTATTCTGTGTGCCCTAATTTTATTTCATGTTTTGTAGTTGTTCCATGTTTCCTCATTTACTTTTAATACTTTTTTATATTTTAATTTAATTTCCTTTTTTATAAATTTACCAATTTAATTTGACTAACGTAATTAGTGTATACAGTGTAAATTAATAAACAATAACTATAAATATATAAATAATATACCTAGTTAATTTTTTTCCCACAAAAAACATTTTCTTTTAATTTTTAATTTTTTTTATCCCTGAAGACTTATTTCGGTCAAAATTGATGAGACCTTAACACAACAATTGTTCAAAAAGAGATTAGAAAAGTTTTCAAACGCGGTCTAATTTCGCATTCCTCTCTTTGGAAGCGTTGAAAGCTAAATTGTTGTTTCATAACATTTTCTTGAGGGTTTGTAGAGGAATTAATGTTACGTGTATTGTTAAGTGAAGATTAGACTTTGAGAATTTCTATGTTATGCTTTTTATATTTGTCCTCCAACCAAAACCAACAATTTGATTTGAATCTTACTCTAGTTTTCTTGTATTTCTTTCAATTTGGTTTAGGATTGTATTATTATCAATCATTATTATAAAATTGGCTTAAGTCTAGGACTTTACCTTCCATTGAACTGAGTACCTCTGGCTATAGTGTTGCATGTGTGGCGATCCATGTGCTAGTTGGACCTAGTGGTCCAACTTATAGTGGTTATAATTATAGTTATTATAACCAATTATTTTCTAGCCTCCACATTTAATTCTATTATTATCTTTATATTAATGTATTACTGAGCTTTAAAAAAAAATCTCAGTAGTAGCACGGAGACTGGAATTGTGCCCGGTATATGGCAATAGGTTCACCCCCTATTACATGGGATTCATTACATAAATAGTGAGAAGTGGGTGTTATATTCTACAGTGGAATTAAGTGCCGTAATGTGCACCTCAGCCTACCCTTTTGGAGATAAAGGCGTGATACTATGTATTATCTTTATAATGATAAGTTTAAATTAAGTTTCAAAGTACGTAATTTCAATTAATTTATTTATTTGCCCACAGAATAATATAAATTTGGAAGCCGCATTCCACACCGTACATTATTATGCGGTATTACTTATAGTACAATTTGGTATTAACGTGACTCGGCTGAATTTAATATACATTTGAATTTTATCTCATTAATGTACTTAACATGATTAAATTTTAGTACGCACCAATAATGATAAATGACCTGAAAAGATGGTAATTTGCTCATTTTTTTTAAATTTTTTGATGAAAGTGTATATTTTTGATATCGAATACTTTTAAATATACATCGCGCATAGCGAGGTTCTCGAGTGGAGGCCACGTAAGTACCGGCAAGCGCAGCGTAGGACGTCCATCCGCAAGGTGGACAGACGACCTGATTAAGGTCGCAGGGAGCCGCTAGATGCAGGTCGCTTCCAACAGGCCTATCTGGAAGTCATTGGGGGTGACCTATGTTCAGCAGTGGACGTCCTGTGGCTGATATGATGATGATGGTGATTTTTAAGCAGTACGGTCCACGTTTTTGGTAAATTCATTAATTTAGTGTAAAAGTTTTCCTCACGTGTAAACACTTGAACAAAGAATCATAAGTGCAATTTATAAATTTCGATTTATGGAATGTTGTACCTTATTTTAGGTTAGGATTTAATACAATTTGGTGATATTATATCTTATCGGAGTTAGTACAAATATACAAAAAAATATGTTATTTCGGAACATATATATGTATATAAAATTAATGCATTGCATTTACAATTAACATAACATAAAATCACGCCTTTTATCCCGAAGGGGTAGTTAGAGGTGTACATTATGCCACTATACAATGTAACACCCACTTTTCACTATTTATGTTATGAGTCCCATGTAATAGGGGGTGAGCCTATTGCCATATACCGGGCACAATTCCAGACTCCGTGCTACTACTGAGATTTTTTTAAAAACCCAGTAATACTTTGCCCGACCCGGGAATCGAACCCGAGACCTCTTGCCCAGCAGTCGCACTTGCGTCCACTCGGCCAACGAGGCAGTCATTTTCATCATTTACAATTACTTTATTTATATTTCAACCGCAACCGTCTCACAACGAAGTTAAGGGACTTTCAGAAACTCGGTCCCCAAAAAGCCAATTTTAGTGAACAATAAATTGAATGAGATCATGCGTAAATTCCCAATAGGCTTGTCCGTCCAGCGTCGATTGGTCTTAATATATTGAATAGTGATATCAGTTTTGATTGAAAAGGGTAGTGGACACTCAATATTTCTGGTGTGGGATTGTGGGATTTCCGGAAAAGATTTTATCGATACTTTATAGTTTTCTTTATTATGGCTATAGAGGAAAGTGTGACAACGATGATATTTTACTGTTTATTATTATATTGCTGGTTGGACTAAGCAACTATTATTTTTTACATAATAACAAAATACGAGTGGTCACAAGTGCGAATAGAAAGCAAGTACCTAGGGATTTAAGAAAGAAGAAAAGAAAGAGATAAAAATCGTTTATTATGCTACGACACACATGCAGACAACAATGCATAAATGCTTAAAAAAAAGTTCATGGTGCGTCGCAACGCAAAAGGTCGGAGCTCAACTCAATGCTGTGGCCTGGGCACGAAGGCTCGAGTCAACAGCACCGATTTTCAGCACCGGCCTGTATAACTTGTATGACTTCGTGTTTAAGTTGCAGTGTAGAGCTTTATTTTTAAAACCACGGAGTCTATAATCGATATATATATATGTATATGCCACATTCTATGTTCTATTTTGACTACCAGGTAATCAGACGATTGGAGAAGCCACCCACACATGCATTAAAATCCCAATATGCTTTACAAAACAATATAATACAATCGACAAACGATTATTTCTACTAAATCTAACTTGAAAACGATTTAATTTGCTGTCAAATGGATATTTAAATTAATTTCGAAGTACGAATATAATAAACGGAGTACAAATTGAATATTATTTAGCAATCAATCATTTTATTTGTGGATTTATTGTTACAGATAAATTGTATTGTAACATTTCGTTTGTAACACTAAGTTTAGACAGAAATCTATATTTCAGCTATACTTTTTTATCACTGAACTTACGATTATAAACTACTATTTGATACATAGCTAATCGTTAGAATGACCACTTATTTTATAATCCGTACGACCATATTTCAAAATTAAACACAACATTGTATATACGTGCCTAAGAAATATTTTGACGGCACGGTTGGTGCTGTGGCCGGCTGCCGCGCCACGTGTTGCAGGTTCGATTCCTGCTCGGAGCAACTCTTTGTGTGTGTGTCATCTGTATATGGATTTCTATGTTTGTAAACGCACCCACGACTCAGGAGAAATTGAAAAGTTTTTTTAAAATATAGGATTAAATAAAAGTGTAGGTTCGGACATATATAATAACTTTCAGGAACTGTCTCGAAGTGCCTAATTAGTCCATGACCTACTTTGGCCAAAATCTACATAGTTGTTTCACTTACAAGAAGGATATCAAAGCAAATGTAGTTACGAGTACTGAGTAGTAAAGCTATGAAGTCCGCTCACAACACCTAATAATATTATCTTGAATATAGTCAAACTGGTATGTGACTGTACTAAGAACTTTTAGAGGTATTAGTACTGAAATCTAGGTTTAGTTAGTGTTATTAGTAGTAGTAGAGATTTTTTTGATATGCTATAGGTTATTAGTGGAGAAATTTGGTTTGCTTAAATTTCTAAATAGAGGTGCAGTAAAAAATTCTCCCTGATGAAGGAGTTTGTTCAGCAGTAGTTATGTTAAGTTTCGGTTGATGATTTAAGACAGCTAATATCTCTTTACTCACCTTTGCAATTATTTTCAATACACTACAGTATGAAATCTAAACTTAACATATTTCATTTTCAAGTCACTAAGCCACGATTTGTTCTACCCACGTTTTGTGTAAGTTATTACGTCCCACGCGTTTACAGGTTAACGCAATCGTGAAAGTTTGAAGGCCTTTAGTGTGGAATGGTAGTAACGACGGCTATTCCTTTTGACCTGAGAAGTGAGACCTTTTGTGTTACGTTCGGTAACCAAGATGTTTACATTATAATGGAAACATAACTATATTATTAAAAAAAGTAATATATTTATGAACATTTTATTGGTAGGTATATATTGTTTATATATTGTTTACATATACTGTCTCATTGGCGGAGTGATCGCAAGTGCGACTGCTGGGTAAAATTTCTCGGGTTTGATACCCGGGTCGGGCAAAGTAATACTGGGTTTTTTAAAAAAACTCTGTAGTAGCACGGAGTCTGCAAATATGCCCAGTATTTGGCAATAGGCTCAACCCAATTACATGAGACTCATAACATAAATAGTGAAACATGGGTGTTACATTGTATGTACAGTCGCATTAAATATCGTAATGTGCACCTATGCCTACCCCTTCGGAGATTAAAGGCGTGATGTTAAGTTAATGTTATGTTGAATAGTAAATTTATCACGGAAAGCTATAAGCTTTAAAACATTATGCTACAATTAACAGGAGCACAGCAGAACGGGTGGAACCGCATGATAATAGCTGGCACTTATTTAACTTATGATAAAATTGTCACTATCATCATCATCAGCCTGTATTCGTCCACTGTTGGACATAGGCCTCTCCAATGGCACGCCACTGAGCTCGGTCTTCAGCTCTTCTCATCCAACCACTGCCAGCCACCTTGCGGATGTCGTCACTTCATATAGCTGGAGGGCGCCCTACACTACGTTTGCTTCGACGCGGTCTCCACTCTAGAACACGTTTACCCCAAATTGTCACTATACAAAACTTCAACTGACCACATAGCTTTTTTTTTTTAAGGGGGGAAAATCATCGAATGACTGCTCCCGCCTGGGTGAGGCAGGAGGGAGTGTCAGACTCTTACTGACTAAAAACCACCCCGTCCTGCACGTCGAGCCGGAGCCCCGGTTACCCGTTAGGTTCTCCGCGACTCCGAATCGGCATCGGCCCTATTGGGCCCCATCTGTGGTGGTCTGATGAACTTTGAAGGGGTTAGGAGTTCAAGGTCGATGTGTCCGGAATAAGCATTAGCATAATTATCTTATTCTACATGGTTTAGTTTGGTTTGTTTTTATATCACTAAGATGATAAACAAAACAGTTCGTGGGATCGACAACAGATGCAATGTTGAGAAAGAAGATGACCACAAAGCTAGCAAAAAGGTTTTAAGACTTGCATAATAATGCGTTCATGAGCTCATTAGTACCTATATCATCTTACATAACCATTTTGAGACCGAAGTCTACTCAATTTGCATCGTGGAATATTTAAAAAGTTTGTAATCGCATTATGCTTATGTACATTCATATGCAAACCTCATTTTCTCGACTCAAAGTCCTGCTTTAAGTATGTTCTTATAGAAGCTTACTACGATGATTTGTTTTTAATTACCTTATTATTCGATGTTTGTTTGATAAGTTAATTAAAACTCTATTTGGTTCTTTTAAAGTGCTTTTTGGAATGCAATAATCATCCCCTGGCATTGGAATTATTTAAAAAAAAGTTTCAACATTCAATTATTATTATTAATCAATCGTAGGTTAATCTCATTACTCATACAGTTCAACTATAGCATAGTTGCTCTTCTTAACTCCTCTTAAACAAATATTAACTTAATAACCTTCATCACAAGAAACTATTTCGTCTGCTTATTCTTAGCTTCAGTTTATTACCAAGTTGTTTCACCGTTTTTCCTCTTCTCTGCATTGCCCCGCTAATTCTATTTGTAACTGTTCAGAACTTGCTTCATTTCAGCAACTGTAACTGAATTACAAGAACCTTTTGAAGAGGCTCGAGTTTTCTACAAAATGAGGATCTTTGACAATTGTAAGATTACCTGGAATCTTGGAAATTTTGATGGGAAAAGATTTATAGTTGCCTGTTATTTATTATTGGATAAATGAGATCTGCAACAGTTTGAAGTAATTGATCATCAATCAATGCGTTTTATCGGTAGCTGAAACTTCATCTTCATAATCATTTTAAATTGCATAGACTTTTTGCTGGGTGTAGCCTCCGGGACTCCACTTACATGTCAAAACAGCGCAAACATTATTTCACAGCAATTTTCCGTGACTCCATGGTATCACTCCGGTCAAACCAGCCCATTTGTACTAAAGCATAACTCTTCCACGTCAAACCACTATCTGACTATAGTGTCCAGAAAGTAAACAGGGTGGGCACTACCTATCAAGTTAACAGATTACCAAAACGTTATCATATATCCTCAATTAAACCAGCTGCCTACATAATGGAAAACTTATAATTACTTAGAACAATAAACCGATTAGTAAGTTACTAGTAGCAGTTAGTAAGTGTTAGTAAATCGTGCAAGTAATAACGAGGAATCGTTGTGAACTAGTAGGTAATATGAATAACTTCGTGAAATTTAATTGACCAGCTTCGTATTTTGGGTAGCGTGCGTACTTAAGTAATTTTACGTACATAGTAATCGTATTTATAATGGTTATGAACATATGTAGATTGTAGATACCATACAATTTTTATATAACTGTTACTTAGACTTCAACATTAAAATTTATAACGATAGACGGTGTGTTTGTTACGCTCACGAAATAATTACTGGACAGAGGATGACATATGGTAGGTACAGAGAAAGATTATTCTGAAGCGCTGGCTGGTATACCTAGCTGATTTTAAATGCATTCAAAACTCGTACACGTAGTAAATCATTGAGATTATAGATTGCGAACTCGTATAAGTAGTAAATTACTTGGGATGGGATTATAGATTTTGAAATTCCCAAACGGAAAATTGAATATGTAAACATAATGAAAAGATTTGATAATACAACTTTATTTTGTTTTCGAAAGCTCTGAAATAGACATTTTATAGATGTTCTAAATAAAAGTATATTCTGTTTGCAAATATTTTTCACTTATAAAAGAAACTTTGAGTCGAATACCGCAAAGAAAATAAGAAACGCGTATAAAAGGCCAGTCGAATACTTTTCTTTAACGATTATAAGGAAAGCAGTAGAGCGATGAATTTTATGGATACTTTAAATATACAGTGGTTCCTACGAAATTGTATAGAATTGTACAGAATACGGTATAACGGTTAAATCTATTTTTGTACGAAAATAACGTGAATATTTCCTTTTTATTGGTCTACTTTGTTTGATCTTAAATGTCTATAAACTCTGTTATAGAGACTTTTAAATATTTATTTTAAAGGTTTTCTTTTTTTATGGGATAAGCGGGTAAACGAGTTGATGGATCACCTAATGGTAGGCAATCGGTGCCGCCCATGGACACCTGAAACACCTGAGGCGTTATAAGTACGTTACTGACCTTTTGGGAATTGGTGATTTGAGGATTGTGAGGATTCGGGGATTGGAAAGACTGGGGAGGGATTGGGGGTATTTAAGCCTCCAGGTATCTCACTTATATGAGGAAACACAACGCAAGCGTTGTTTCACGTCAGTTTTCTGTGAGGCCGTAGTATCACTCCGGTTGAGACGGCCCATTCGTGCCGAAGCATGCTATCACACTTACTTATCACGATATTTTGGGCTAAAAAATTATACTAGTTTCACTTTGAAGGAGCATGTTATCTTCATCTCAGTCTTTTTACTCTTGACAGAGTGGTCATGGTTAACACGATAAGTCCGAATCAGTTGCTTTAGCCCGTCTCACAATGATCCACCATACCAGGGAGTATATAGAGGTAGACTTGTTAATTATTTTTGACGGACGAATAGCGAAAAGAAATGAAGTGTAGACCTGCCTCAAGAAACTCTGTCTAACATTTTATTATAGACTATAGACCTCGTTTTTATGTCACAAAACATAAATAAAACAGTCTTGTTAGTAACCAACCTAATCTCTTCAAGCTAAACTGAATTTTCAACTTTATGTCTATTTATTTAAAAGTATTTTTTAGATTATCGTTTTAAATAGAGTTAAACCTTTTTGTACAATTTTCTTTTTTATTTTTCTTGTCGTCATTTACTGTAGACAATTAGCTAAGGTCTTTAATTCCGTCCGTCAACATTGTAGGGACGTGCCCTCTTCTTTCTCATTTGTCGATGTCTGTGAAAATTTACAATTCCAAGACAAAAGCATGTGCGTTGGAAATTACAGCGTGTTTTTGTTTTGGAAAGTTAATTTTGAACACATGCTGGATGAAATGCAAACAAAAATACATTTACTTTGTAAAAAAACAACTATTTAAATGCGTTACATTTTTTTCTTGATCAAAGACTCAATAATTGTTCCAAAAACAACGATTTCTATCTACAAATGAACAAGCTGCATCATATTGAATAGCCATCCTTTCACGAATATCATATAAAAATCGTTCAGTAGTTTTCGAGTTTATCGCGAATAAACATACGCGCTGTGATACTCTATTTTATAGGGATAAAATAAAACTGTCAAGCTATATTATCATGAGTCACAATTTTGACGATACATTATTCTGCGGTATTTCAGTCAAGCAATTCAAATCATGTAATCAGTCAGGCGGTACAAACATGTACGGAACTCATTCGTCAAGCGATGACAGCCTGTCATTGGCTACTGCATACACTACACTCTTTGGGTTATTTTTGTTTATAGGTATCGTTAAATATTTAACAAATTTTGATGTGTTTAATATTGTCAATAGGAAACGTTTTACAATAATGATAGTGTACAAAGACTACGGCAAAGTATCGTAGAGTAGTATTTTAAATATCGTAATGAAAATCTCGATAATTTAGTTTCTTCAAAATCTAATTTGATCTTCTAGTAAACTTCAAACTAATAAAGAAAAATGTTCTAAAAACAAACCCAGAGCTAAAAATATCCAGACACAGAAGTCAAACAAAACTGGCTAAAAATAGGCTAATCTCAAATTAACCCACAAATATTCGAAGTTTTCTAGTAACGAATTTAGGTAAAGCCGCAAGAAACTCGATCCCCATGTGATAGCTAGTTTCATTTAGTTGAGAAACTCCCTAACTCCATACTAAAATTCTACTAACATTATAAATGCGTTTGTTTTTATGTTACTCTTTCACGTCAAAACGGCTGTAGGGATCGAGATGAGATTTGGAACAGGGATATATTATGGTCTGGAATAACGCATAGGCCACTTTTTATCCCAAATAAATGAGAGATCCCGGGAATGTGGATGAAAACGCTTGCAGCAGCTAGTTATACAAGGTGTTGTTGTAAAGCCGCGTCATTTTCTAGGAGGTAACTCGGCTATCGATTCGAAGTCCGATTCAATAAAAAAATGTAGGTAAATATTTTTCATTTTTCTAAAATTACGGAAATCCGTAAGTGCGAAGTACACGCCGCCGTCTTGTAACTAGCTTTATAACGTGACTCACAAGCTCAAACACGTAATTGATATTATTCATAATTCCATAAAACTCCAATAAGAAATTGCTGCTGTTTGCATGTTGTCACTTATTCTGAAATACTGTCGCCGTATTTATAAATATTGGCCCGAAACTTTCTCTTACATTGAACCTTTATGACTTCTGTGACATGCCCCCGAGAAATGACAGTTTCAAAACTACACCTTGTATATAAAAAAGCTAGTTTTATTGTCAATAGCAAGTCGTGTTACATTTTCGTTAAAAAGTTGGTCAAATCCTTCAATCAATCCCGACGTAAAACATCACGTACGTTTTTGAAAAGTCGTCTTCTTTTTTCCAAAATGGCGCCAGAACCCAATTTATAGTTTTCGATAGGCAATCTCCGATAGATGTGACCAAACTTTCAATTTTCTATGTCAATTCAATGGTTCGTAGACTCATTTTTGTAGAGGTAGTTACAGAATTTTAGGTAGGTAGTTGTTTTTCAAATTATTTGAACGTGTTCCTTAGATAAGCAATGAGGTGAGATTTAAAAAAAAATGGATTAAGATTACAATAAGGGATTTCTATTGCAATTGGCCTTGGTGGCCGGGAGGTTTAAGACGCCCGCTTCTCATGCACGAGGGTGCGGGTTTGAAACCTACCACTGACAAACGGTGAAGGAAAACATGGTGTGGATACATGAGCTTATAATTTCTAATTATAAGTTTGTAATCGCCAACCTGCATTGAGCAATCGCGGTGATTAATGCTCAAACCTTCTCCGTGTGAGAAGAGGCATTGCTCAGCAGTGGACATTTACCTCTATAGGCTGATGATTGTAATTGGTTAAACAGCAGAAATTTTAAAACTTCTCTTTCTTCGTAAAATCTACAACACGATTTTCGTATCCAATCCACGACAGGGAAAGAAACATGGAATGTTAATATCAAATAATAAAAATTAAGTTATGGTAGGCATCTATGCTTTTACTAATTACACTTTGACAATAACCAGGACACCAAAACCTTATGGCTTGTTCGAATAAAATCAAATCTTCGAAACGAATTACTCGAAAAATAATTTTAGATTTCAAATTGTTGAGTGCGATTATAACATTTATATAAAATAAACATGTCGTGGTGGTCTGGAGGTTTAAGACGCTCGCTTCTCATGCATGAGGGTGCGGGTTCGAAACCTACCAACGGCAAGTGCCAATGTGACTTTTTCCGAGTTATATGTACTTTCTAAGATTATTTAGACACCACTGACAAACGGTGAAGGAAAAACATCGTGAGGAAACCTGGACTTATAATTTCTAATTATAAGTTTGAAATCGCCAACCCGCATTGAGCAAGCGTGGTGATTAACGCTCTAACCTTCTCCGTGTGAGAAGAGGCTTTGCTCAGCAGTGGGCATTTATAGGCTGTTGATGAATAAAATAAACATAAGTTTTTTTTTCTTTTACGACCATTTGTAATGCCAAGAAGTGCACATAGGTATTCTAATAATAGCCCAAACAAAACTTTAATGCTATAAAAACAATGGCTTAGAAGTTCTACGAAGTGAAGGCAAAGATGAAAATATAGATAAAGACTGCGGCAGACGGTACAATGCTGCGTGGAACAATAACTGCACATCAAGATAGTGCATGAACAGGCGTGTCACGTGTACGTAAGGAAATTAATGAAAAAATGTGGACTTTCTTTTTTATACGGCATGGTTCATTTTCTATTAAGAGTTTGGAATAATATACAATGGTACGCTAAAAAAATACTCAAACCATACCAATGTCATTAGACGAATTTATAAAAAAAGACTTTCTGTTTTCCAGAACAAGGTATATTTTTCATTGGAAATCGGAATAATACATGATGTGAAATGGGATAAATTACACTCAAATTTCGTACATTGACTCCGGTAAAGATTACGCAGATTTTATATCAAGTTCACTCAGCACATTGGTGATTTATTACGTCAAACATAGATAGATTCTTTTTTTAAAGATATACACACGTATACAGGTGCCTACTTTTTATACAAATGACTATCAATCAGCAAACAAAATATATAAAGTATGTAAAGGCCAAAATATATAAAGGCCGTGTTGCCGTCCCCCCAATTTGTGAAAGACCAAAAGATACGATCACAAATCATTGTGACAACGTATCTCGTTATGCTGTTGGGAAATCGATACGTTTGGGTTACTAATATTATAAATGCGAAAGTTTTTGTGTATGGTTGTTTGTTACTGGCTGGAGTTATCTAAGTGAAATTTAGCACCAACCTACACATTTGTTTTAATTATTTCAATTTTTTCATGGTATAAGTCGGTAAAACATGCAGACGGACCACCTGATGGTAAGCAATGGCGTCGGCCATGGAAACCTGGAACACCAGAGGCGTTTCAAGTGCGTTACCGGCCTTTTGGGATTAGGAATTTGAGGATTGTTGGGGAATCAGGGATCGGGGAAGGGTGGGGTAATTGGGCCTTCGGTAAACTCACCCACACGAGGAAGCACAACGCAAGCGTTGCTTCACGTCGGTCTTCTGTGAGGCCGTGGTATCAATCCGGTCGAGCCGGCCCATTCGTGCCGAAGCATGAGTATCCCACACTTCTACAAACTTTCACAAAGCTTACATGCCGTCTGTTGGTCACCAAAGCCGAAATATACCGCTACACCAGATTATGGCTAGGCTAAAGCGTAGCTATATATTTATTAAAAAAAAATGGTAAAACAGATTTGCTTTTCAAACTTTATTGCATATAAGTACGTCAGTAAAAGTTTAGTATATAAATAAATGCGCATATTCTCAATAACCTTTAATGTTTACAATATCACAGTTACCAAACAAGTATCAGTAACTGGGTATGATAAGATAACTCAAATATCTAATTAATCTATTTTTGATGTCACAATTAGTTCCCGATAAGCTATGAGTACACGAACCGTATGTTCTAATATATAGGCCATATTTTTCTATTGAATGCAGGAGATTAAAATTAAAGGAAAATTTTGAAAATCTAAGAAAGAAAAACCTTTTCTAGCTTGTCGCTTTTTGTGTTAAAGAAAAATAGTAATATTTCACATGTTTGTGAACACGCGCCAGTCACATTACACGTTTACAAAGACTATTTTTAGCGCAAATCAATTTATTCAGCTGTCAGAAACATTTTTGTCTTTCGATTCTTCCAAAGAATAAAATAATCATAAGGATGACGTTGTGACATTATTCTTTCTACCGTAGGTACCTACATTTAATAAAAAATACAACTAATTTTTATCGAATAAACCAATAATTTGTCCATAGATAAACAAACAATGATTTTATTCGTCAAATTATTGCATCACAAAAAAAAAAACAAAAAACCAAACCGTTGAGTGACAAAATAACCATAAATCAAACGTTATCACTGGCCACATGGGAAAGATAACTCCCGCCCAAATTCAAACATCGAACCTCATTCGAAAAAAAAAAACAATTAAAAAAAGGCGCTAACAACTTTTATTTTCCGTTTGTGTGTTGTAAAGCGTAAATTCGAGAACCATAAACAACAATATTAAAGGATTCATTAAGACCCGAATCGTTTCTGGAATGGAATAAAACAGACATTTCGGAATTTATTGCTTGACATCGGGGTTATGGGCAATTTTATGAATAGCTATTATGAAAATTGCTCTGTGATCTAAGATTTGTGATTTAGGAGCACGCGGCCTGAAATTTTATGAACTAGATTTAGTTTTTACTTGTTAATAACCACTGGACTGTTATAATAGTCCAGTTTGGATTTCGCAGTTCAAAAGTAGCAGGTTATCCAAAGCTGTATCTCTATAAAATGTTTCGTTGCGACATCAGCGGGAAGAGCTCTATTCAGGGTCAAGATGTCTAGCTTGTGACAGTTTCTTTATACAAATGATATATTATTTATTTATTCTCTGATTTGCGGTTACATCAACCGCCAACCATTTGAACAACTGGGAAGCTTAATAATGTCAACCAGAACATTTGTGGAGTTGATGTGGATAAGTACTACGTCGTTGATTAGAACTCAATTCTAATTTCGTAATATGTAGTTAAATAATTTTCGTAAACTTTTATAAACCGACTTCAAACTTACTTTTTTAAGTTAGTTTATATACTGGAACTTGCTCCTAAGTGTAGCGCAGAGAACCTAACGGGTTACTGGGGCTCTGGCTCGACGTGCAGGAGAAGGAACGGGGTGGTTTTTAGTTAGTAAGAGTCTGACACTCCCTCCCGCCTCACCCAGGCAGAAGCAGTCATTCGATGATTTTCCCCCCTTAAAAAAATGTACCTAGCTCATTATGTTATCTCAATTTTAATACTAGATATATCCATTACAGATAGTGTTTAACTAATCAGTGCTTAAGTCGAGTACCTAGGCTCCATGATTTAGTCATATAGATTTAGATCTGAACACTAGAACTTCACTAAACACTTAAACGATCGATTAACCAATACTTTTACGCTTACTTTTATTTCTATCCGCCTTGAAAGTATACTAGTTTTCAAATATAAACTTTAAGTCTAATCTCTGAGGGTTAATTTTCAAATGAATTTATATTTTGCTAAACATAAATCACGAACTTTGAACGTAACTTTTGTTATGAACTTGGATAATTATATTTTATATCGGATCGTATTTTAAAATCGTATTTCGATCTGTGTCCTTAGAGGATTGATAAGTTGAGATGAAAATATATTGTAAAACTGAGGTCAGTACCTAATATAAGTAATTAATTCTTTCGACATCACATTATCTTTTTTTGAAGGATAATTCAAGTTAATGAAATATTTCTAACATTAAACAACAACAAACTCTTTATTATTAATCTCAATTATTTCGTCGTAATTCAGTTTTCAAGGAGGTATTTTATTCTTCTACATGAAACAAAGAACTTGTTTTTTTTAAAAAAATAAGTATAGGTAGATAGCACTAAATAAAATATTAATAATACATTTCCATAAAACTTTTAAAACATATTTCGAACTTTATCATTATGATAAAAACATGGGTACAATAATAACAATTATTATTAAAGTATATTAAGAAAGGTCACCTCTACTCTATTCCCTTCTGGGTAATTGGTCACAAAGCAGTGGCTACTACAAAGGCTATCGTACTGCTCTGAAAACTGTCATTCTACTCGCACAGACATTCTCCACAAGTAAGTTTTACTTTGAAATGTAGGTAATATTTAAGAGTATATTTTTAAATAAAATTCAATTAAAGGCATTTTCTTATGTAAATTATTATGTTTTCGGCTTACTCACGTTGTAATTCGACGAGGAACTCGACTAGTTTCAAGCCATGCTAGAGGCTCATATTCATGATCAGCATTTCGGGACCCGCGACGCGGCGACTGTCGCGCTGCTACTGGACGCGGGATTCGAACCCAACAACACCAGCGCAGCTGCCGGCGAGCGAGTCTAGCGTGCCAACAGTACCACGTGGGTCGCGAAATGCTGCTCATGAATATGAGCCTCTAGCATGGCTTGAAACTATTCGAGTTCCTCGTCGAATTACAACGAGAGTAAGCCGAAAACATAATAATTTATTTAGTATTTCTCACGAAAGTTACAATATTTTCTTATGTCTTCACTTTGTACTTAAAGTAACATAACATCACGCCTTTTACCCCAGCAAGGTAAGCAGAGAGCAGCCGTAATGTGCACACATTACGGCACTTAATGCCACTGTACAATGTAACACCCACTTTTCACTATTTATGCTTTTTTTAAGGGGGAAAATCATTGAATGACTGCTCCCGCCTTGGTGAGGCGGGAGAGAGTATCAGACTCTTACTGACTAAAAACCACCCCGTTCCTACTGCTGCATTTCGAGCGGGAGCCCCGGTAACCCGTTAGGTTCTCCGCGACTCCGTATCGGTATCAGCCCTATTGGGCCCCGTGGTGGTCTGATGGCTCTTTGAGGCGCGCGCGGAATGCAACGCGCCGTACGCTCGGGTCACTATTTATACTATGAGTCCTATGTATTAGGGGGTGAGCCTATTGCCATATAGCAATCTGTGTATACAACAAAACTAAAAAACTTTACTGCATACAATACCTATATCTAAGCTTCCTCAAACTATAGTATCCAATGTGTGTATGAAACTGGAGTTGAACACAAAGGTGCAAACGAACCTGAGACAATGTACAGGAATGGCGTTTACAGTTTAACGAGCAAAAAGTTTTTGCTTTAGGCTCTACGAACTAGCGCTTTGAACGAACACTGAAATATCGAGGATATTGTCAATTAAACAAGTTTTTTTTAAAGCATAAGCCGGTAAACATGCAGACGGATCACCTGATGGTAAGCAATTGGCGCCACCCATGGACAGTCGAAACACCAAGGCATTACAAGTGCGTTACCGGCCTTTTGGGAATCGGGGGACGAGACTAGGGAGACTAAACACAACGCAAGCGTTGTTTCACGTCGGTTTTCTATGAGGCCGTTAGTGTGTTAGAGTAGGTATGATTTTAAGTTAATAAGTGAAATTCTGTCTTAAGGAAAAGTAAATATTATTTCAATTGACTTTTCGTTAAGGCATTGGCTGCCAATAAAAAACTGTTGAAGGCAAATCCTCCGCTAATGTCGGTCACCGGTGACTGCCATGGCGTTTAACGTGTTAAATTGCAAACATAAGTTGAGCCGTTTAAGGTGACAATCCCATGTAGGGCCGACTTTTCAAATGTCAGTTTATTTTCTAACGGTAGGTAGAGTAAAATTGGCATTTGAGAGTTTATAGTATGGAACAATTGGGATGATGACAGGGTATGAAAATTAAAAATCTAATTAGTCCGTAAGTTATGTAATGAAAAAGTATTAGACACGTATTTTTTTATTCTGTCGTACCTATAAAAAGAATAAAACAATACTAACATAACACGAATCAAAGTTTAGGAGTGGGGCTAAAACGTCATTTCTACGTATAAAATGTACATAGAAATGAATGAAACTAATTTTACAATATTGTTATTCGTTACCATGAGAACACCATTATTTATTTACAAAACATAGCAACTTTAAAATCACCTTTGTTCACGTTGTTAACGTTATCGCGCAATTCTCTTTATCATAATCATGGTTATGCTCAGATCTACAAGATTATGCCGAACTATGACGTAATAACTGATCGTGTGCGTTACACGATGACGTCACCAATTTCGTTCGTAAACATACATAAAATATTGCATCAGAATCTCATCAGAGGAGAAGTTTTTTCTGATCTGTATTATGAGCTAAACGTCCCAGCTACATAAGAGCCCATGACATAAGAATGTAAGGATTCTTACTATGAATAAAACGACAAAGAAATATCATATGAGATTGACACTAACATTCGATAAATCGTAAAGTCTATGCCTTTGATATTTTTAATCACATTGATTTTTTTTGCTGCCATGTTAGTGTCTAATGGGCCAAGGAAGAAACAGCTTCGATAAATAGCCAAAAAGTGGGTACTAACATGTTCTATATGCGTCACGGAAATATTAATTACATCTGTGATAAGTATGCATCTTTGAAGAGGACCTGTGTATTAGTGTGTATTTAAGTTATGTATTCTTGATTTTCAAAAGTACCTACGTTACTCTAATACATAGAAATGCTTTGACTTAGTAGTAAATTCCGCAAACCAAATCCACAAGGAAAGCACTAGTATTGGGACAGCCGTTATTCTAGATTAAACCTTACATCGCCTAGCATTAGGAAACTTTTCCTTTATCCCCCGTAGTTACCTAAGATTCCTTATTACATGTTAAGTATACTTTCATAGTAAGAACAAAACTTTAAGCCTTATACTAAAGCAATAAGGTTTATTTTGTTGTTTTATTGTTATTATCTAGTGAGGTGACAATTCGCTGGCTTAGGTACTGTTAAACAGCTTATAGGATAAGGCGTAAAAGATAAAACTCTTTTGTTTGTTATTATGTTGGCATTATAGTATGGTTTAGAAAAGTAATTTGTACTTAAACCAGATAAGTGAAAATAGTGACAAATACTCATGAGTAGACTGAAGCTATGGATAACCTAACAGATTGCCGGGGCTCCAACACAAAGCAGGAGAAGGAATGGGGTGGTTTTTAGTCGGTAAGAGGTTTTTTCGCCTCATCCAAGACGGGACATGCAAATTTATGATGCCACAAAACTTACGAATCGATTAGTTTCCGACCATAGTAAAGAATTAATGTAAAACTCTATAAAATAGCTACAAGATTAGTGTGGTGAAAGGGAACTTGAAGTCTATAATTATGATTAAGTAAATACGTAACACGAATAATTATACCGGCCAAAGATTGTCGTTAAAGGAAAAATTCAGCTTCCCCATCTCCTATAAGTTAAATTGACTACTATGGTACATTAAACACCAAATTTTAAACCGAATTTTTAGACATACCCTATATGTCATCAACAATACAATATTAAACAGAACGTACATAAAAAAATAAAAACAAAATCCACAGCTTACAATAAAATTCATAAAAGTTATAGGTAGGTACTCGAAAAAAACGTCGCAGTAAGGCGTTAAGCTGCGATATTTAAGTTAATGTAAATGAGATTGTAAGGAGGGCAATCTCCGTAGGATTTCATCGCAGAAGTTGCGAATGGCGCGAATAGTATATTTATGTAGATGCTGTAAAATGTAAATAATATAAACAAACACCATTACAGACAGCCATAGTCTTGTTCAACTATAGATTTTTTTTATGTTTCATTACTTTGAGAAGTTTGCGAAAGAAAAATAGTTTTCACAAATTCATACATTTTGTATGAGAAGGATTTTTAATAAAACAAAAAAGATTATATTCGCATGAATATAATCTTTTTTGTTTCTAGCGCATGCTAGAAGTTGATATTACTGCAGATTTACGATATAAAATCAGTGAAATAAAACTTAATAAATTTCTTAAGCTGGACGCTTAAGAAACGTACAGTTAAGAGTCAACGTACAAAATAACCACAATCTATCGATCCACATACTAACAATTACCAAATCATGCATCCATTACACCTACTCACATCGTAACGGAGGCTACTATAGTCAACCACATGGGATTACTATATCAAAATCTTGAAAGTCTACTCTACCCTAACGAGTGACCAAAATTTATTACATTATGAGGCCTTGTCCTAATTGAATTGTCCTCTAATTACTTGAACAAGAGCTTTGTCAATATTCCGCTTGGTCGGCCACACACGATAATTTTACTGGTTAGATTACTCGTATGCTTGTTTAACTTGCAAATTGGTAAGCGGTGAGCGACGTTGAATTTTTTTTGAAACTGATAGTCTGATTCTGAATTTGTTTTTAATTACGGACGAGGACGTTGAAAAAGGGCGGGCATAGTCTCTTGAAACAACGACTTCGGCTATTATAGACTTACACGCAAAATACACACACAATGACACCAAGAACATATGTCGCGTGACTTGGCTCGTCATTACACTTCATACATTAAGGTGTTGCAAATACTGAACTAATGAATAATCCACTTACATTTTGGTGTTTCTAAGTGACAGTACGTCCGCCTTTTCTTCAACGTCCCTGATTACGGACGGACAGTAAGTTAAAGTGCCATTTTATGTTTTGATGCAAAGCGAAACTTGCAATAGCATTACACATGTTGATTCACAGTTCCTTGTATCTTCATCATCCTAACTAGCTAGTACATCCTGTACCTCATTTACATCACCGGGAACAATATCATTTCATATTATAACACCCCCTTCTCCGTATTTGTCAATTTGTTCCCATTCCACTTCGAGACGCATCTAATTCGTATGTTGATCTAATTTAGAAATTGTGGCTCTAGTTTCTGTGTTAGTAATCTTCATTAATAATACTCGTACTTGATTTTGGTGTACGGTAAGTGTTCCGCGAAAATCTGGTACAGAGTTCTGTTATTTGATTTTGAATCTTTAAATGGTTTCATTAAAACCATTTTTAAATGACAAAATGATCTTACTTTCTACTTGATCCTTCATAGTACAAAGGTTTCATTTTTAAATTGATTGACTGCATCTTTATCACATTTATTTATTTATTTTTATTTTTAGCCTCCTTCCACTGCTTTCTTCTTATAGCTTTCTGTGACCAATCCTTTTAACAAATTTTTATTTTCTTTTAAACTATAACTTTTATTCCCACTATTATGTAACGTTGTAATTAACCTTTACTCGTTTAGTAAATTAAAGAACTCATGTCAGAAGTTCGATTTTACTCAAGTTATTCAACGTGATCGCCAAGTAATAATTAAATTATACGTTGACAAATGCCAATATTTCTTGAACTTCGTTTAGAAAAATTGACTTGAAGCAGTCAACACGTGATTTGTAAAGATCAATTAATAAAAAACTTTTAAGGAAAATGAGAAAGAAGTGGGTCAACGATTTGATTACGTAATTACGTATCGGTTTGTACTCGTATTGGATTAATTAAAAGTTGAAGCTGTATTTTATATGTAAATGTTTACAAGCTTCGCACACTACTTCCGAGTTACTCATTGGCTGATTGAAATGGTATGTCGTGATGGCCCGGAGGTTTAAGATGCCCGCTTCTCATGAATGAGGGTGCCGATTCGAAACCTACCAAGGGCAAATACCAATGTGACTTTTAGTTCTACGTACTCTCTAAGATTATTTAGACACCACTGACAAACGGTGAAGGAAAACATCGTGAGGAAACCTGGACTTATAATTTTAAATTTATAATCGTGGTGATTAATGTTCAAACCTTCTCGGTGTACGAAGAGGCTTTGCTCAGCAGTGGGCATTTATAGGCTGTTGATGATGATGATGATGATTGGAATAGCAATCTTTACTAATATTACAAATGTAAAAGTGTGTTTGTGTAATGGAGCAATTTTTTGATTAGTTTTTAGTATTTGAAAATAGGAGTATTGAGTGACATTGACTATAATTTTTTTTTTGGGATAAAACCGCTTTCTGCGCCTAGTGCATTCATGTCTACATTAAGCTTTCTAATACTGTATCTATCTAATTTACTTAATGCAATATCTATCTAATAAACTTAGTCTAATATTTATTTTTTTCTACACCTAACATCGTGATGTTTGGATCAAAGGCACGTCTTTTATGCCCAAAATGGTAGGCAGAGTTGCACATAACGGCACTTAATGTCGCTATTCAATGTAACACCCATTTTTCACTATTTATGTTATTAGCCCCATGTAATAGGTGGCCAGCCTATTGCCATGTACCGGGTACAATTCCAAACTCCTCGCTAAAACTGTGATTTAAAAAAAAACAATAATAATCTGCCCGACCTGGGAATCGAACCGGACACCACTTGCCTGATAGCGCAATTTTGTGACCCCCTCGGGCAACGAGGCAATTTTTATCCACGTACTCCAAAACTAGACTTATTATCGGCACAACGTCTTACGCTTAGGTACGTCCAATTATTGGAATACGCAAGCCAAATTGTGTCTTATCAAACAAATCCCTTGTGAAACTATTGTTCTGTCCTAAATGCGAGAATACTCTATTCAATGAACAGATGTAAAGCTTTGAGACACATTTCCGAAACATTGATTTGACTCGCTCTGCTTGGGGCCTATTAATCGGAGCATAGCCTATAGTCTTACCCGATAAATGGGCTATCTAACATAAAAAGTACTCTTCAAATCGGACCAGTAGTTTCGGAGAGTAGCGCATTCAAACAAATAAACAAAAAAACAAAGCTTTCAGCTTTATAATATTAGTATAGATTACCTTTTAGTCATAGTTTAAGGGCTGATTATTCTAACGCCAGATACATTTTAATTAACTAAGGAATAACTTTGAACATTTGACAATTGTTCCATACTAAAAACTGTCAAAAGTCAAATTGTACAATACAGTTAAAAATTAACTGATGATTCAAATATCGGTCCTAAGGTTATCACTGAAATTGGTCTAGAGACGGCGTAAGAATGTACAATTTATTGAATTAACTGCATGTCTCCTAATATTTATTAGACCTGCCAATGTTTACCTTTTAGGTTAGACGTTTTTTATCGGACCCTTTTTAGTGACGTAACTAAAACTTCAGTGATTAATCGACTATTCACTTATTTGATTCACATTTAGTGAAAAAAAGAAACCCTGCAACTCTAGGAGGGTTTAAATAACAGAAATTACCTAACAAGAAATTACGTAACAGAAATTAAATAACAAAAATTAAATGACAGGGGTTTAAACTGTCAAACACCAAGCGGTCACCGGTGACCGCAACCTATTGTTCTATAATTGTGTCTATAATGACGGTACTCGACCAGTTAAATAACCTACTCCTATTTAGGCAGCCAGTAAAATAAATGTTTGTCATTTGCAAGAGCGTCTCCAGTATTTATGAAAAAGTGCTCCCAAATTATTAGGTATCATCAAATAATAAACTTATTTACTTACTAAAACCAGAAGGTGATTAAGCCGTCACTAATCCAACCACAACACATCGTTTGTACAAGTAATTCGATCAGACTTCATTAGCTTAGCACACCTAGACTTCTAATGAGCACAAATTAAACTCAATAAGGCTTAAAACTAAATAACAGAACCTAACGAGCTTAAGCTAATTATAGCTTAGCTCTTCATAACGGTACAATAGGTGGCAGCTTATTTAAGAAGATTTTATATGCGGATAATGTACGCAATTTGTCAGTTTGTCAGTCTGAATAGGGAACCTAAAAAGCTAACGACAATGACATGACAATTTATTTAAAAAGGCCATGATAAATTGTTCTGTGGATATAAGGATTTTAGCTACAATTATAATGGATAGATGATGAATCTGTTTGATACTTTTGTGGTGTCCTTTATGGTATATTTTTTAAAGTTTTGTGCTTGCTAGATTAGTCAAGAAACAGTTTGCACACAATTATTCTCTAGAAACTTAAAATATAATTATAATATTAATTTATTTCTCTCATCATCAATTAATGATTTGCAACATAACATAACATAACATAACATCACACCTTTTATTCCTGAAGGGGTAGGCAGAGGTGTACATTATACCACTGTACAATGTAACACCCACTTTTCACTATTTATGTTGAGTCCCATGTAATAGGGGTGAGCCTATTGCCATATACCGGGCACAATTCCAGACTACTTGCTACTACTGAGAATATTTAAAAACCTAGTAATACTTTGCCCGACCCTGGAATCGAATACCCCTTGCCTAGAAGCACTTACGACCACTCGGCCAACGAAGCAATCAAACAATTTCACAAATATATCTAATACCGGTGTCTGTTATAAGTAAAACCTGTATCACCAGACCAACCTGACGCTGTAGTCGAAATATTATTTCTTATAATTAAAAACCAAAAATCAATGCCTGTAACCATGTCGTAAAAGACAAATTAAAATCCCACAAACTGGTTTTATGAAACCTATACATAGTATACATGTCGCGGAGAACCTAACGGGGCTCCGGCTCGACGTGCAGGAGAAGGAACGGGGTGGTTTTTAGTCTGTAAGAGTCTGACACTCCCTCCCGTCTCACCCAGGCGGGAGCAGTCATTCGATGATTTTGCCCCCTTAAAAAGGATATATTTGTCACAGAACAAATGGATATTAAAGACCTAATCTCAACTGACATTTGTGATACAGTTAGCAGTTTACGTTTCTAAACGGATGAACTCACCATATCGCATGTAAGAGGTAAATGGATCTTTTTGAGGCCGATCCAGAGAAACTAACTGCACAAATCTGATTGTAATCCTTACTTGCAAAGTGCAACCGAGAACTAAGTTTAAGTGCACCGCAACAGTCCTTTATACAAATTACTATTCAGGATAAACTTTAATGGTAGCTACAGTTTACACAATAGAACTGAAACCTTTTGATAAAGCACTGAATGAAACTGTTCATGTTCAATCTAATGGAGTAGAACGTTGATAAGAAAATGTGTGAATTCTATATATTTATGTTTAAGGCTGTGATCTTTAAATGTTTTATTCTGAAATGAGATGTCGGTGTATATCAGTCTCGTTTTGTAAAAAACACGTGTATAGTTTGAAGATACATAGCACAAAGCATTTTTGTTTTATGGTCCAGCAGTTATATAAGACTATGACGCTATTGTGCTCTCCTTTGAAAAGACGAGCCAAAATCCGTACTCCCAATTTCCGTATCCTTATCTATTAATGGGGTAAAGTGAAAGTATCTCTCATCCCGTAAGTATCCCTTAACAGTTGCTTCTGAAAATTATCCTCATTATATTTCAAAACAACAAATGGTGACCTTAAATTTAAGACCATTAAATTAACTTTAGGGAAAATTAATATGCAAAATTGTAAAAGAAACTCCTACTTCCGAACTTTACCAACACCAATAGAAAATGATATTTTAAAAGCATTGTAATTAATACGTTATTCTCACAACTCATAGCGTAGTCGCCGCCATTTTGAATGAACAAATTCGATGGTTTCCAATTCACCACTTGTCATAAAAATAACTCTATGTTACGCGATCAGTTTTGACAGTTTACTCAAAAATTGAAATGTTCACTGTCAGTTAAATTCTCATCGATATTGACTTTGATTCTATTAAAAGCCTTTTCCAATTTATCATTTGGCGGGACGTTGTCCAATTTTGAATCAAGCTTGTTCTGATTTCTTTCGTTATCAGCATCTGTTTCGTCTATGTTTAAAGATATAAAGAGTATTGTTGTCGGAAAAGATATTGTTTTTACGTTTTTCCGTGGTCGAAGAGTATTCTGTAATTGCAACCATATTACTTAAAGAGATTTCTGGTTTTTCTTCTTCCCATATTTTTTTTCTATATTTGTAGATACTATTTTCAAATGAGTTCTTACGAGTTTTTTTATCGTTTGTTCCAGGATGGTGCGTGCAAGCTGCCTGTTAGCGAGCTGCGTGCTCATGACTCTGCTCCTCATTATGCCCGCCTCTGCATACCCCAGGTAGTGGTATAATTTACAGTTCGTTATTAACATCATTAAATATTTTTATTATTTTAAAAATAGCAATCGACAATGACGCTTACAAATTAATTTCAGACTTAGTGTGCTCCAGTCCCTAAATTTTCTCCAAAAGATGCATAAAAATTTCAAAATTGGGTTTTCTACAACAATAAAGTATTATTGACCTTGCCTTATCAAATGGTAGTGTTTCTATTACTCATTATGAAGTGACGTGATACTCCATCAGTCATATAAGAATTTTGTCCCACATCGATAAATGACTGGACCTTTCTTTATTAAATACGGGCGTTATAGTCCTAAATGTAGGCGCCACTGATGTCAGAAGTCAAACACGTAGGCCTCTAGATACGCCATTTATTATTCAGTATCACGACCGAGCAGTAGTATGATAGATGCTGCTGTCTATCCGTTTCAATGGCGAAGTTGATTTGTTGAGGCGATATGCTACTGAAACGTTCAAATTCATAAATTAAAAGTTTCTTCTACGTGACTCGATTTGCAAAGAAGTGCAAATGCATTTGCTACTTCCAAATGCATTTGCCTTATTTACTGTATTATATTATCGACAAGATTCAAGCATATTTTGATTTAGAGCATGATACCATAATGGGTACAAATTAAAATTGAATTTTGCCTGTCCAATTAAGATCTATTTTAACACTATATCTAATTAAACACGTAACAGTAACAACGAATGAGTCAAATAATGGGAATACTTTTTCCCATGCCTATTCCTAACAGTATAATTCTTTCAAAATGTTTAACACACACTTGTCTTTTTCTAGTCCGAGCAACTACTTCCGTGAAGACATTCAATACGAACCAGAAGAGATCATGGACATGCTGAACCGCCTCGGAAACCTCGTCCAGATGGAACGCAAAATGGAAAAGTAAGTTCAGAAACTAATTAGCATTAAATTACTGGCCTCAAATGTATAGCACTATAAAATATTTGGGGTAAAAGAGAAGACGCAATTGGTGTAGATGCCAGATAAAATTGATTGTTAAACTTTAATAATGGTGTTTCTAGATTTTTAATAAACTGCATTCCAAAGGAAATCTTTGATTTTCTCATTTATATACATTTGAATAAGACTGAATTTGGAATAACATCGAGACTGTAGAAACATTCAATAGGTATCTGGAATAATCTCTCGAAATGGATATAATTTACTCATCTTACCTCTAAATGATTAGGTGTAATTTCTCTTTCATCAATTCATCTAACTAGGTATTCGAATATGTTAAAAAAGTAGAATTGTACAAATTATCATTGTTATCTTCTACTTATGTAATATATTTTTATCTCTTTGCAGCTATAAAGAAGACATTACTAGGTACGTCTGTCTGTCGTACTTAGACAGTTGTAGTTATATGTGCTTATTTTTCTTTGACATTATCTTTTTCATTTTTATTTTGTAGTTGTTTAACATTTGTATTTAAACTTGCATGGACGTGTTCTATTTACTTTAAATTATTAAAATGTTTCCAGCTTGTCTTTACTTAATCAACTTGTTAATCTTTTAGTATTATTACGTTAGCTGCAGTACCTGCTAGCTGCTTCGCTTGATTGTATAATTCAAATTCAGTTAGCTTTATTACATATACGATTGTTGCAAGGACGTCTTGAATTCCATTTTTAACTTATTCTGTAGATTTATTCTTGTTATTTTTATTATTTTACTGTCTTTTGGATAACACTATTTAATATTTACTCTCATTACAAGTATATCTCAAGTGTGTCTCATTACGAGTATGACGGAACCAGAAAAATAAATTCAATGTTTCAGTGGCGTTGTTTCTAGGAAACAATAGTAACAAAACCAATAAATATAACTACGCTATTGCCTTTACTATATTGTAGACCAAATAGTAATATGGCGTTATACCCAAGAGATATTTATTTGAACTCAGCTAACTCCCGATAGTACTCGTTAAAGCAGGCGATTTTTGGGGAAATATAAATCTAATAATTTATTATTTTTGAAAGCTACGAATGTTCTCTGAATGATATGAGAAAGGAGAATATGAAACTAGATGACTTTCGTACGGACAAAAAGCACCTAGCATTTAATAAAAGATTTACTGAAAGCATAATTCTCAAAAAGACATATACAATACAATAAAAAATCAAGCGAGTATTTAATATTTTTTAACTAAAATCACCACTGAAATCTGTGATTCGCTGTGATCTGGCAAAACATAAATAAAGGAAGAAAACAAAATGACTGACTTCAAGTAAGTTGTAAAAGAAAAAAATGTCAACGATTTGCAACAAGCATTTATTTTGTTTTAAACCAGTGGAAATTTTTCATGCGCTTCAGGGAAACAATTTACAGCACTTCAGGGAAGCATTCGCGTTACTACACACAGTCCCGTGAACATTGGAGTCAGCGTTTTTATATTAAACGTCGAAATTACTGAACAAAATTGTCTGCATGTCACAGTTTAAATATTATTTATCTTTTTTATGGTCAAAACTTTATTCGTTTGTATTATTTTTTAGTACAGAGAGAGGTTCAATTCTTACACTTGACAAAAATACATATAGATGATAATATATTAAAACTTTGTACGATGTTGTTTTCTTCGCTTCATTTTAGTATCATTTTGAATTTGAAAGAAAAAAAGAAAGAAAAAAAGCATTTATTTTGCTACGACACACAACAAGAATTTAGCAAGACAAAAAGCCTATTTCATTAAGACTTTCTTGTTTGTTCTTATAATATATATATATAGATGCATAAATTTTTGCTAGAACCCCATACATCAGCATATATCAAGCAACTCAAGCGAACTTATTACCGCTGCTAGACACAAATATAATTCTGTAACAAACTGTCATAACTCGTGTATCTAATTTCTCCCTTTTCTCAATTTCCAGCGAGAAACGAGCCCTTGATCTTGGCCTCAGCCGTGGATACTCTGGTGCCCTTCAAGCTAAGCACCTCATGGGACTGGCAGCAGCCAACTACGCCGGAGGCCCTGGAAGGAGGCGACGAGATGCCCACTAAATTTAGGATAAACCACTCGAATACTGCACTGAGGTGGACTAACAGATCCATGAACCACATCTCTATGCAGTACCTTCATACGCTTATCCATCAGTCTGGCTGGCTCCATTGGACAACTATGTCATCCATTATACTATAGCATATAGTCAAATTTATTCAAATTAACGCTTAACGTGATATATTTCTAGTCAGTTTTTATAACATCCATACTGTAATTATGTATTTTTAAATGGATTATATTGTCTGTTATGCGCTTAGCGATACATTCCCAGTGATAGATACCTGGTGGTAATCAAGAGATAATGAAATTGTTATAACTATACTTGTCAGTAGAGTAGCCTAAACAAATACTTCTACTATATTTTAGAATGACTTCTATAAATCGATTCTTCTGATATAATTTGTGTATTTTCAAACGATCTCAATTTTGACCCTGTAGTAAAAGTTTTTATGAAAAACGAAAAGTATATTTGACTGATTTTGATACATTTCTACGAGTCTGATGTTGTACCTAAACCTATTCTAGTCATCACTAGTCATTTCGTATGTTAGATTCCTTCTTCATATTTCATTCCATTTCGGTGTCAGTATTCCTTCAGTATTAAAAATATCATTACTTAAATATCTTTCAAGTTGTAAGATTTAATCACGAATGTCTTAAAAACGCTTAATATTTAATGTAAATTAGATCCTACAGTACTTCTTAAGATCCCAGCTGTATCAACTAGATTCAATGTTACAATTCCTATGTATGTACGTGGCAAACTAGTAAATAGATAAAATGTAAGTGATAAATACCTCCTGTCTAGAGTTTATTGTTAAAAATAAAGAGATATTCATATTTATATAAATGTGTTTACATTAATGCTTCATGTTATATCTACTTATGTCTATGTAAAATCTAACAATATCACTTATTACTGCAATGAAAAAGGCTTTTCAATGAAATCCCTCACTTCTCATCTTTTTACTGATAGCATTAAAAATACTTAAATGACTATTAAGTCCTACTATCTGAACATTTTACTATCTACAATTCTTATATAATTTACTAATTTTATAATTTTTCTACTAAAGCCTACTAACGCCATCTACATATACTGCCGTGAACCGTCATTACCCACGCCATCTAGCGGTCACACTATGATATACCTACACAGACTAAAGTCAAAACCTCTGCTTAGTTCGTGTCAACATGTATAGATGTCACTAATAGTTGATCTCATAGATTTTGGTCTGCAAATAATTTTGTGTATCTTATGAAATTGGTAAATACAATATTTTTCTTACAGTAAATTGGTAAAAAATTAGTGTATGTTATTTAATAACAAAATTGTACCTTTTATTGGAAACGCTTTAAAATTAGACTGTTACATGTTAGAACATAGTAGGTACATTTTATAACAGAACTTTATGTCATTAATTTAAAAATTAGTACTCTTAATTTAATAATTGTAAAATAAAAATATAATTAACATACTACTTAGTACCAACTAGTTTATAATTTCGACAGAACAGTCAGTATCCCGTATGGTCTAGTGGCTAGGATACCTGGCTTTCACCCAGGAGGCTCGGGTTCGATTCCCGGTACGGGAAAATCTTTTTGTACAATATTTCTCTCGTATTGTAATTTTTTACCAGATTTACTATTGTTCCGTTATTGCCTGAACGCTTCCAACCGCACAACATGACAGTCACTGCTGAAGGCCTGTGTTTAGTAGTAATCGTCATATGGCTGATCATCATATCAATTATAATGATAATGAACTAGCATCGTATAAAAAAGTTAAGTTTTTAATACCTAGTACAAAAATATTGATTCAATAATAATCGTCTGCACTGATGCTAAAGAGCAGTGTCAACAAAGGTGGCATGATCAAATAAAAGGAAATACATCCATTATAACAAGACCCCTGACGCTAGCAAATTTCTCACCACATTACCTCGAATCATGCAGTAATGGGGGGCGGAGGGAGCTCTAGTTACGCTGGACTGCAGTGCTGGGGTGGATTGTGTATTCGGATGAATGCCCATACATTTTTTCAATATGGCCGCTTTCTGTATTTATCGTTGCGTTTTCAAGGTGATGCAGATAGAAATTGATAGTGCAGTTTTATTGAAACAGTAAACTGATATTAATATTATACGAAGATATTGTTGATCACAAAGCTTTACGATTTTTGTTCCATTGAAAACCTTAGAACAGTGTTTTTCAAACTTTTTCATGATGCAACCCCCCTGGTATATAAAAATATTTCGCGACCCCCTTGACCCTTCACACACACATGTATGTTACACTATTACCAATATTCATTATCATCATAGTCTCTATGATTAGGATTCGGATATAAGTACATATTTATCGGATATGAAAACGTATTGTTTTACAGTTACATTACACCTGGAATTCAAGTCTTCTAATTTGGATACCTTTTGGTTAATGACAAAAAAAGCGTCTTTATGGCGACAATTATGGTAATTCGGGTTTACTGTGATTGATAATTAACCACAACTATCAAGCATGAAGCCATCGAAGTTAACACGCCACCTTAATTTTTTGAGAGAAAATTGCAAGTTTCTAAACATCAAAAAACTGGTATAGTACAAATGTCTAACCTAAATGAGAAAGCGTTGCTTGCTAGTTATAGAGCGGCTTTTCGTGTGGCTAAAGCAGCAGTAAGTAAGAGTAATTTTAAAGTCTTACTTAATAAATAAATATTAATTATCTTTATTGTTATTTTTTTTTTACTAAAGTACCCAGTTTTTTCGACCTCCGGCGACCAGAACAGAAGACACATAAGCTTCGCGATCCCCCTGGGGGTCGCGACCCACAGTTTGAAAAACACTGCCTTAGAAAGTACTCGATTAGTTTGGTACAATAAGACACAATGTTGCGCTGAGTCTTTTTGCTAAAAAGTTTTTATAAGGCGCATTGTTAAACGCACAATTCGTTTGTAATAAGTACAAAAGATTTTATTGGCAAAAGTAGTTTTTTCTCTAATTTCACTGTGATCTGTCGCTCTCTGACACTTTAAACAGTGAGTATGGTGAGTTTCGTAGATGTCATGTTTGGTATGTGACTTACACATCCTAATTTATATTATATTTTAGTTCAGTATGTCCTTGGGATAGTTAGACAAAACAACGGTATTTTTGAAGTCTTAACTCGTCGAGTAACGGTACTATAAAATACTATAATATATAAAATTGTGTCTATAATGACGGCATTATAGACACAATTATAGAACAATCCGCTTGGTGTTTGACAGTTTAATCTGCAAAATCTCGGGAAAAGAGGTAATTTAAGTAGGTATACTATACAAACAACGGTACCAAACTGACAATATACAATCACAATTGAAAACAAAAACTGATTCCAGTCCTTTTTACCCGTAACTACATTTTCGTCCAACCCCCGATGGTCAATTGTTTCCACCACTCACTTTGAACATTAGGGTCGTGGCTTCACTAGACAGGGTTCATTCATGGCATTATGATGTGGTTAGTTTACACTCCTCTGCCTACCCACATTCCTGGAAAAATCCTTTACTGTGTGCCTTTATGAACCTGGGCCTGTCCATTCATGTAAAATACTTTATAATGGTTGTTTGTTATTTATTTTTATTTATTATTTATTTATGTACACACATACAACATAAAGGACAACACATACATAAAATTAAAGTACAAAGGTACCACCTATTCCTGTTGGAATTTCTTCCTGTGGACCTGGAGCAGGAAAAGTAATAATAATATAGTGACACAGTGTGTAGCAACAAATAGAAAATTGGGATAGGAAACAGACTTAAAACTAAACAGATAAATAACCTAACAACTACATACAATAAGTCGATAAATAAATACATACAAATTATAAATTATACATATAAGGTACATAAAGGTAGTGTTCTCTCACTCGTTTTTTAAAGATAGCGATAGACTCAGCGTCCCGAATGTTAGGTGGGAGCGCATTCCACAGTCTCACTGCATGAACGGAAAAGGAGTAGGAATAGAAGTCGGAATTATGGGGTTCGATTTTAAGATTAGATTTAAGGTGTGAACGAGATAGGACTTCAGGAGGACGAACCAAGGAGAAACGGTCCCGAAGGTAAGCAGGATAGACAGGGTTGAAGAGGATGTTGTATAGGAAGCATAAAATGCGAGTGTTCCTGCGAAGATATTCCTGTTATGTGAAATAATGAACTGTAAGCTGAACGGCTTTAAGTTTCCACACATTTTTTGTTTCTTATGGCATTTAAGCCGGTATTTTTTTTTTTTTTTTTTTAAGGGGGGAAAATCATCGAATGACTGCCCCCGCCTGGGTGAGGCGGGAGGGAGTGTCAGACTTTTACTGACTAAAAACCACCCCGTTCCTTCTCCTGCACGTCGAGCCGGAGCCCCGGTTACCCGTTAGGTTCTCCGCGACTCCGAATCGGCATCGGCCCTATTGGGCCCCATCTGTGGTGGTCTGATGGCTCTTTGAGGCGCGCGCGGAACGCGACGCGCTGTACGCTCGGGTCTGTTTCTGGTCGGACGGGGAGCCACCCATGCTCGCCGTCCGCAGGCCCGCGCTTATGGTGGCCGGAGATCGTCCCGCGATCCCCGACGCCCGGTGTGTCCTTCGCGATGGCTGGGTTGCGAGGAGGCAGCGCTTCGCTGCCTCACGCGTCCCGCCTCCTCCTTAGCTAGCATGACTGCTTCGCAAAAGGAGGAGACGGCATCCCAATCCCCCTCGCTCCGCATCATGGCCTGCACTAGGCCCGGACGCGAGAGGTCGCCATCGCCGATCACTTCCCTGAGGACACGGCGGTGCTCAGCCCACGAAGGGCATTCTCCCACCGTGTGTTCCACCGTGTCCTCAGGGCGGTCCTCGCAGTGATGACACCCGGGCGTTTCCTCCCGCCCCATCAGACACAGGTACCTCCCGAAACTTCCATGTCCGGTGAGGACCTGCGTCAGGCGGTAGGTGAGGACGCCGTAGCGTCTCTCAAGCCACTCCTCAAAGAGGGGACTTACCGCTGCGATGGCAGCGAAGAGCAGACGGATCACCTGATAGTAAGCAATCGGCGCCGCCCACGGATACCTGGAACACCAGGGGTGTTACAAATGCATTGCCGGCCTTTTGGGCATTAGAAATTTAAGAATAATTGTAGAATCGGTGATTGAGGAGATTGAGGTCTCTGGTTACCTCACTCACACGACCAAACACAATGCAAGCATTGATTGTCTTTCGCATTTTTGACTAAAACGAAAAAATGTTTATAAATATTTAGCAATAACAATGGAGTCTGATATTGTACTCGGTGTAAACTCACCTCCTTTTAAACGAGGCTTATATTATATATTTTATCTGGTTTAAAGTGAGTTAATCTATGTCTATATTGAGAAGTACCTTAAATATGACCGAATATTCAATTTCGATTCTTAATAAATAGCCAAAAAAACACTATCCACTCTACCGTATCGTGCTACATAATACAATACGTGTAAGAGGTCAGTTGGCAGCAGAAAAACCGAGTCACCGCATTCCACAGTTGACGCTGAAATCCTCGTTAGCCTACTTTAGTCAGATTTATGGAGTTGTGTTTATCAATAGTTTAGTAAATATGGTAGGTAGTATACTGATATAAAAGTTAACAAACAAATGCTTGTTTTTTGAACGTCATAAGCTGAAATACTCAAACGGGACTCAATTTTCTATGGAACTGAAACATGGTCTCTCACTGTGGGCCTTATAAAGAAGTTCAAGGTCACTCAGCGTGCTATGGAAAGGGCTATGCTCGGAGTTTCTTTACGAGATCGGATAAATAAAGAACTCGGAAATCTGTAAACGAACAAAGGTCGCCGACATAGCTCAGCGGATTAGCAAGTTAAAGTAACAGTGGGCAGGGCACATAGCGCGGAGAACTGTCGGCTCCTGGAGCTGAAAGGTTCTTGAGTGGAGGCCACATACAGGCAAGCGCAGCGTTGGACGTCCATCCGCAAGGTGGATCGACAACCTGATTTTTTTTATACCACGAGGGTGGCAAAAATCTCACGGCCCACATGATGGTAAGCAGTTACCGTGGCCTAAGTACGCCTGCAACACTTGGGGCATTACATGCGTTTTGCCGACCGTTAAAAAATCTATTTGCTCCCCTCTTGAAAAACCCCATGTTATAGCCCACTGGGAAAACGAAAACCACGGCAGGGAGTTCATTCCACAATCGGAGGGTCCGTGGGAGAAAATTCCTCTGAAACTGAACTGTACGGGACCATTTGGGCTCCAATGTGGGAGCGTGAACTTCCTGTCGATGGCGAGCAGTGCGATCTTTATCAGGTCGCAGGCAGCCGCTGGATGCAGGTCGCTTCCAACAGGCTTATGTGGAAGTCATTGGGGGAGGCCTATGTTCAGCAGAGGACGTCCTGTGGCTGATATGATGATGATGTTGATTAAATTTTAAGTCGCGCTTAAATATAGTTCTGTCGCTACAAATTCTTTGTACAATAACAGAGATAGCACTATATTTAAGTACTAACTTTAAACTTCTAGTGGTTAAAATTAATTTCATTGCATTTAAATATATTTCCTTTTAACTATAGTTTCATGACGGAATCCTGTCCTACTAGATCATGTGATTGAACTCCTACATCAATGTACAAAAACACTTAGTATATAATTATATTTTTGTATAGTATAGAGGTACTATTCCAAACAAACACTTAAATTAAACAGCCGTAAGTCTATTTTCCCTGGGCTCGCTGCCATCGGAGCGGTAAGTCCCCTATTTGAGGAGTGGCTTGAGAGACGCTACGGCGTCCTCACCTACCGCCTGACGCAGGTCCTCACCGGACATGGGAGTTTCGGGAGGTACGTGTGTCTAATGGGGCGGGAGGAAACGCCCGGGTGTCATCACTGCGAGGACCGCCCTGAGGACACGGTGGGAGAATGCCCTGCGTGGGCTGAGCACCGCCGTGCCCTCAGGGAAGTGATCGGCGATGGCGACCTCTCGCGTCCGGGCCTAGTGCAGGCCATGATGCAGAGCGAGGGGGATTGGGATGCTGTCTCCTCCTTTTGCGAAGCAGTCATGCTAGCTAAGGAGGAGGCGGGACGCGTAAGGCAGCGAAACGCTGCCTCCTCGCAACCCAGCCATCGCGAAGGACACACCGGGCGTCGGGGATCGCGGGACGATCTCCGGCCACCGTAAGCGCGGGCCTGCGGACGGCGAGCATGGGTGGCTCCCCGTCCGACCAGAAACAGACCCGAGCGTACGGCGCGTCGCGTTCCGCGCGCGCCTCAAAGAGCCATCAGACCACCACAGATGGGGCCCAATAGGGCCGATGCCGATTCGGAGTCGCGGAGAACCTAACGGGTAACCGGGGCTCCGGCTCGACGTGCAGGAGAAGGAACGGGGTGGTTTTTAGTCAGTAAGAGTCTGACACTCCCTCCCGCCTCACCCAGGCGGGAGCAGTCATTCTATGATTTAACCCCCTTAAAAAAAAAAATAAAAAAAAAGTCTATTTTCCCATCTCCCCTTTTCTAGAACCACTTATAAGTTCTAACATAACAATATACACATCCTGAGATTGTAGACTTCTCACTGAGCTTACAAGAACGTTCTCAACGGGGTCAATGACCCGGATCGATATCGAAGGTGCACACCTTCGTTAGGTGAGCATAGAGAAGTGCGGGCTTCTAATTGGAACCTAGTGCCTTGTTGAGATAATAGCTTAGGTACCTACTTGAGAACTATGTATTAACATTACGTAAGATCGAGTTGTGGAGAAGGAGTACAACTTTTCGCCAAACTACTGCTACTGAAGTTAAATGATAGCTGATGGCTTTAAAATACTTTTGTATGTCTCACATTAGTCAGTAAGTGTCTGATACTTCTCCCGTCTCAACCTGTCACCCAGGCGGGAGAAGTCATTCAATGATTATCACCTTTAAAAAAAGTCTTACTTTTAAGGATATAATTATTCATAACTATTTTAATTATTTACTTTAAGAAGTGTTATACACGAGCGATGTGCTATAAAACTGTACTTCAACAAGTTTTAAACTTATCTTTTATTTAGAGGTATACCTAGAAGTACTAGGTACTTGAAACTTAAGTTCTTGATTAAGTCAACAATTTAGTCCGTTAAACAGTCAGTTTTTTATATCTGTTTTTTGTTAACGGCGTTTTATCTTTGAGATGCTAACCCCATAATATCTTTTAACAAAATACAACCTATCATTATACTTTATTATTATTAAAAAAAAAAATAAAGAAAATTCAGTTACTCATCAAATACATGTTATAATTCAACGGGTGTCCCAAATTCCTACATCGCACATGCGAAGTTTCCATGCGAATTAAATAGAAAATCCCAACGAACAACTGTTGGACAGAACGCCCGCCAGTCACGATCACCGGAGGTGGACCGGATGGTCGAAGGATCCTCCTTTTCCTCCTCAGGGAACTATACGCTCTGTTCCCTAAATACCTCTTGTGATTAAATTGTAAAATTTATTTGTGGTTTCTGAACATGGTGAAGATAGAATTAACTGTAGTGAGCCTACATCCAGTTTATTAAGTTTTAGTTCTCCGATGACTAATTCACGTTTCCGTCAGTCAGTTTTAATTTCATTTCATATTGCCTTCTTTCAAGTTTTAACAGCGAAAAAGTAAATTAACCATAAGATATTTAAATGAAAATTTAGTACTTATATACATATTAAATGATATTAGATTAGAATTTAAATGAAATAAATATATACAACTTAAAATATAAATAATTTAGTAAATATAATACTTACACCTTAAAAAAACATACATAACATAACATCACGCCTTTTATCCCGAAGGGGTAGGCAGAGGTGCACATTATGCCACTGTACAATGTAACACCCACTTTTCACTATTTATGTTACGAGTCCCATGTAATAGGGGGTGAGCCTATTGCCATATACCGGGCACATTTCCAGACTCCGAGCTACTACTGAGAATTTTTTTTTAAAAAACCCAGTAATACTTTGCCCGACCCGGGAATCGAACCCGAGACCCCTTGCCCGGCAGCCGCACTTGCGACCACTCGGCCAACGAGTTTAAAATAATAATAATAAAAATGTATCATAATCATAAGGCATAAAAAAAATCCTCATCGCTACCGTGAGGTAGGGTGACAAAAGACTGGCAGCATTGCCACGTTAAATGGCAAAATTGCTTTCTAAGAAAAAAAATAAAAAAATAAATGAGATTACCTATATTTATTTAACCAACATATTAAGTTTGACTAAAGAAATGCGACAACACGCTTCACATTACATCATACAGGATTATTTGACGTCACTCCATGAAATAAGGGCTCTGACTTTACCCAAATCACGTTTACCATATTTGTAGCAAAACATATAATGCTGACGTCTACGTAGACTTATTTATTTACTATATTATGAGATTTACATAAGGATATAAAATACACCCTGTTTCTCTTATGATTGCAAGTGCTACAGTGGAATAAACAGTAGTGATTTCAGTTATGGCATAAAGAATAATTAGTGACTGGCTCGTGGGCCGAGTGGTCGAAAGTGCGACTGGCCGGGCAAGGGGGTCTCGGGTGAGTTTTACTGGGTTTAAAAAAAATCTCAGTAGTAGTACGGAGTCTGTAATTGTGCCCGGTATATGGCAATAGGATCACCTCTATTACACGGGACTTATAACATAAATAGTAAAAAGTGGGTGTTACATTGTACAGTAGCATTAAATGCCATAATATGTACCTCTGACACACAACACAAATACACATCATGCCTTTTATCCCCGAAGAGGTAGGCCTTCGGGGAAGGCGTTGTGTTATGAATAATTATTAAAAAAACATCTTTAAAAATAACTAAATTGAATATGATGACATAATGTCGAAACTGCTTATTGTAGAAAGCTACTCTAAGTGAAGTGTTTGGGAATAGGTACTAAGAGAGTTTCCTGCAATTCACATATGGGTAAAACTGTACTTTTATACACGTACAAAACTAGTGAATGTGTGATCGTATACCTTTTCATAAAAATACAATGAAATTAACCACAAATCAGGAATGAATCTCCAAACAATAATAGACCATCTTGTCCATTTTCCTATAATCAAATGCCGCAACAGAATCAAGTTAACCTGTTGCAGCTGTTAGTAGGTGATCAGAGACTGAACCGACCGATGATTGAACTGACTGTTAAATCCGATTTGTGCCACAATTGCCAATAGATGAAAATGACTGTTCTATTCTTGGGTTCCGTAGTTAATAGGGATATAATAGCGAGGTGAAATTCTCGCATTTCCGTCAGATTGCTGTCGGAAATAAATAAGTTTTATTTGTGGGATCAACCGGTAAACGAGGCACCTGGGGACGGGTAAGTAATCGGCGTCGCTCATAAACACCCGGAACACCAGAGGCGTTATCAGTGCGTTACTGTCCTTTTGAGGATTAGGAATTTGAGGATTGTTGCGAGTCAAAGATTTGGAAGATTGGGGAAGAGGGAGCGGGATAATTGGGCCTCCAGTAACCTGACTCACACGATGACACACCGGCCGTGGTTATCAAATGCTATTCAACAATAATCTGAAAGTAATTGTCTGTTGATTAGGTAGGTCCTAGATTTTATGGATTCTGACCTGATAACCAAATAGATAGTAATAGTTCTAATATACCTACATTCGTATATTGCTCATATACTCCACAGATACACTAACTTGCATACGTAATACTTAGTAACACTAAATGTACTGAAAATGACGCCCCATCCTCCCATAAACCTCAGCAAACGTAGCTTAACATGAGGACAGTTGGTCCTGAATGTGAATATGGTATGAGCTTATTACTCGTTATATCTCTAAGTTTGAATAATTTCACGGGTCACAGACTAAAAGCTGGGCCGAAATTATAATTTTATTATCATCTAAAGGTTCTACCTACGGACTGTCATGTTTTGCTGTGGGAGTGGGAGTATTGTAGATTTTAATTATCATAACAAAGGACATGTTTGTTTTATCAAGAAACCGGTCGCTTTGTTTTCGATATTTTTAGGTTGGTAGCTATATTTTCGACTTTGAATTAATGCTAGCGGTGACTTTTAGAAAATCGTATGTTTATTTTCCGAGGAATATATTGATGCCTACATAAGCCTACAATAAGAAGATTTAATTTATTTATTTTTTACTTTTTCGTACAATTTTGTTCAATCATTTTTAGTGAGGTTAATTATTATTGGTTGTTATGAATACTGATACTCGACAATCTATTTAGTTGTCAGTTCATCTCTTGTTGTTTCAGTCAAAATAACTATCATTAATCTCATCTATTTCAGAATAGATTTTTATTAATTTAGTATTTTTAGTATCAAGTAATTTTTCCGTATTCAAGGCCTCGTAGCGTTAAAAAAAGCATACAAACTGTCCTTATTGTATTTAGATGGTCAACGTTTTTCTCAGTTGACAACTACATGAACCAATTAACATGTACGAACAAATAAACTCTTTAGCTTTATTATATAATGGTATTTAGGTATCTATAAAGGCGAATAAAATAGGAGTGTCTGTTTAGAATATTAATTTAACCGCTTTTTACTTCATGTATATGAATATACATACGATACGTACCCATAATAAAATATTTTTTTTAACAATTGTTGTCTGTCTGTCTATTTGTACTGGCTGATCATAATCATAAACATAAATAATAGGCTAGTTTTATTTTAATAGAAACAAAAAATTGATCATGAAAAAACAATTGAAGAAAACATTTTCGTTTTCTATCTATGAGACGAACAAACAACATCTATGTTATTTTTATAAATTGGTTTGTGTCAAAGACAAATGAACGCAACCCTCTACCATTTCTCTTATTGTCTGCAAAGTTATTTTTAGAAAAAATATTTCTCTTCGCGAAGATATTTCTAGCTTTTATCTTTACTGTAGTAGGTAGGTACTAAGAATGGATATTGTTTAAAAATGGAAGTGAACTTTTTAATAAACTTTGTCTTTTATCCCGTAGGTTTGCGCCAGCAATGATATTATTATACCGAATCAATTTGAGTTTTAGACAGAGATTTCTGAATGCACACTAAAATGTCTAATATTATCTGTATATACATATAATAAAATCGTAGAAAATTCAAAGCTGTAGATTGAATATTTTTTTTAAAGAATACTTGTAGCGTGCTCTACAATCGATACTGAAGCCAAAAATATAGTTAGGTATTAGAATTTTTGTCTGTTTGTCTGTACACTCAAAAAAATCAAGGCTAAACAAGTTAAAATTTTGCTTGATTGAAAAAAATATGATTGAATCATTCAAGAAAATGTCAAAAATAACAATTGACCATTTTTTGTCACAGTAAAGCTAAAATGATTGAACTTCTATCAATTCGAATGTGTTGAATTTAATAAGTTTACTTTATTCCTGTCGAGACTTATTCAGTTCTATCAAGTTACTTTATCGTTATCACTCATTAGAATTAGTTAATCTCATAAAGATTTTTTATTAAATAAATAATAAACCTATTTATTTCAATAATTATAAAATAACTGTTACAATAAATTTCATAGTTTATTCGATCACTGCAACTTTATAAGAATGAACGCGTGCTTTTTTAATTGAAAGGTTACTTATTTGTTTGAAATGTCTACCTGCAACTAACTTCGTAAGCGACCGACGTCTGGCGCGCGGCGCGCTTCGTTCAAGTCCCAACATAATTGAATGCATTTTCGATTCGCCCGCACGCTACATTTATTTACGCAAATTGCTTTAAAAATTAATTGTATCTATGGTTTTAAAATTGGTGCACTATAGTGTTAATGAGAGTGGAACTCTTAATGGAAGATTCTGAGGTGATGGATTTACTGAGAGCCTGGGGGCTCCCGGAGCTGGGGCCACTTTTCGCAAGTAAGTACCTACCTACTTGTTTATTTTTTGTGCCTAGTTCTTTCACACATGAATTGGCTAATTTTCATTTTATTTCTCTATGCTAATATTACAGAAAATGAAATTAATATAGAGGTAGAATCCCTGTCTGCACTGACAACGGACGATATAAAAGAAATAATTCCGCAATTGGGGCCCAGAGCCCTATTCCTTCGCTGTTGGAAAGCTTGGGCAACGGATTCCTCAAATGTTAATCAAGGTTCAACAAGTAACCAGTGTACAAGTCTGGACTTAAGCAATCAATTAACAGATTTGACGAATATTTCTTTTTCTGTAAGTAAGTACCTACAGTGTACCTTTAACTACAGTGACCGAAAGCCCGGCCCGAGAGCGCCGCAAGCCCTCCATGAGCCCATGTTAAAAACAGATTATTCATTTGTTGTTCTTTCGTTCGTTTTAATGTGGTTCCCATCATAAATATTACTAAAACCGGCCAAGGAATAGTTCAGTTGACGAATGATTCAGCCAGATCGTGTGCCAATGAAAATTAATGTAAAAATCGACATCCAAAGCGCGAATAGGCTTATGTATAACGTATGGGCGGTACGGCTGACAATTCATGCGTTGTTTAATAGGGTTCTGCGAATATTCACCGTACACTTGATCAATTTTAATATACTTATTTCAGGACCTCCCTGTTATAATTGAAGATTACCTCCCAACACGTGGAACAAGTCCCCTAAGAGTCGAAAAAACGCAGCAAACTTCACCACCAAAATTGCCACCAATCAACCTTGAGGATAACGTAAGTACCTACCCACTTGACAGGGTTCATTACATTTATGATTTTGAAAACTAATAAGGGTAGATAAAGAAATTACTCATGTATTTCATTTAATAAGTTTGGGATTTTTAGCAGTATGTTTGTGGTTCCGTACCCATAAGGTGCCAACAAAACCCTATTACTATGCCACTGTTGTTTGTCGGTCTGTCTATCAGCGGGCTGTATCTTGTAAACCATAATAGGTAGACAGTTTTACAGAATTCTCAATTCTGTTGCCGCTGTAACAACAATACATAGTAAAAATATTTCTTGTATTAAAGGGTACCCATAATAGAAACTTTTTATTTTTTTGTACCAGTCTGAATCGCACTTGGCCAGTCTATTTACCTATTATTATTTTTTCCAGGTCCTTTTCAAATTATTGCAAAATAATTTTGAAAGTTCAAGCTTATTGCGGTTTATGGGAAAATCATTAGACAATGAAAATGCAAGGAGTTTGCGAGTGCGAGTCCAAGTTGCACTAATTTCAGATTTCAGCAACAATTCCCTGGATACAGACCCCTATTTTGATGTGCTTTTACGATTCACTGTACTTCACTCGCATCAATCAAAATGCAAAACAGCCTTTACTGAGTCAGCAGCTTAGCTGTTCTACTTGTACTCTTAAAACAATTATTACTTAAAAGATTGGCATTTTTTTAAATAAATTCCTTTAAATAATAATTTAATGTGTTTTATTATTCACTTATATATTGTGGTGCCTGGTGATAGCCCCTGGACAGGTTTCCCAGAAATATCACATTAGAGCGACAGGATATGATCAGTCAGTGGAAAATATTTTGTTTTCCATGCAAAATCTATTTGTTTGAAAAACAAAAAAATATGCGAATAGCTTATAGTCTTACCAAAAAAGTATATTTTCACTGACTGTTCATATTCTAACGCTATGATGTAGTGTTTCTGGGACACTGTATCCTATACAGAGTTATTTGTAAAATACCGTTAACTTTTTAAGAGGTTAACGGTGTTTTATAAATAACCCTGTATACTTACTCTAAATAAGTGCAATACTTGAATATAACAGTACCTTAGTTGATTCTAATAAGAGCACTTTATTACACTGAAAAAGATAACATTTATTTTTAGTATTATGGTATGATAAAAACAGAAAACTATACATACTGAACTCAATAATATATTTCTTTGATCAATACAAATATATATTTTGAATCGAATATGCATCTATGTAGGTTCAATTAGGTATCGTTATAAAAACAATTTATTTTTTCGTTTGATACTAGTTTAAACTCGATCAGATCAATCAAGGTACTTGTTTAGACTACAAATATTCTTTATTTAAGTTAATATATGACAATGTTACAGTAATCACAGAATTTTATAAAGATTATCAAGTCTTAGTAACATGCACAAAGGGCAGTTGATAAAAATAATAATCAGACTTGATTAAGTCGACCATTACTTGTTTCAATGTGCTATGTCTGCTTATTCCGTTTCTCTATCAAGAAGACTTGCTTCCCGGGATCACAAAGCTTTGTGCGCTCGTATATTAACAAGTGACTTGATAGCAATAAACATTTTTTTGATGTATGTTAACAATTTTTTTTTTCAGTGTATGTATGCCCGGGATGATCTCAAAAAGTACTGCATGGATTTACTTCAAATTTAGCATGAACATTACTGACAAGACAGGTCAATGGCTACATATTATCACGCTATCATCTACAGGGGTAGCCATATACTAGGTACTTAATCAATTCTGATGACATTCGTTACCGTAGAATATCCCTTCATAAAGACTAATTCAAAAGCCTAAATTCTGCCAGAATAATTATTCTGCGCTGACGAAGTCCCGGGCAACAGCTAGTATATAACTAAGGCTGTATTTGATAGTATAGATAGGCAAAATAGTCCACTACTTGGCTATATAGGCTTGGCTTTGGGCTAAGAAGCTTTGTCAAAATCTCTCTTCTCTACACATACCATATGGGTTTAAAACAGTTTAAAACTTCAGGTAATTATCAACAACATAACTTATCATCTTACCCCCGAAGGGGTAGGCAGAGGTGCACATTATGCCACTGTACAATGTAACACCCACTTTTCACTAAATTATGTTATGAGTCCCATGTAATAGGGGGTGAGCCTATTGCCATATAGCAGGCACATTATCAGACTCCATGCTACTACTGAGATTTTTTTTAAAAACCCAGTAAAATTTTGCCCGACACGGAAATCGATCCCGAGACCCCTTGACCGGCAGTCGCACTTGCGACCACTCGGCCAACGAGGTAGTAGTTAGCAAAGAACTTAAAGAGTTTACAATAAACATATATGCATAACCAGATGAAGTATAATATACCTCTAAGTATATCTAGGTTTCATCAACCCCACAGAACAAAGGCTTTACTACCCAGGCATACATACATACCTATAACAAAAACATGTCACAGATTTATTTTCCACGCCGGATGAAAATTTATTCATTGAACATTAAAACCAGACGAATACAAAATTTACTTTGGCATTTCGAAAAGATTAAAATCGAAATGGATTGAATTAATATCCGTGTATTCTAGGTTTAAGGTTTTTTTTTTTAAGGGGGGAAAATCATCGAATGACTGCTCCCGCCTGGGTGAGGCGGGAGGGAGTGTCGGACTCTTATTGACTAAAAACCACCGCGTTCCTTCTCCTGCACGTCGAGCCGGAGCCCCGGTTACCCGTTAGGTTCTCCGTTAAACTTGTTCGGATCCAATCAATATTTATACAATAGTATTTTTATAATTATTTTTTATGTTTTTTTTTTTGTATCGAATTTCCGTGAATTCAGTACAAAAGAAGAAGAGGAAACGAGATAGACCTTATTCATATTTATATCTTTCTTTGCATTCCACAATGTTTCATAAGATGTTACACTGGCTTAAAGCTAGGACACAATTATGGACCCTTTCTGATGATATGAAAACTGTGGCTGGCAATACATGGATAAGAGTAGCAAACCATAGAGGAAAATGGCGCCAGTTGGAGGAGGTCTTTGTCAATCAGTGAGATACACACAGGATGTCGATGCATATTAACATAATTATAATTTATTAAAAACTTAAAAAAAACAAAGTACTTACAAAGTATTAGGGGTAACGGGCTATTTGGTTTAAGCGACATTTTTGCAACTTTACAGGAGAGCCTTTTAAAGTTTGAAATTTCGAAAAAAAATTCATAACAAAAACGCTTCTGCAGTTATTAGAACGGGGTAAATTGCATTGAAATTTAAATAAATATATCTAGTTGCTGATGCTAATTCCAAATAAAGCGGACCTTTAATTAGAAAGATAAATGTCGCTTAATACAATCTGCCCTTTTTTAGAGTCAGGAAAAATGATTTAAGTGACTTCAAACTAGAATTGGCTACAAGGGAAAAAAATTAAGCGACGGTACACTTTCACTATTTATGTTATGAGTCCCATATCATAGGGGGTGAGCCTATTGACATATACCGGGCACATTTTCAGACTCCGTGCTCCTACTGAGATTTTTAAAAATCCAGTAATACTTTGCCCGACCAGGGAACCGAACCCGAAACCCCTTACTCGGCAGTCGCACTTGCGACCACTCGGCCAACGAGGCAGACATTTCATTTTAGCAAGTGTAAACAATTATATTACAACTTTCGTGAAACATACTATATTGATTAGAGGCTCATATACATACATGAGCAGCATTCCGCGCCCTTGCGACGCCGCGTCTGTCGCTCTGCTATATTATGTGCTTTTAGCATGAATATGAGCCTCTAGCATCGCTTGATATACAGAGCCGCCGAGAATCTAACAGGTTACCGAGACTGGGTCGAAGTGCAGGAGTAGGATCGGGGTGGTTTTTAGTCAGCTCCCGGCGAACCCAGGCGGGAGAAATCATTCAATGATTTTCCCCCCATTAAAAAAACATCGCTTGATCCAAACTAGTCGAGTTCCTCGTCAAATAGTTGCGTCAGTAAGCCGAAAAACATAATAATTAATATAGTGTAAATAATATCAACACATAACATGACTTTTGTAAAACATTTTCAAGACATTATTTTTCAAATTTGTTATGGTATCAGATATCCATTTAAACCGAAACTTTTTACCTAACTCTCTAGGTAAAGGTTTTTGAGTGTAAAAAAGTCTTACTTTTATTCAAAAAAAATACTTAAAAAGATTTAAGTTATTCTAGGCGCATTTCTTAGAGATTTTCTTTTATCAAAATCTCTGTAAGAAACCGAGAGGATTAATGTTCAGTTTTTTAAACTTTTCTACAATCATCTGCGGATTGAATTACCACAAATTTTAAATTGTTCAGTAGCATCTGCTGGAATTATAAAAGAAAGAAAATTACTTACCACTCAGAGACTATTTGATTAAATTACTTTGTCTTTTGTTGTATGTTGGATATTAAATATACGTACCGTAAAATGGGGTGGATAGGGATCGAGAGGTGAATAGAGACAGAAGAGGGGTGAATCGATACTGGGAAATTTTTCATAATATCAATTCATTTACCGTACTACACGAACTAATAAAACCAAATTCAAATTGCACACAATGACACAACGACATCTGTATTATGGCCGTATACATACTGGCCGGTTAAGGGAAATTCCCTTAACCGGCCAGTATCCTGACAACGAATTGTCTAAAAAAATGCCTGCGGCATTAAGTCCACCTGATGTACACATTGTGCATGAAGCTTAAATAAATAAATAAAATTGTAAAAAAGAAAAATAATAACTCAAATAAAAGTATGTTAGTACTGAGGGATATAAAAAGAAAAGATGTCGACGAGAATTTACGTGTTTTGACGACAATTTTATAAATATGTATGTAACAAACGTATTTTTATTAATATGACTTTTTAATTCTACTAACCAGTGTCCGAAATATATTGTTCAACATTAATAAATTACACCTTACAGACATGACATAAACAATTTATTTATATATTGTAACAATCACCACTTTTCTTTTTACATGCAATATATTATCACTTATAGCAATATTTTTATTTTAGCAGTCCAATGTTTGAAGGGTGAACGAACTCGTATTATATTCTCTTAGCACTCTTCCCATACTCAGGAACATGAGTGTGCTCTCTAAATATTCCCAGCTAGAATAGTTTCCATACAACTAATCTCTTTAAGTGGCACACTTATCGCAAGTTACAGATCATTAAGTAAATCCACTTAGTTTTGTTACGAGAATTGGATTTTCCACATCTCTTCCATTTCATGAAGAAGAATGAACTTTCTGGGAATCTTAATATTTTTGATCTGTGATTTTGCAAGTTTCTACTTCTCATAGCTCTACTTTAATCTTTTGCTTTCATCTATTATTTAGCTATCATAGTCTTTAATTATTAAATAAGCGGAATCTAAAATAAATAATGATCAACAGCCTATAAGTTCCCACATTTATAGGCTGTTGATGATGATGATGATGAAGTTCCCACTGCTGAGCAAAACCTCTTCTCACACGGAGAAGTTTTGAGCATTAATCATCACGCTTACTCAATGCGGGTTGGCGATTACAAACTTATAATTAGAAATTATAAGCCTAGGTTTCCTCACGATGTTTTCCTTCACCGTTTGTCAGTGGTGTCTAGATAATCTTAGAAAGTACATATTATAATTAGGAAAAAGTCACAGTGGTACTTGCCGTTGGTAGGTTTCAAACCCACTAAAGGCAATGACCCCTGACAGCTGCACCAAAAAAGGTCCAGTTCAGCATAAATGTCAGACATCTAGTGCCTGACGCTGGTTTTCAACTGAACCTGTGGCTGTGACGCAACGGACGTAAAGCAGTAAATGCAGAGTAGCGTGTGAAGTGTATTATAAAATTATTAAGTAATTAATATAGTTATACCATAATACATACATACATATAATAATAGGGTATAGTAATTAGCCAAAAAAGATTTATTAAATATGATAAAAATTATATTGCGTGTGTATGAACAGAATGCACGGGTACATTACTTATATATGTGTCTTTCAACGAATGGGCAACCACTGGCATCTATAAAAGTAGGAAACGTCTCTATGAGCTATATAGTGAGAGGACATTTATTAACACAATCGAATTTAATGTATATGTTAGGAAATATTCTAAATTGTTTAAAAAGGTCTGCGCTATTGCAAAGTCGCGGTACTTGAGCTCCAATATAAAGAACAGTACCAATGTCATCAGAGCGACCTGGAGTATTATTAACAGTGAGACGGGAAGGTCCAAAAAGAAAAGTAATGAATAATTGATAATAATGTAATAAAATCAGACGCAGAAGTTGCAGCTGCATTTGAAAGTTTCTTTTCGGACATTCCTGTATCTACGACTAAGTCATTGAATTCATCTCCCACTGTTGCAGAATCTTTACTAAAAGAAAACGTTATAGCTTGCAGCATAGGGTTCTCTTTTGAACACATAGATTGTACAGATATGGGGGAGCGGCTGATAGAGACCTTAGTTCTTTCTAGGTTAAACTACGTAGACACGGTATATGGTCCACGCCTGTTAGCACGTACAGATCGGCTCATTCAAAGGGTCCAAAATGCTTGCGCTCGTTTCTGTTACAACATTCCTTGCAGAACCCATGTAACACCATATCTGAACGAACATTTCATATTAAAAATGAAATCCAGACGCAAGCTGCATCTGGCCTGCCTTTTATTTGGTGTAGTTAAATACCAGAAACCGGACTACTTATTCCAAAAACTAAAATGTCTTACGGGCCGGCGGGAATGTGAAAGAAGGCAATGTTCACAGCAACTTACGACCAAGTCATATGGTACAGCCGCTTTTAGGGGCAGCTTTCGCTATGCGGCTTCCAAAGTGTGGAATAACCTCCCACCACCTATTAGAGGGACAAATACAATGGGTGCATTTAGAAGACGCTTGCGACAATGCCTCATCGATACACAGCGAAGGCTTGATATGGTGGTGCAAAATACCTCAATTATATAAGTAATGTACCCGTGCATTCTGTTCATACACACGCAATATAATTTTTATCATATTTAATAAATCTTTTTTGGCTAATTACTATACCCTATTATTATATGTATGTATGTATTATGGTATAACTATATTAATTACTTAATAATTTTATAATACACTTCACACGCTACTCTGCATTTACTGCTTTACGTCCGTTGCGTCACAGCCACAGGTTCAGTTGAAAACCAGCGTCAGGCACTAGATGTCTGGCATTTATGCTGAACTGGACCTTTTTTGGTGCAGCTGTCGGGCACATGATTATTGTTGGTATATTTAACTTTTGTATATACCTACCTACATCTATTTATGTTTTTTTTTATAATTTTTTTTATTTTACTCCTAATTTTTTGTTTGCATTGTATTTATTGTATTGTGTTTGTGCCTGGTGTTGTACCAAATAAATTATTTTTCTTTCTTTCTTTCTTTCTAGATATCGTCAAAACCTTCCATACCTTAAATAAGAAAAAGACTGCAGATTTGTGGGGAAATTCTGTGTACATTGCCAGCTCTGTTATAGCTATTATAGCACCTCTATTAACTCTAATTTTTAATAATTGTATCGACCGCGGTGTGTTTCCTGATCTTATGAAAAATAGTAAAATAACTCCGTTATTTAAATCATGTAGTACTTCAGACCCCACTAAGTTTAGACCTATTTCAGTACTACCTACATTTAGTAAAATTTTTGAAAAAATTATTCTAAATCAAATGCAAAGATTTTTTAATAGAAATAAATTGTTACATAGTAACCAGTTTGGTTTTACCAGGGGTCGTTCAACAACTGATGCCGGTGTTGAACTTCTTAATCACATATATGACGCGTGGGAGGACTCAAGCGACGCTTTGGGCATTTTTTGTGACTTATCCAAGGCGTTCGATTGTGTCCTTCATGATACATTGATCAGGAAGCTATCCCAGTATGGAATAAGAGGTAAATCTCTGGATCTTCTTACCTCATACTTGAGTAACAGGATTCAGAGAGTCGAAATAAACGGAAAAGTCTCCCCCGGGTCTGTTGTCAGGATGGGGGTTCCGCAGGGGTCAATTCTCAGCCCATTTTTGTTTCTTATATATATATATGACTTACCTTACCTTGTAAGCGATAACCACGGGATAGTACTGTTTGCGGATGATACTTCGTTATTATTTAAACTTAAACGTAGACAATTAGTTATTGATAATGTGAACAGTGCTCTCGGAGATAGTACGCTGGTTCAATGCCAACAACCTATTACTAAATGGAACTAAAACTAAATGCATTAAATTTACAACACCAAATGTTGGACATGTGAAAACCAGCGTGCTCATTAAGGGTGAGGAGTTGAGCCCTGTAGATTCTACTGTCTTTTTAGGTATAACCCTAGACGCTAAGCTCCAGTGGGCTCCAAATATAAATAAGTTATCGAAAAGGCTCAGTTCTGCAGCATATGCCGTTAAAAAATTAGAAATCTAACCGATGTAGATACAGCGCGATTAGTATACTTTAGTTATTTTCATAGTGTCATGTCATATGGTATTCTCTTATGGGGGAATGCTGCTGACATTCAATCTATCTTTGTTCTGCAGAAGAGGGCCATTCGATCAATTTATAATCTTAGTCCGAGGTACTCTCTCAGGGAACTATTTAAAGAAATTAATATAATGACTGCCTCGTTCGCCGAGTAGTCGCAAGTGCGACTGCCGGGCAATGGGTCTCGGGTTCGATTCCCGGGTCGGGCAAAAGTATTACTGGGTTTTTTTAAATTCTCAGTAGTAGCACGGAGTCTGGAAATGTGCCCGGTATATGGCAATAGGCTCACCCTCTATTACATGGGACTCATAACAACTAGTGAAAAGTGGGTGTTACATTGTACTGTGGTAAAATGTGCACCTTTGCCTACCCCTTCGGGGATAAATGGCGTGATGTTATGTAATATAATGACTGTTGCTTCTTAATACATTTATGAAAATTTAGTATATGCTCATAAAAACAAAAGTTTATTTAAAAAACATAGCTATATACATAATATAAACACGAGAAATAAAGACAAATATGTTGTTCCCACTACTAGACTAAAAAAAATAAGTGGTTCGTTTAGATGTCAGAGTATACGCTTTTACAATAAGATTCCTAGCCATATCCAAAATTTGAGTCTAAATAAATTCAAAAATGTCATTAAAGATAAATTTTATAGTAAAGCTTATTATAAAATAAAAGACTACCTAGATGATAGTCTGGCTTGGGAATAAGCTGCTGTAACGTCCACACAGGTCATGTTGACATGTTTGTAACATATAGTTACATTTCTTTTTTTATATGCAATTTGACATTATTGTTTTAATGTGACATTGTTTTTCATACGTTGTTCTAACTTGACATTTACTTTTTATTTAACAATTGTTAGTGCTAGGACCGTGCGAGACTTTGCCTCACCATTTCTTTTCTAATTACCCTTTTTCTGACAGTTTGAGTATTTGTGCGACCGACGCAAATGTTTTTTAGGTTGGTATTGTTCGTCGAATCAGTCAGCCTCACCTGTTAATTGAGCTGACTGTAAACCGACACATGCGTACTGCCTTCAGAAAGGGTCCGCTCAAACTGTTGTGGTTCTTTCCTCAAAAGCCCACTACAGAAAGAACTGGCACGGTTCTCACACATAATCTGTCATACATATTGTCTGGACTTTAAAAGAGACAGACCTCTGAGTTTGTTTCGGCATTTCTTCTCAGAGTAGTCAGTTAGGAAATGTCGACCTCATCATTCGCTTGATAAAATTGACGTGTAAAAGTGCTGCCTTGTAGCCTATTTGCAGAAATAAATTCACTTGTTTCACTTGTTTCACTTGTTTCACACACTCATTCATGAGAAGCGGGCGTCGTAAGCCGGGTCACTACGGCACAATAATGATGTTTGGAGTAAGAAAATATATTAACTTATGTAATGTTTATTGATAGTTATTTTTTTTTTTTTAAATAACGTTGCCCCACACTAGGATTATCTCCTGTGTCGTGGATGCGTTAACAAACATACAAGTTCACATATACATGACACCCAGACCCGAAACAACAATTTGTGGATCACACAAAGTGTTGTTCCGTGCGGGAATCGAAGCCGCGACACGTTGCACGGCAGCCGGTTGCCCAGCCACCGCACCAACCGTGCAGTCGAACCGTGCAGTGCAGTCTATTTTTGTTGATAGTCAAAAGTAGTACGTCACCAGCTGTCATTAATTAGACCACTCTTCTGACTTCTAACTATATCCAGATACAACAATCATTATTACACACAATATTATTGGGTTTTTTCAAACATTTCAGTAGTACTACGGAGTCTGAAAATGTTCCCGGTATATGGCAATAGGCTCACATTATTGTGTCTCATAACATAAAACAGTGAAAAGTGGGCGTTACATTGTACAGTAGGATTAAGTGCCGTAATGTGCACCTCTGCCTACCCCTTCGAGGATAAAAGGCGTGAAGTTATGTTACGTTATAGAAAAGTACTGAATTGAAAATTCCAATATTCTCCAGAAGTATAGGGTATTCTAGTTATCCACTAATAGCTTTTACTGGTCCACTGGGTAACTGTCAGCGCTAACCGCTTTCAGATAAACTCGGATTTTAATTTGATGTGTACACATTTTTCCTGAATTTATTCCCTTTATTTTTAAAATACCTTAGTATTCTCCGTTTGGTACATTTCCACAACTTTTATGGGGTTTAGAAGGTTATTATCTCCATTTGCCAATATACCTAATGTTCCATTCCAACTGTCGCGATTAAGTACCTACCTACTGTTGGAGTTGCGGACAACCTTCCTGAGGGTTACTGGGGCTCCGGCTCAAAGCAGGAGTAGAAACAGAGGTGCTTTTATTTAGTAGGAGTCAGACACTCTCTCGCCTAACCCAAGGCGGAAAATGCATTGGATAATTTTCTCCCCTCAAAAAAATATACCTACTGGTCCTTCTTCAGCTCTTTGTGTTGAACGTGGACGTGAGAAACAATGCCTAAGTAAACGTAGCTCTCTAACTATAAAGTGACGATATCCGCAACGTGACTGTAAAGTCGCATTCACATTAATTGTATGACGTGAAGTATCGTGACGATTTTTAACGCAGTTGATTGGCTACAGAACTCATTATGATGGACGTAATTTTAAACAGAGTCATTTGATTGGTGCATTCTGCGTCACGTCAGATAAATGTAAATGCAGCTTAATTTACGTTCATACACGAAAGAAATACTACATATACTATATAACATAGCATCACGCTCTATTATCCCCGAAGGGGTAGGCAGAGGTGCACACAGAAGTAACACCCACTTTTCATTATATATGTTATGAGTGCCATGTAATAGGGGGTGAGCCTATTGCCATATACCGGGCACAATTCCAGACTCCGTGCTACTACTGAGAATTTTTTTAACCCAGTAATACTTTGGCCGACCCGGGAATCGAACCCGAGACCCCTTGCCCAGCAGTCGCACTTGCGACCACTCGGGCAACGAGGCAGTCTGTATATATATACTTTGCTAATTTACATGACTTGTATGTGGGATATGCTACGGTGTATTTGTTATATTAATAAACTCGAGCAACAACTTATCAACTACCTCTACTGGCTCTAATTAGTTCGCTTTTGGCAAAACCACGCCCGTGAAATGCACTAACAATGTTTGTATCTGTTCACATTCTAGAACAATCGATCGACTTGTCACTGAGAAAGGTGGATAACAGTTTAGGCATTTGTGTTATCGTTTAAGTTAGTTATTTGACTGATCATAGTCTCCGTTCCAATGCTTATTAGTTTACTAACCATAGAGTCTTCTTAATGGTAATAGGGATGATGACAGGGTATGAAAATTAATAATCTAATTAGTCCGTCAGTTAGGTAATGAAAAAATATTAGACACGTATTTTTTTATTTTGATGTATAATAAAATGATACTTAGATATATCGAATCAAAGTTTAGGAATGGGGGCTAAAACGTCATTTCTACGTATAAAATGTACATAGAAGTGACGTCACGCCGAATCTATATACCGTCGAAAGTATTCGTTTCTGTAAGAAAATAAAAAATAGCTGTCTAATATTGTTAAATAATCTACCAGACGGACATTAAAATAAAAATTAGTCGTTTACCCTATTATAGGTATAATAAATAAACTTTTTCTTCAACCAGTATCGTCTTTCAATTTCATAGAAAAACACCAAGCATAAAAATACCAATAGAAAAACCATTCGCTTGCAGACTAGACAAGCTCCAAGTATACACAACTAGAATAAACGGTCGAGCTAACTTCCAGTACAGTGGACAGGTCGAGGCGGAGAGAGGGAGGAGGGTGTATAGGGGGGTTTTCCGAAACAACGGGCACGGAACGACCCTCCGCTTATAGACTGCTATTTACATAATCCGATGAGACGCAACACGTATATAACCAACTGTTACGGCGCCCTTTCCGCGTCCTTTTTACTTATGCTACCCTAGTACTTAGGATTGATTGGTTAGGTACTTTTGGGGATGTTTCTAATATGTTATTTAGGTTAGGAATAAGGTGAACAATTTGTACCTATCTAACTGAGAAGGGAAGTTAGGGTTGTTATTCATCTTTATTTGTTATTAAAGCCTACCTCTTAAGAGAGAGTTTGTCTTAATCCCCGCACTAAGTAAGGGTTCCCTGTTAGATCGATTTTAGACAATGCCACTACCCATTACTTAGTTATCTATCTCTATATATAAATAAAATTGAATTTCCGTTCCTTAGTCCTACTAATACTGGAGATTTTTTTTTATGAAATAGGAGGCGAACGAGTAGACAGGTCACCTGATGGTAAGCGATCAGCGCCGCCCATGGACACCCGCAACACCAGAGGCCGGGCTTTTAAAAAGGAATACGCTCTTTTCTTGAAGATTTGAAGGTCGTATCGGTTCGGAAATACCGCCGACGACAGATCATTCTACAGTTTTGCTGTGCGAGGCAGAAAGCTACGTAAGAAGCGCACAGTTCTGGCCTGCCAACCATAACTATATATGGTGGGGATGCATTTTGGTCTGGTTTAGATTTGGCTAATTTTAGTCATGAAAAGTCGTAAAAGTCAAGGGAAGGTTTAAAAGTTGAGAAAAAAATATCTTTGGCGGTACGAAGTTTGCCTGGTCATTTAGTTACGTCATAGTTTTAAGACATATCTGGGATTAAGTGTGGGAGAGCCATGCTTTGGCACGAATGGGCCGGCTCGACCGGAGTGATACCACGGCCTCACAGAAAACCGACGTGAAGCAACGGTTGCGTTGTGTTTCGTCGTGTGAGTGAGATTACCGGAGGCCCAATTACCCTCCCCTTCCCCAATCTCCCCAATTCCTAAATCCCCAACGATCCTCAAACTCCTAATCCCCAAAAGGCCGGTAACGCACTTGTAACGCCTCTGGTGTTCCAGGTATCTATGGGCGACGCCGATTGCTTACCATTAGGTGATCTGTCTGCTCGTTTACCGGTTTATGCCATAAAAAATCATAATTATCTTAAGCTAGACTTTTAATTACCGAACCGCCTTGAGCAAGTATGGTAATTCAAACCATTTTATTTTTGGTCAAACGTTTAATCAGATTTCTTATACAGCAGTTACTTAATCTACAAATAAAAAGTGTATTCAATATCTACAATCATTAGACAATAAATTCTTCTTTATATCTCTTCTTTAGTCAGCTTAGTGTAGCCATTTTATAGCTAGGATCAAGTTTTTGCTTGTAATATATTACACTCTCCGATATTCGCTTTAATCGCAATTTTGCTATCAAATTCTGGAGATATCGAACAGAAAAGGGTCTGAAATTTCGACAGATTCAAGATAAATTGGGTACTATGTAAAGAAATATAAGAATGTATTGTGGATTTTTGGAAGAATGATTGTAATAAATTTGAATAGTACATGGGTACAAAGAAGAGTACTTGTATGGCCTATTATTTATTGTAAAATATTGTGAACTATTGTTTTCAGACATAATCAGAAATAATTACAAAGAACCGTTAAATTGTCCAGAAATACTTCCCGAACAATGACCATTGGACCATCGAACCTTGCTAGAAACCGCAATTTATTAGTTTGATTACCTCACTTTATAGTTTAGTGATAAACAGCTTTATTTTCGCGATACTTTCGGATGTAGGCCATGTAGAAAACAGGTCAGTTCATCCAGCGGCAAGCAATTTCGTTTGACAAACATCTATGACACATACTGTGAGGAAACAGAAGGTCAAAATCATTTTCGACTGCACAGCTGGCGCGGTGACTGGGCAACTGGCTTTTTTGTTAAAAGGGGAAAATCATCAAATGACTTCTCCCGCCTAGGTGAGGCGGGAGGGAGTGTCAGACTCTTACTTACTGACTAAAAACCACCCCATTCCTACTCCTGCCCTTCGAGCCGGAGCCCCGGCAACACGTTAAGTCCTCCGCGGCTCCGTATCGGCACCAGCTCAATTGGCCCCCATCCGTGGTGGTCTGATGGCTCTTTGAGGCATGCTGGCTGCAGTGCAACGTGTAGTACGTCCGTTTCCCACTCGGCGCAACTCTGAGTGATCCACAAATTATTGTTTCGGGGTCTGGGTGCAAGGTTTATGTGCAATTCTAGGTATGTTTGTAAAAGCACCCACGACCACGACACAACAGAAAACCCTAGACTCACGCAAAGTTTAAAAAAAAATATTCCTTTTTTGAATCTTATAATCATACATGATTGTATCAATCTGCTACATTTCCACATTATTTTCAAGATACTTTACTGAGTATCTTGAAAGTAGTGTTTTGTGAAAATAAAATTTACTAAGCATTCAGGAGATTAGTATATTGGGATACACAAAATGCATCATACGTCTACATTCGCCTGTAAAGAAGATTTTTGTAACGACATCGATAGTACCTGAACTTTCCTTGATCTTCTGCGTATAATTTACTCTGTGTGCACGTTGACAGCCAGTCCACTCTCAACTCGGCTTCATAATTAATACGTTGGGAGTGAATAAACAGAACTCCACAGTTGAAGTTATCGTCAGAATTAACATAATCAACAGCGCCATCTCTTGGTCGGAAAGTGGAAGTAATAGCGGCAAAGTATTTTGTACCCTCCCTGTACTATGTTCAGATGAATTTACATTTTTTATTATTATTCAAGGATGAAGGAAGTGTGTGAATATTAATATTTATGCAGATGGCTCTGTCGCTTCGAGTTTAACCTTTTAACCTTTCAGAGAACTCAATAATTTACCAGCAGAGTTGGTTCTTGAAAGTCTTTATTAAAATTTATCGTAGTCGTGATCTCTACAAGTTCTCTGATTTATACTATAAGCTCACTTACTCCTGTAGTCTTTGAAATGGATCAATTGTTGAGGTATTAGAATAGAATTGAATAGGTTAAGAGGTATTTAAATACAAAAAAAATACTTTTTAAATAATTATGTTTGGAAGGCTCCTATATGTTATATACACATAACATGACACCTTTTATTCCCGAAGAGGTAGGCAGAAGTGTATATTATGCCACTGTACAATGTAACACCCACTTTTCACTATTTATGTTATGAGTCCCATCGAAATGAACCTATTGCCGTATACCAGGCACAATTCCAGACTCCGTGCTACTACTGAGAAGTTTTAAAAAACCCACTAATACTTTGCCCAACCCGGGAATCGAACCCAAGATCCCTTGCCCGGCAGACGCACTTGCGACCAAACAGATATACCGAATAAATATAGTATATACGTAGAAGAATAATAATATAGGTACTGTATGAACAAATTTTGGGGATTTATATCAGGTGATTGTATACGAGTTAAGGTCAATCAGTACATATTATGTTATGTGTCATTAGGAGCAGCTTCTTATATTTATTCGATACTTGCTGCAGTTATAAGCAGACTGAAAAATTTAAAGAAAGTTTTATTATCCTCGTTTCATTTGCTTGATTATCTATTACTCTGTTTATCTCCAAAATTGACTAAACAACACTCTCTACAGAAATTCCTACATGTCAGTCTGCACTGCCTAGACACAAACCAATCACGAAGGACAAAAAAAAATAAAACACAATCATATATTTATAAATGAATCAAGGTCCAACTTCTTACGCAATCCTCATAAATAAATTTTGTAAAATTATTTAATTTTCTGTAAATATTATAAGGTACATAACCGTAGGTACGTATACCACAATAACTGATTAATGAATTCTCAATTTGTAAATACTTTTTTCATAATCATGTCTAGGAGGTCCTTCGGCTGTTGGAACATTTCTGAGAGGTGTCATTGGTGGAGGAGTCGCTTGGGCCACCACTTGCTCAGCCATTGCTTGTGCTAGCGCTATTTGATAACCAACCTTCACACGGTTCCCTACATCCTCATCAACCAAATGTAACAATTTCAGAGCTCTTTGTACCACTGGTGGTGTGACCGGTACAAGTGACATCACGATATTATCTATAAACCTCTGCCTATGGGCATCGTCTTCCAGAATAAAGTTGTAGAAATACCACAACGGTTCCAAATCAATAGCGTTATTTTCTAATACTTGCAACTTCTTCCACGGTTTCTTTTCGTCTACAAATGGAATTGGTCCGTTAAAGGAATTAGGATAATAGTTGGGAGCGTTCTTCATGTTAAGCCTAGTCGGTGGTCTCCCATCTCGTACATACGTCTTCTCATACAATGGCATGTTTACTAAAATGTTGTTGTGGTTTCTTCCCACGCGGTAATTTTGAGTGTCCCTATAGAAATTTCTCCTACCGCGGAACAAAAAGTCAACTGGACCAGGAATACCGGGTACTAAATGACCGGGATTAAACGCTCCTTGTTCAACATCTCTGAACTGATTTTCAACATTTTTGTTTAGTACCAATCGACCAATCGGTACAGTGAAAAATGTGCCATTCTTCCACAGTCTGGTAACGTCAAACGGATCGTAATCAAGATTTTGTATACCATGTGGAGTCATCACGTCAATCTCAAGTCTCCAAGCAGGGAAGTTTCCTGAATCAATAGCGTTGTATAAATCTCTGTTGAAGTAATCTGGATCCTGAGCTTGAATAGCAGCCGCTTGGGCAGTAGTGAGTGTTGCAATGCCTTGCTCTGTTCTAAAGTTGAATCGCACATAATGTGTCTCTCCATGCTTATTTGAAAGTTCATAAGTATGAATGGGGAAAGCATCCATCCGCCTATAGCCATCTGGTATACCATAATCAGCGAATGTCCAGAAAAGATTATGATTGATTACAGGTCGTAGCGTCATTAAATCCCATTGTGCCGTAAAATCAAACATTTGGGTTTGAGGATTTCTCTTAAAAGCATGCACCAGGTTTAAAAAGAACATCGGGTCTCTGTAGAGATAGACAGGAATCGAGAGACATAAAATATCTAAGTTTCCTTCTTTCGTATAGAACTTTATGGACATACCCCTCAGTTCTCTGCCGAGATCAGAGCCACCTAAGCTCTGTAATGCAGATGATAACCTAACGACCAGTGGCGTTTTCTTCCCTATTCCATTAAACACATCAGCGTATGTATATTTGGAGACATCATGCGTGACTTCGAAGTAGCCGAAGGCTCCCGTACCCTTGGCGTGTACCATACGTTCTGGTATTCTTTCGCCATCAAACGTCGAAAAAGTGTCTATAAGCCATTGATTATTAAATTGGTCGGAGTTAATTGTCAGTGTGTCACGAATTTCAACCGGATCTCCGGCAACTTTGGTCCATAGTCCTATCGGGTGCTGGAAAGGAAAAATATATATGCAGAACTAACGAATAACTCGTTGATATTTTATTGTATTTCAAGATATCTGAAATTGAAAGGTAAGCATAAAAAGTAAATGGTCTATCAAACCAGAGCAATACCAAAATTTAAAAAAAAGCTCAATATTCTGCAAAGATTTAGGATTTAATCAAATTTTGCGTCTGTCAAAAAAACTTTATAAAGAAGATTTTGTTAAAGTTACCTGATGATCTTTCTTGAAGTCCAACAATTGTCTTTGAACGGGTTGATATGTTACATTTTGATATATGACACTTTCCACACAAATTATTATAGAAAAAAGACACGGAACAATCAACTTCATGATGGAACTGTTCGTTTTCAGTGCCGTTTCAATAAATCTTGCTTATATAGCCTATCAACAATCATTGATAATAAGTCATATTAACCGAACAAAACGCAACTCGATACATACCGACATCCGCGGTATTTAATCAGAATTATTATTAGCTGTGGTAGATTTAATGATATAATTTGTTTCTTATAAAGTTCATTGTATACATGAAGTATATCACCAATATTAGAATAGGTGTGTTCATAAATATTCACAAATATTTATTCTAAGAATAAATATAAAAGGACTTAACTGGTTAAATGACACATTATCCATCCCTTACAATGTGTTCTAAAGTCTATTAGCAATTTAGTTTAAAATTTATAGCTCATAAAATAGTTAGTCATGGAAAAGGTTTTGAAAAAGTAGCGTTATCTTTTCAAATCAAAAAATGTAGTCTATCGATAGTATTACCATTGTCGTCTAGCCAGACTAAAACCTTTTTTTTGTTGAATATCAGCTGGCTCGGCAGTTTGACGACTACTTCACCTAGTGTTAAGCGATGGTGCAGCCTACGATGGAGCACTCGTACACATAAGCAACCTATACATTCGGGCCTAGAAGATGGGGGTTGGGGGAACCCCAATACCCTAAAAAAGAATTCAACTTCTTACAGCGAGGTCCTATTTGTCCGTTAGGCTGCTTTGCGTCGTCGCAGCATCATTTTCCATAATTATACATTTTATGACACTCCCCATTACACTGTTGCCTCAACGAATTGATGGACAAGACATGAAGGAGATAAGTGCGTGGACGGACAGTCATCACGTTTGTATCTGAAACGCAGTTGCGACGGTATCGCAACCTTGCGACAACGCGACGCAATGCAGCCCAAGAAAAAAATGGAGTCTCGCAGAATTCTTTCAAGATACATGTATATCAATCTGGCACCCCATAATTTTATCAACTGTTTTACACAACTTTTCTGAAGTCGGTTGCATTGTGAGGCAGGTCGTAAATTATTATTCAAGCATTTATTGCTATCCAGATACGTACAATTAACCAGTAGGTTAATTTGTACCTTTGATTTACTATAACAATTTTAATAGCAGTGTTAACATTTAATCGTAAATGTGTAATGTGTGTACATAATGTCTATGTAATGCGTGTACTTATAAAAAAAAAACCCTTTTTAGTCAAAAATGTTTAACTGAGAAAATTTTGTAGTATTCAGTTGTCATTTAAAAGTAGGTACGCAATTTAAAATGTAATTTGATTTAATATGAAAATAACTGATTTTGATGATTACAACTCCTTATAAGAACCTACATACACGAGATGTAAAACGTGTACAAATCACGTGACGGTAATCTGTCGACGCCTTACGTAACCATTTGGAACACCAGAGGAGTTACGAGTTGTTTCGGCATTTCTTCTCAGAGTAGTCAGTTAGGAAATGTCGGCCTCATCGTTCGCTTGATAAAATTGACGTGTAAAAGCGCTGCCTTGTAGCCTATTTGCAAAAATAAATTCACTTGCTTCACTTGTTTCACTTGAGTGTGTTGCCATAATTTTGGGGGTTATGGATTTTAGGATTGGGGATGGAGAGGATGACGCCGTAGTAACACGATCCAACCCACCATTTTTTATGGCATAAGCCGGTAAACCAGCAGACGGATCACCTGATGGTAAGCAATCGGCGGGAATTGCGGATTTAAGGATTCTTGCGGATTCAGGGATTGGGGAGACTGAGAAGGGGGGGTAATTGGACCTCCGGTAACCTTACTCGTACGACGAAACAACGCAAGCGTTGTTTCACGTAGGTTTTCTGTGAGGCCGTGGTATCACTATGGTCGAGCTGGCCCATTCGTGCCGAAGCATGGCTCTCCATCTCTTAAATGAAGGTATCTATGGCATGTATTTATCTAAGGATGTCTAGATCACATTGTAATTTAAGGTAATGGTCACCTATTTTAATCAAGTGAAGTGTAAGGATATGATAATTAGTTTTTCCATATCTGCAACGTAATCACAAGTTCTTCATAAGGAATTGTATAGTGAAGTAATAATTTGTGGTAGAACAAAGAGGATGTGTCTGTCATTATTGTATTACACAAATGCATAATGCAATGTAATATGTTGTATCCTTTTTATTGCATGTTTTTTCTCAAATACTAATTTTAACACTACATCCTTTGCACGCCAATCCATTGGCGGTCGGAGTTCTTCGATTGTAATTGATTTGATTGATATAATTTTTAATATCATTGTGTTATTTTACAATAGGGTAGATGCCTAATTTTTATTTTAATGTCCGTCTGGTAGATTGTTTTAAATCATTAGACAAGTATTTTTATTTTCTTACAGAAACGAATACGTTCGACTATATATTGTACTTCTATGTACATTTTATAAGTAGAAATGACGTTTTAGCCCCCACTCCTAAACTTTGATTCGTTTTATCTAAGATTTATTTTATTATACAACAAAATAAAAAAAATCGTGTTTAATGTTTTTTGTACCTCTATACTATCCCAAGGCTGAAAAAAAATAAAGCCTTGTTAGGTCTCGATGCTAGGACGTTGTAGGATTGTGGTTTGATTTTACTAAATGTCCAATTATACGCGGAGTACACAGACGTCATTCATTGCGATCGGTCTTGAGCTTCACGCTCCACTGCATTCCAAGTAATTCAAACGATAACTATTATGTATGTACCAACGCAATGCAATGCCAGGTGTGACGGTCACGGTTCCTTTACTTTAGGCATTCCAGTCCAAGACTCGTTTGGGTATGTACAGAATATGTGATGTTTGGCATAAAATTCATCACTACTTGCCAGACTGGATCGGATGGTTGATTGGTCTCTCGAGACAGCTTACATTGAAAAGTGACTGCACGGTTGGTGCGGTGGCTGAGTAACTTGCTGTCGCGGGTTCGGTTCTCGCACGGAACAACGCGTTGTGTGATCCACACATTGTTATTCCGTGTCAGCGTATCATGTTTATGTGAACTTGTATGTTTGTAAACGTACCACCGACGAAGGAGAAAATCCTAGTGTGGGGCAACGATTTACTTAAATAAAATACGATGTGAAGCTAATACGCTCTGAAAATGCGACGCATTATTAATTGAGAAATGCTTGGATTTAGCATAAGAATTCTTTGTGAACTTCTACATGACGCAATTGGTACAAATTCGGAATTTCATTTTGAGTTTAACCCTTTGGGTTAGTTTATTGATTCCAACACTCACTCCCTAGTCTTTTTCCTCAAAAAGCTAGGCGACGTTGGAAGGCATCCCCCGTCAAAAAAAGTATATTTATAAGTTTTAAATCTCTTCAAAACACTATATATAATGTGAAGTGAATAAAGAAATTATTAGCAAAATTTGTGGTGTCATTTCCCAAAGGGACTCTCGGAGCGCCATCCTAACAAATTTTGGTATTATTTTGTATGTATAGCGACACCTATCGTCACATATCAAAAATAATTCAAGCAAGAACGCAACAGATGGAGCGCTTAGCATAACCTTCGTCCATACAATGATCAAGGAAAACCTATACATTACACAATTAGAGTCGATTTAGGTACCCGAACCTAACAATAGCAACCCACCAGACACGAAGAACAGGCCTGGGTGGAGGATCCTCTCATTTCCGACTTTGGAAATAGGCAATGATCACTTTATTTCTAAGACCCTACAATTATAAAGAATTATTCACGTGAAAATACTGTGAAAAGCTCTACTAGTTTAGTGGTCGCGGCAATTAGGCTGCGCGACATCGCCGCGGCTGTGCAAGCTGTTCTTGAGGAAGAGCCTCTCTGTGGCTCGAAATTAGTACAACTTTTCTCAGTTTTTACTCGTGAGTAACCCGCGATTATTTAGTTAAAATTAACATGGACAAAATCGTAGACCAAGATAATTTTCTACAAAAAAGGTTCTGTACTTTTAAGTGTGGGAGTGCCATGCTTCGGCACGAATGGGCCGGCTCGACCGGAGCGATACAATGGCCTCACTGAAAACTGACGTGAAGCAACGCTTGCGTTGTGTTTCGTCGTGGTAGTGAGGTTACCAGAGGCCCAATTACCCTCCCCTTCCCCAATCTCCCCAATTCCTGAATCCCCAACGATCCTCAAACTCCTAATCCACAAAAGGCCGGTAACGCACTTGTAACGCCTCTGGTGTTCCAGGTGTCCATAGGCGACGCTGATTGCTTACCATCAGGTGATCGGTTTGCTCGTTTACCGGCTTATGTCATAAAACAACCTTATTTCCAAAGAGCGTTCGTTTTAAAACAACTATAGCGATTCAAAACGTTAAATTTATTCGTTGCAATCAGACAAAAGTTATCTTTTTGTTGTAATGTTGAGTACAAACAGATAGGTAATCAATTAATTAATCGTTTTCTATTATAACAGACTTTAATTACTTGTTTGACACAGCATGCGCTTGCCCTACATTGGTAAAAACTGAATATATAAAATATCTAGGTGTCACTATTGATGCTAATCTCAATTTCCGAAAACATATTGATACATTATGCACTAGAGTACGAAAATTAATATATGTCTTCAAATACTTGCGCAACATTGCGGACTTTGCCTTAATCCGCCAGGTATATATGGCATTATGTCAATCCATTCTTGCCTACTGTATTAACTCATGGGGTGGTGCTCTAAAAACTATTCTCCTGCCCCTAGAACGTGCCCAAAGAGCAATTCTGAAGGTATACAGGGAATGCAAAGTACTGACAGTACGCCAGTTATTCATCCTTAACGTAGTACTGCTGCAGCATACTGAAATTGGTTTTAGCCCGATATCTTCCGACAAGAGAAGAAAGGATTTAGTTTGCACTAACCCTCAGACGAAACATGCTTTTACTAACAGATTTTATTTGTTTTTAGGACCATATTTATATAACAAACTCAACAGGTTGTTAAAAGTTTATAGTGTAAGTTTATATAAGTGTAATCTAATACTTACAGAATATTTACAGTCCCTCAATTACTCAGAAACGGAAAAATTACTAGAAGTGTTAAAATAAACTGCTTATTTTTAGTGATAAACCTACATATTAACTAGTATAGTGTTGTTTGTTTCATAATTTAGGACAGGTTGTCCTTGCTTGGTCTTTAAATAATTGTGTAATACGATTTTTATTTATAATTATATCCATCAAATCATTTTTTGGCATTGATAGCCTGAAACACAGGTTTAAATAAACCTAGTTCGGGTAATCCCTATATATACTTAGAACGTTATTTCCTCGCATGTATATTGTATAAGACTAGATTAAGTAAACTATTACGAGTGTTATTATTAAGACTTTTTATTACTATAAAATCTGAGTGAACTGTAATTCTAAATGTGTTCTATGTTGTTTTTAATAAATTTTATTATTTATTTTATTATTTATCTGAATAACAAATTGAGTTATGATTTATTTGCAGTATATGATATTTTATTAAACTGAAAAGTTGTTAAATTATCCGTAATATTAAATAACTTTTGTTTGTAGAGTAAAGCCCTTTTGAAAACCGTGCTGGTTTCCCGGATAACCCGTACCGGGTAGGTAACCGGCGGCGTCAAAGTGTATAGAAACATGTTTTTTTTGCTGGTATTTAGTCATTATCTTACCTGGTGATAAACGATGATGTAGCGTACGATGATGTGCTGCCTATAAGCAATCGATTCATTGAAGAGACTTAGCTTATCTCCTTCGGAAAACACAGTCTCTGGCAAACAATTCCATTCCTTTGGGGTTCTTATGAAAAACTTTTCTTTTTTTTTGGTATTTGGAGTATGCTTCGTCTTAACGTTTTAACATACATACGTTCGTAGTAAGGACTGTCAGCAACGTCATGCCTTGCACTAGAGCATGTGTAGTGGGCCTAACATAACTTCCTTGCTTGGTAAGAATTTGTCATTAACGTTTACTTGACACTAGCTGAGATGATGAGAAATTATGTATGAATGTGCACAAACTTTCAAAAATTCACCAGATGTAGTTCAATAGTAACCACATCACTGAATAATATATTATGTTCATCAAAGACTGGTAACACATTTGAAATAGGCAAATAGATTTTGGTTAAAATCAGTGTTGGGTGCTCATTGTGCCCGCTTTATGCTGAGTTGGTGACCCGTTCGGATTGGGCATGTCCGCCAACACCGCGCAGTATGTTGTACCTGTATTATTGGCTTGCTTTAGTTTTAGATTTATAATTTACGTATTATCTTTTGTTTTTTCTTTATATGTCTGTTTTTAAATCTTAACATAACATCATAACATCACGGCTTTTATCCCCGAAGGGGTAGGCAGAGATACACACAGAAGTAACACCCACTTTTCACTATTTATGTTATGAGACCCATGTAATAGGGGGTGAGCCTATTGCCATATACCGGGCACAAAAATCTTTTTATTGTTATATGTCATAATGTATAAGTATTTTTTCTGGCGTGCATGTCTTATGCGGAATAAACGTCTTTTTTTCATTCATTAATTCATTCATTCAAATAAATAAAAATAGATCAGAAGAAAAAATTGATTTTATTTCGTTTTTTTGGAATTAAAATTGAAAATGAAATATTTAACGATTGCAATCCAAAGTGTTAATAGTGCGAATGATGATATTCGTAATGAATACCCAACTGATAAATACTTTTCGTGTCGTTGTGTTTAGGAGAACCATCTGCGGTTGGGTAATTCCTCTTAGGATTCACAGGCGGAAGAGATGTCGCTGCTTGCTGAGCCGCCGCTGCTGCAACCGCTACTTCATAAGCAGCCCTAGTACGTTTAGCTAAATCTTCATCAATCAAATGCAACATTTTAAACACTCTTTGTATCACCGGTGGTGTGACTGGCACAAGAGTCACGGCAAGATTGGTTATAAATCTCTGTCTGTGAGCCTCGTCTTCCAGAACATAGTTATAAAAATACCATGCTGGTTCCAAATCGACAGCATTACTTTCTAATACTTGCAACTTCTTCCACGGTCTGTGCTCATCCACATATGGAACTGGTCCATGGAATGAATTAGGAAAATAGTTGGGAGCATTCTTCATATTAAGCCTAGTCGGTGGTCTTCCATCTCGTACATACGTCTTCTCGTACAATGGCATGTTTACTAAAATCTTATTATTGTTTCTTCCCACGCGATAATTTTGAGTATCCCTATAATTTGTTCTCCTACCACGGAACAAAAAGTCCACTGGTCCAGGAATACCAGGTACTAAATGACCAGGATTATATACTGCTTGTTCGACATCTCTGAACTGATTTTCGACATTTTTGTTTAATACCAACCTACCTATCGGCACGGTAAAGAACGTACCATTCTTCCACAGTCTTGAGACATCGAATGGATCATAATCCAGTTTTTGTATATCATGTGGCGTCATTACATCCATCTCCAGTTTCCATGCAGGATAGTCTCCTAAATCAATCGCGTTGTATAAATCTCTGGTAAAGTAATCCAGATCTACTGCTTGAATGGCGGCCGCTTGAGGTGTAGTGAGCGGTGAGAAACCCTGTTCAGTTCTGAAATTGAATCTGACATAGTGCGTCTCTCCATGTTTGTTTGCAAGTTCAAATGTATGAATGGGGAAAGCATCCATCTTTCTATATCCATCGGGAATACCAAAATCAGACAATATCCAAAATAAGAAGAGAATAGCTGTTGGTTTTAATGTTATCTTATCATAAACGCTTGTGAAATCGACCAAGTTAGTCTGAGGATTTCTCTTCAGTGCATGTACTGTATCTAAAAATAACAATGGATCTCGGTATGGATAGACAGGTACTGAAAAACATAAAATGTCTAAGTTTCCCTCTTTCGTGTAAAATTTTACGTACAGTCCTCTTGGTTCTCTACCAAGATCAGTGCCTCCCAAGCTTTGTAATGAAGACGAGAGTCTAACGACTACCGGTGTTTTCTTCCCCACTCCATTGAACATATCAGCGTATGTATACTCGGAGACATCGTGTTTGACTTCGAAGTAACCAAAGGCTCCTGTACCTTTGGCGTGCACCACACGTTCTGGTATTCTTTCACCATCTAATGTGGAGAAATTATCAATAAACAACTGGTTATTAAATTGATCGGAGTTAATTGATATGGTGTCACGAATATCAACCGGATCTCCTGCGTTTTTAGTCCAAAGTCCTATTGGGTGCTGAAATTGATATATAAGAAGATTAGTTATGTAATATGGATTTTCTTCTACGTTATTATCCTAGGCGCTCGCTATTCATGATCAGAGGCAGTCGTGGAAAGTTGTAGACCAATATTCTGTAATAGTTTATGTGCCCAGGCTGAATAATGCAATAAAATAATTTTATTTCAACTTTTAATACATAAAGGAATAACAACAAATAACATCACGCCTTTTATCTCCTAAGGGGGAGGCAGAGGTGTAGATTACGGCACTTAATGCCACTGTACAATGTAACACTCACTTTTCACTAATAACTTTTCTCACTTTATGTGAAAAGTGGGTGAGCCTATTGCCATATACCAGGCACAATTAAAGACTCCGTGCTACTACTGAGATTTTTTGAAAAAGCCCAGTAATACTTTGCCCGACCCGGGAATCGAACCCGAGAGCCCTTGCCCGGCAGTCGCAGTTGCGACAACTCGGCCAACGAGTCTTCATAACATAAAGTCATAAAGGATTAATTTTTACATTATTTAACCTATACATGATATGAAATTTTTAAAAATAATAATTGATTTATTAACAATATATTTACTCACAGGGTGTTCTTTCTTGAAATCTAACAGCTACCTTTGGGCGGGTTGATATGTGACATTGACGTAATCATCACTTCTCACGTATATTATTACAAAAAGCAAATACACTAAAATCGTCTTCATGATGGTACCGAACGTGTGTAGGTACCTGTATTTAAACTGACGACTTGACTTTTGCTTTTATACCGATTTTTAAACATTAACAATATTAGTTATATTATTATACCTAATTACTGACCTAATCGTTTGTAGTAATAAATAATCATTACCTACACTATTACAAATAAGTAGGTACAACCGCTGTTTTTTTGTGACTTATAGCGTCGAACAAAAATATTGAAAACATTTAATTGACAGGAAGCTGGATTTACATATTATAAAACTGATTTATAACATGGTTCTTCATATACTTACCAGTAAATCGATTATAAGTTAGTAGATTTAAAAGCAGCAATTAAAGTAGTAGAGACGTAAGTTTTAAAAGCATGTATAACAAGGTAGGGTCATAATATACTCCAAAAGAAGTTAGAAATTCGGATTTCTGTGTAATCATTAAGATGACTGTTTTTAACTGCACTAACATTCTTGAAGAAAGGTGCTGATCAAAAATTATGGTTAAATAAAAATGAATCTTATATGTTGTGAATAATAATCAACTTTTCAATGAAACAAATTAAAGTATTTTTTTACAATTTTGACCCATCATCAATAGCCTATAAATGCCCACTCGTGAGCAAAGGCTCTTCTCACACGGAGAAGGTTTGAGCATTAACCACGGCGCTTGCTCAATGCGGGTTGGCGATTACAAACTTATAATTAGAAATTACCTATAAGTCCAGGTTTCCTAACGATGTTTTCCTTCACCGTTTGTCAGTGGTGTTTAAATAATCTTTAGAAAGTACATATAACTTGGAAAAAGTCACATTGATCCTTGCTGTTGGCAGGTTTCGAAACCGCTCTCTCATGCATGAGAAACGGGCGTCTTAAACTGTCAACCACCAAGCGGTCACCGGTGACCGCAACCTATTGTTCTGTAATTGTGTCTATAATGACGGTACTTAACGAGTTAAACATCCGAAAGGCAGTAAAATAAAATAATATATCATGAAAACCTAAATTCACATTTTTTTATATTAAAAATGTCAGTTAACAAATTTAATACTTACACGTAATAAATTAAAAAAGCCCTTCTCATGCCAATGGTTTAATAGTTATATCTACGCATTTTTTATTTTCAAGAATCAACACATTTATTTAAGTATTTATAAAACTAACAATACGACATCATCCTTATGACCTTTCATAGTAGACTTAACCAGCACGGCTCGAACACAACAATTAAACAAGAACTTTAAATAGTATGTCGTATGATATATTTCATAACGTCAATTTAAAAAATCTGTAACGCGATAAGTACCTTATTCTGTTGTTCCCAACGCAAAAAACGCTGTGCCGGAGTTGTGCTTATTAATGTGTGTATGAACTTTAAGGTTATTCCCATACAGTACCACATCTACTTACTTTTGAAATTCCTATACCAAAATATTGTAAAAATAATAACAATATATGTATGTACTTCATAATAATTATATTTATTTATCTAAGACAATCTATATACAGAAGACAGGCTGCATTAATAAGGTAGCTGACAGATAGTCAAATTCAATACTTTTATTGAAATGTCAAAAACGATACTTTTCTATGAATTTTGTATTGGATTGCAACTTACTTATGACGTCATCATATTTCTACGTCAAAAAGCATACTTATTTCCTAAAATTGGCGAGAAAAATTCCAAAAGTAGGGAAATTGTCAAATCAATGGATGTGCGTATGATTATTTTTTTGATTATTTATTGCATTGAAAAGTTGAAACAATTTATTTTAAACCTAGGAAACTAGCCAAGTAAAAATTACAAGAGCATTTCCACATAATCCGATCCGACATCGGAATCGGACACCGATACCAGTGTCGGTGCAAGTTACAAAAGTTACATGAACAGATAGCAGTTGTCTTTATAATCCCATAATTGTCGAATATTGGACATCCACAGGTTGAAATTAAAAAAATACAATTTATTAAATATTTTCTCTCTTTAATATATTTTTAACATGCTATCAAAAAAATATCGGTGTCTGGATAACAAAGTGTACTCTGTGTTCTTTTAGTAAACGATATTTTCTGGAAATGAAACCTAGTTAGATCGATTTATCACATCGAAAATCGTTGGAGCCGTTTCCGAGATCGTTGATATATGTATGCAAGAATTGCTCGTTTAAAGTTTAATGATGATAACTATTCTCTTGATGAATACCCAATCGATAAATACTTTTTGTGTCGTTATGTTTAGGAGGACCTTCCGCAGTTGGATAATTCCTCTTAGGAGTCGCAGTTGAATCAGTTGCTTTGAGCGCTGCTTGCTGAGCCGCCACTGCTGCAAGCGCCACTTCATAAGCAGCCCTAGTACGTTTAGCCAAATCTTCATCAATCAAATGCAACATTTTAAACACTCTTTGTATCACCGGTGGTGTGACCGGTACAAGACTGACGGCAAGATTGGTAATGAATCTCTCTCTATGAGCCTCGTCTTCCAAAATATGGTTATAAAAATACCATGCTGGTTCCAAATCAACAGCATTACTTTCTAATACTAGCAACTTCTTCCACGGTCTGTGCTCATCCACATATGGAACCGGTCCATAGAATGAATTAGGATAGTAGTTAGGAGCATTCTTCATGTTCAGCCTAGTTGGTGGTCTCCCATCTCGTACATATGACTTCTCGTACAATGGCGTGTTTACTAAAATCTTATTATTGTTTCTGCCCAGACGGTAATTTTGAGAGTCCCTATAGAACATTCTTCTACCATGGAACAAAAAGTCCACTGGACCAGGAATACCGGGTACTAAATTTGCAGGATTATATGCTGCTTGTTCGACATCTCTAAAGTGATTTTCAACATTTTTGTTCAACACCAACCTACCTATTGGCACGGTGAAAAACGTACCATTCTTCCACAGCCTTGAGACATCGAATGGATTATAATCTTGTTTTTGTATGTCATGAGGTGTCATTACATCCATCTCCAGTTTCCATGCAGGATAGTGACCTGAATCAATTGCGTTGTATAAATCTCTGGAAAAGTAATCCAGGTCTACAGCTTGAATGGCGGCTGCTTGTGGTGATGTGAGTGGCGAGAATCCCTGTTCAGTTCTAAAATTAAACCTGACGTAGTGCGTCTCTCCATGTATATTCGCAAGTTCATAAGTATGAATGGGGAAAGCATCCATCTTTCTGTATCCATTCGGAATACCATAATCAGACAATAACCAAAAGAAGAAGTGAACAGCTGTTGGTTTTAATGTAAATTTGTCATAAAGGCTTGTCAAGTCGAACAAATTAGTCTGGGGATTTCTTTTAAGTGCATGTATTACATCTATAAACGACAAAGGATCGTTGTATAGATAGACAGGTACTGATAGAGATAGAAGATCTAAGTTTCCGTCTTTTGTGTAAAACTTTATTGACATTGCTCTTAGTTCTCTGTTGAGTTCAGTACCTCCTATGCTCTGAAGTGCAGATGAGAATCTAACAACCAACGGTGTTTTCTTCCCCTTTTCATTGAACACATCAGCGTATGTATACTTGGAGACATCGTGCGTAACTTCGAAGTAGCCGAAGGCTCCTGTACCCTTGGCATGCACCACACGCTCTGGTATTCTCTCGCCATCGAACGTCGATAATGAGTCTATAAGCAGCTGGTTGTTGAATTGATCAGAGTTAATCGTTATGGTGTCGCGAATTTCAACTGGATCTCCTGCGTTTTTGGTCCATAATCCTATTGGATGCTGAAAATAAAACTAAAACTGTGTAAGCAAGTTACGTGTACCCTTACATCATTAAAACCGAGTTATTAGTTTGCACATCTCAAAAAATTATCAGACAACCAAGACTCTGACAGTCTATCACCTTATACAAGACGGGAAAAGTAATTTAATGATTTCATCATCTCAAAAAAACAGGATTGAAAGCATACCGGTAACACAGATAGTCAAACAACTCAAAATTTGGATAGACATAAGTAAGGACGAGTTTTACTTACCGGGTGTTCCTTCTTGAAATCTAATAGCTGCCTTTGAACGGGTTGATATGTGACGTTTACATATTCATCACTTTTTACATGTATTATTAGACAGAGGAGATGCACTATAATCGTCCTCATGGTGGTATTGCTTCGAAAATCAGGCCTTCATTTTCTTATATACTGTAACCGGTAAGTAAATAATCGCCTATAAATCCATTATGATAATTATAATGAACAATATAGTAACATACAGCCGTAAAAATTTTTTTTTGCTTGTGGCATCCATTAGTTAGATATATACAATATACATACATAATTTAGTGCACGGTTCTTTATATTATTATTTATTTAAATCAATATATAATTTTTCTTTATAATTTTTTGCTAATTTTGTCAACGATTATTCATTTATTAATTTTAAAGCAACTCAATACAAACTTTCTCAGACACAACATGACCCAGTTGGGTACAATCACGTAAATTTTTTGAGAGGTTTCAAATCATAAAATGCCTCCGCCACCCTGTGTGACGCGAAAGAAAGATATTCTTACTAACTAAAAACCACGTTCCAACGAAGGATCTAACGGGTTACCGGGGCTCCGATTTGACGTGCAGGAGAAGGAACAGGGTGGTTTTTAGTCAGTAAGAGTCTAACACTCCCTCTCGCCTCACCCAGGCGGGAGCAGTAATTCGATGATTTTACCCGTTTAAATAAAAAACGCCTACTTCGAGCCTCTGCGGTCATAGCCTGGTTTAAAGATCCACATTTTTCTAGATGGATCAAAATACAGACACTATTATTCTATTCTATACCATTATTTACAATGAATCCTAAAAATACGACGCGTAAATCAATAAATCATCATTTATCGAGGAACTTACTTAAATCTAATTTTTGTATATGTATAAACAACAATGCAGGTTAATTTATTGCACTTTAGCTGCGCCCGCGGTTTTGTTCAAGCCATATAATAAGAATATTTACATAATTCTGAAAATCAAAGTAAAACACTCGTATACACTCGTATACTCGGAACCCTTTATCTGGAAAACGCCAAAGGGCAAATGAGGTGCAGGGTCGAAAGTGTATTTTTTTAAGATATTGGTTAGTCTGAGTCACAAAGTCTTACAATTGTTCATATACCTCTAATATTTTTGAAATTAAAATTGTGGAAGAATGGGTTTCACCTATATCAAATCATTTTCTTTTCCTATAACATTGCGTGATAATGAACATAAGTAGTATTGAAAAGCTTAGACTTTTAATAATAATATGTTCAGTTGTATTAGGACTATTCGTTACAAACATACAATAAATTTTTTTTTCTTTATCGTTTTAAAAATAGGTAGACGTAGCTAATCGATTATTGAAATTATCTCCATTGTATTCTAATTGTAAGTTCATTAAATATAAAGTTAATGAAGAAGACTCAATAAAACAAATGCACTTAAAATAATTTTAAATTTTTTTGCCACTTCATCCGTTCCAAACAAAGACTTGAGGAAATTATAGATTTGCATGTGAAATGAGAAGTATAGTATGATTTCGAACATTCGTTTATAGTTACATAGTTGAAAGGTACAAAAGCACCTGAGTGCCAAGCACGAATAACTATCGCATTCGTAACGTAATAGTATCGAGCGCGTTCGGCGCTCTGATTGGCCGGCTCAAGTGAACCAACCAATCAGAACGCTTACCTCGCTCGATACTGTTACGATACGAATGCGATAGTTATTCGTGCTTGGCCCTCTGTTTGGTACACACAAGTAACATGACACGCTACTTAAAAATAGTAATTTTTACAAATATATAAAGTACTTTCTGCCAGCGACTCCATACGACACAAATAGGTGACTCCAGTTTTTAACAAATTTAGTCAATCAGTCATTAAGTAACGGAAGTGTTTTATTTATATTATATACTAGCAGCCCGTCCCGGCTTCGCATGGGGTAGACAATGATTTATTTTTGGAAATTTGGATTGTTGTAGTGACATAACTACAATAGTTGGACATGCATATTGTAGTGTGTGCAAATTTTACCAAGGATCCCTAATTTTTTTCAAAATGAAATGTTGGCCTTGTCAAATTAGAAGAATGTAACATTCTACTGGTAAAAGAATTTTTTAAATCGGCCCAGTACTTTTTGAACCTATTCATTACAAACATACAAAAATAGGTACAACTCTTTCCTCTTTATAATATTATTAGTATAAATACAGACATAGATTAGAAAAACTTAAAAACCCTCGTTTACCTTACTCTTTGATATTAAAAATTTATTGGTTTCAAACCACATCGGGTTTTGATTATTGAATATTACATCTTATGTCATATGGTATAATAGAGGTATCATAATATCAATCCAATTATAAATCGCGCACCGACAGCTTACAACCATTTTTTATTGTTTCCAAAGAAAAAAAAATGCCGTGCCGGAGCCGTGCTTGTGAAGTGTGTTATGACCTTCACAAGTGTGTTGCCGGCCTTTTAAGAATTTTTTTTGAAGGGGGAAAACCATCTAATGACTTCATACGCCTGGGTAAGGCTTGAGGGAGTGACTGACTCTTACTGACTAAGAACCAACTCGTTTCTACTCCTACCCTTCGAGCCGGAGCCCCGGCAACTCGTAAAGTTCTCCGCGGCTTCGTATCGGCATCAGCCCTATTGCGCCCCATACGTGGTGGTCTGATGGCTCTTTGAGGCCCGCGCGGATCGCGACGCGCCGTACGCTCGGGTACCTTTTAAGGATTAGGTATTGGAACTTAGGAATGGCCATTGTATTGTATCACCCATGGATTTAAGTATGGCTCTCACTCATGAGAAAAGCAGCCCCAAAAATTACTGAACGCATGCCTCTTTAATGAATTCCACAATCGCCGGTAGGAAGCAACCTGCATCTAGCCGCTTCTTAAGACTTCAGTCTGTTGACTATGTGCATTGTATTTCCGAATTATCGTTTATAAATATAATAACTTTTTGAAACTGCATTTACATATTTAAACTAGCTTTTAACCGCGGCTTTGCTCACGTATTCTTGTTTTATCCAATGGGAGCATTTAATCGGGATAATAAATATCCTGTCACCTAAGTCAGCCCATATCCTGCCAATATACCAAATGTCATCAAAATCCGTTCAATAGTTTCAGCTTGATTGACGTTTTTTTTAATCATCTAATTATAACCAAAAAAATTGATATGTGTCCATTTTCAAACCTGCTCTTGTGGGAACTCTCACATGGGAATGCAGGAAACAAAATCTTCCAATGCAATAGTTTTTTTTTTAAATGAAAAAACGTTGTCTCTCATTGGGATTTTCTCCTGTGTCGTGGGTGCGTTTACAAACATACAAGTTCACATACACAATGACACCCAGACCAGAAACAACAAGTTGTGGATCACACAGAGTTATATTGCCACTTCGATGAGACGGCCGTGTTAAAAGTGCTCTCGAGATTAAATTAACTTCTCGTTTAATAAGTCATCAAAAGTGCAAAAAGTTGAGTGCATCGGTATAGTGGAGTATTGGGTGAACTTGGATGGTGTTGCTTGACGCATCTGTGATGTGATTTGCACGATAATCTACCAAAGGAACGAACCCAGTGTTTGTCCTTTTTTTGATCTACCCACATTGAGTCGATATACGGATAGCGCCTGAAAATTTTGCGTTAGCAGCTAGTGGCACCCTTGCTTAATTTATGTTGTGTATGTGCTCATCTTTGCTATTGTGTTTTTACTTGGCTATTACAATCTACTTTTGGTGAATGAGCCATAAATAGTAAAGCAACATCACGCTGCGAGTGACGCATCGTGCGGTGACACGCAGCTGCTTCAAATGAACGCGTCTACGCATCGACGTCACCGCTAGCCACGCGGTGGGGGCACCTGCTACGTGCGGCTACGAGCCTACGCACCGCATCGTCGACGCGCACACCTGTGTGAACCATCGCCGCGTGCTTGTGCGTGCGTTGCAGAAATACATTTTCCGGAAGTTTTTCAAAAACTTGAGACTACTTAATATGTCGGTCCAGCGAACGCCCCCTGGGTCGCCTACCACATCTAATATACTGCATGCCCAATCGGAATCGGATCTAAATTCTTTACACTTTGGCGACACTACCTTTGTAAATGTAAATCGTGTTAAGCGCCCGCGCCACAGTCAATCGCCGGGAGGTGAAGATCAAGATCTGAAGCATGAAGTTTTGGGGTTGTTGAGCGGTTGGAAATCTGAACTTGATGCAAAATTCAATGACATGTGTGTCAAGCAGAATTCGCTTATCGCTCAACTCTCCACCGAAATTTCGGAGCTAAAAGCACAAACCTTTAAGATTAAAGAATCGAGCGACGAAATAGCTACCTCAATGACCTTCATTAATAAGCAATACGAGGATATAAAGTCTGGTTTAGACTCCTTACAAAAAGAAAAGCAAGAACAACGGAAATGCTTGGAGAAAATAGAACGGAAAATCCAAGACTTACAATTGAAATCGCGATCGTCTTGCATTGAAGTAAGAAATGTCCCTCCGAAAGATAAAGAAAATAGCGATGACCTCACAAACACTATCAACAGGATTGGACAGGCTGTTGGAATTAAAATCTCTGACACGGATTTAAGAGACATTTATCGCTTGCCGGGCAAAGATGGCTCAACCCGTCCGATTGTCGTCGAGTTCCAGACCGTCCAAATGAAGTCGAATACCTTGACCGCTATTCGAGAATTTAACAATAAACACAAAACTGTGGAAGATAAACTCAACACAACGCTGATTGACATCCCCGGGAAACGACAACCAGTGTTTGTTGCAGACTATTTACCCATGAGCTCTAAGAAACTGTTTCACGCAGCCAGAGAATTCGCCAAACTTAACAAATTTAAATTCTGCTGGACCTCCAATGGGAATATCTTCCTTCGCAAAGAACAGGGGGATAAACAAGTACTAATTTCCTCAGAACAATGTCTTATGGATCTGAAGAAAAACTTGTGACTAATTATTCATACACTATTAACTTTGCTATACTGTCATCCCCTATTTTTAATTACCGAGTTTATATCCATAGTTGCCGCTCGTACTAATGTATTAAAAAATCATAACAAAACTGTTTGTAAAAGGTTTTATAAAAATATTGTAAAAAGGACCATTTCCACTAAACTTACATACGATCAACCAACCCACACAAATCACACTCACACAACTACATACTATACAACCACAACTCTAGGCTTACACTCACTATCACAACTATTTACCCCATCATCGCGACGTATGGCACCTCCTGACATCTATCTTTATAATAAATGGCCAACATTAACAATATTAACACAGAACTAGACTCACTTGAGCTCACAAACTCATATGTCTGTCGACCGGAGGACTGCAGATCATTCCTTTCTCAACCGAACGATGCCATCAAATTATTTCATATTAACATCCGTAGCATTAACAAGAACTTTGACCAACTGCGAGTACTACTAACAATGACCGATTTAACATTCGACGTCGTTATTCTGACTGAATGTTGGCTACGCGGAATAGCTAACTTACCTACTTTAGAGGGGTACACTGCTTACTCCACAAACTCCGCGCTCAATCAGAATGACGGTGTCGTTATCTACGCTAAAACAAACCTGTCATGTAAAATGCGCGAACCAACTTTTAAAGACGCAAGTTGTTTGATTTGTCAAATAGAACAAAAGATTTCAATCGTGGCTGTATATCGTTCACCTTCTCTAAAGACCCGAGAAAACTTCAACAACTTCGTAAGTAGCCTATCCGAAGTGTACGACAGCCTACCCACCGATATAGTCGTAGTTGGCGACATTAACATTGACATATGTACTAACAGCTCCGACCCCCTACGTGATGAATATTTGACCTTCAATGCGACCCACGGACTTTTCCCAACCCACACCTTCCCCACGAGAAAAACAACTTGCCTAGACCATTTTCTCACAAAACCTAATTTGTTCGCTAAAACTCTAGTACTTGAATCCCTCGTAACAGATCATTTGCCAATAATCCTATCCATAGAAACAAATACCTCTTCCCGTAAACCGGATACAACTAAAACTCTTTTAAACTACGACAAAATAAAAACAGATCTAGAGAGCGCCGATTTTACAAACGTGTTTAAAACTAATGATGCAAACCTAGCTACCAACACACTTATAACTACCATCTCAAATGTCATACGGGATAATACTAAAACCGTCACAGTAACTAGAAAATGCAGAATCTTAAAGCCGTGGATATCACCAGGATTACTCCGTTGCATGAAGCATCGAGATAGACTGCATAGCAAAGCCAAAAAATCACCAGACAACATGACCACTAAATTAATCTACACGCGGTACAGAAACTTTTGCAACAGCCTTCTACGTAAACTAAAGACTACTTACGAAAAAAGCCTAATTGACAAAGCTGGTAATGATGCAAAAGCCCTCTGGACAGCAATTAAAAATATAACAAACACTCAAAAGGTTAAAGTTAATGCCACAGAACTCCTTCAATCACACAATGACCCCAAAACATCTGTGAATCACGTTTGCGGTTTTTTTGCTAGCATAGGAAAAAACCTGGCAGACAAAATACTCGCCTCCACACCCGCCCAAAGCAACAATCCAGAAACACTAAGTCCTAAAAATCTGGCCTCTCTAAATAGCCCGACTAATTCAATAGCTCTTTTAGAAGTAGAAGAGTCGGATATTGAATTCATAATAATGCAACTACGCTCTGATTGTGCCACGGGATGGGACGGGATCTCATCACAAATAATAAAATTTTGTCGTCACACCCTAATACCTCCCCTCACCCATATTTGTAACCTCGCAATAAGCTCAGGAGTTTTTCCAGAAATGCTCAAAAAAGCGATAGTACACCCGATTTACAAAAATGGGGACAGAGGCTGTGTCAACAATTATCGCCCTATTGCGGTTCTTTCCTGCATCTCGAAAATTCTTGAGAAAATTCTAAATCAGTCACTCAAGGGATTTTTGGAGAAATTTAAAATATTAGCTGAGAATCAATACGGTTTTCGCTCTGGTTACTCTACCGAGGATGCCGTAATTGACTTGACAACAGAAATTGCTAAAAACTTAGACACTAAAAACAAATGCTTATGTATCTTCCTGGATCTCTCTAAAGCATTTGACACGGTCTCTGTTCCCATCCTCCTTGCCAAGTTGGAAAAACTAGGCATACGAGGTAATGCATTCAATATACTTAAGGACTACTTATCCAATAGAAAACAACAAGTTAAAATAGGTAGTATGAATAGCGATGAGGTTACAGTGTCGTACGGTGTTCCACAGGGGAGTATTTTAAGCCCAACCATTTTTCAACTCTACATAAATGATCTCTGTCGAATCTCTCTTCCAAACACTAACATCTTTACGTATGCAGACGATACAGCAATTTTCGTCTGGGGTCCGAACTGGAATGCCGTAAAGGAGATAGCCGAATATTCCCTATCTAAAATCATGAACTGGCTTTCAAACAACCTGCTGACGTTAAACCTCTCCAAAACACACTATGTTGCCTTCTCGATCAGGAAAACTAATTCCCCACCACAAAACTTCTCTATCATAGCCCATAATTGCTCTCTTCGGGAAGTCTGTACATGCCAACAAATCGAACGAGCCGAGCATGTCAAGTACCTAGGTGTATATATTGATGGTGGACTGAGGTGGGACAAGCAGATAGACACAGTCACCTCCAGAGTGAGGAGACTTATACATATATTTAAAACACTCAGAGACTGTGTTCCATTTGAGAAACTAAAACTCATCTATCTAGCCCTTTGTCAGTCCATTATTCAGTATTGCATTTCAGTTTGGGGTGGCGCTGGCAAGACGCTCCTTCTCAGTCTGGAAAGAGCACAGAGAGCTGTGCTCAAAGTAATGACCAAAAAGCCTTATAGATACTCCACCGAAAAACTTTATTCAGACTGCAGGGTCTTAACAGTTCGACAACTCTTTGTGCTCAAGTCCACCATGAGAAGACACCGAAGCATCCCCCGTCCCGATCCAGGCAAACGTAGCGGGAAGTCTGTATGCCCACGCACTCTCTGTAAGACCTCCTTTGCCAGAAGACAATTTAAAAATATGAGCATTAAATTATACAACGACATCCACAAGAAACTGAATATCGCTGGACTAAGCAGACACAAACTTAAAACCAGCCTGACTAACTGGCTCCAAAATAAAGACTATAAAAAAACGGAAGAATTACTGACATACATCGCATAGAATAACCCTCACATACAAACACACGTCACCATTACCTACATAACACCACACTTCCATACAACACAAACACAAAATCCCACTCATCCCTACACACTTACACCCACACTACACACACTCACTTATACTCATTATCACTCAACAATCCACGGTCCACATTAGTAATATGTACATGTATATGCATTATTATCTTTTTAATTATTTTTTATTATTTTCTCTTGAATCTCCAGCGACAACGTTCACCCGCATGCATAAATATTAAACAGTAATCATTGAGCCTCATTAAATGACTGAACACTGCCACCCAAAATACAAGCTTTCGCTTAGTTTGGGAGACAGCATCAGTACCTATAGCACATTACATTTTAAACCTGTGTCTAGATATAAGTCACCCAAAGAACTGTATAACTTTTGCGACAATAAAGATTTATTATTATTATTATTATTATTACACAAAATGTTGTTCCGTGCGGGAATCGAACCCACGACACGTTGCACGGCAGCTGGTTGCCCAGCCACCGCACCAACCGTGCAGTCCTGTGTTAACCAATTAAACCTTTGTAGGAATAAAACATTTCAGGCTAAAGCTTATCTAAACAAGATCTTACCTAGCCAAATATTAAAACAACATTTAATTTAAAAAGAATGGCCAAACCACTGTCGTCGACATTAGTGTACTGGTGTCGGTGTCATATCAAAAGAAAATCAATACAAAACAATGAAATCGATTACATTTTCTGTATTTAATAATAACAAGAAATGCTATTAGTGATGATCCATGAAGACATGGTCATGATGAATACCTAAACGATAAACACTTTTTGTGTCGTTATGTTTAGAGGGACCTTCCGCAGTTGGGTAATTCCTCTTGGGAGTCACACCCTGATCAGTAGCTTTGGCAGCGGCTTGCAGAGCCATCGCTGCTGCAAGCGCTACGTCATAAGCAGCCCTAGCACGTTTAGCTAAATCTTCATCAATCAAATGCAACATTTTAAACGCTCTTTGTATCACCGGTGGTGTGACCGGTACAAGACTGAGGGCAAGATTGGTAATGAATCTCTCTCTGTGAGCCTCGTCTTCCAAAATATGGTTATAAAAATACCATGCTGGTTCCAAATCGACAGCATTACTTTCTAATACTAGCAACTTCTTCCACGGTCTGTGCTCATCCACAAATGGAACCGGTCCATGGAATGAATTAGGATAGTAGTTAGGAGCATTCTTCAAGTTAAGTTTAGTTGGTGGTCTCCCATCTCGTACATATGTCTTCTCGTACAATGGCGTGTTTACCAAAATCTTATTATTATTTCTTCCCAGCCGGTAATTTTGAGTGTCCCTATAGAACATTCTTCTACCACGGAATAAAAAGTCCACTGGTCCAGGAATACCGGGTACTAAATTTGCAGGATTATATGTTGCTTGTTCGACATCTCTAAAGTGATTTTCAACATGTTTGTTCAATACCAACCTACCTATCGGCACGGTGAAAAACGTACAATTCTTCCACAGCCTTGAGACATCGAATGGATTATAATCCAGTTTTTGTATATCATGTGGCGTCATCACATCCATCTCCAGTTTCCATGCAGGATAGTCTCCTGAGTCAATCGCGTTGTATAAATCTCTGGTAAAGTAATCCAGGTCTACAGCTTGAATGGCGGCCGCTTGTGTTGTAGTAAGCGGTGAGAATCCCTGTTCAGTTCTGAAATTGAATCTGACATAGTGCGTGTCTCCAAGTACATTTGCAAGTTCAAAAGTATGAACGGGGAAAGTATCCATCTTTCTGTAACCATCTGGAATGCCATAATCAGACAATGCCCAAAAGAACTGGTGAATATTAGACGGTTTTAATGTTATGAAGTCATAAAGGCTCGTGGAGTCGAACGAATTAGTCTGAGGATTTCTTTTTTGGCCGTGTACTAAATTTAAAAACACCAATGGATCTCTGTATAAATAGACAGGTACTGATATACACAACAAGTCCAAGTTTCCGTCATTCGTGTAAAATTTTATCGCCATTCCCCTCACTTCTCTGCCGAGATCAGTACCTCCTGCGTCCTGTGATGTAGATGAGAATCTGACGACCAATGGAGTTTTCTTCCCCTTTTCATTGAACACATCAGCGTAAGTATACTTGGAAACATCGTGTGTGACTTCAAAGTAACCAAAGGCTCCTGTACCCTTTGAGTGCACCACACGCTCTGGTATTCTCTCGCCATCGAACGTCGATAATGAGTCTATAAGCAGCTGGTTGTTGAATTGATCAGAGTTAATCGTTATGGTGTCGCGAATTTCAACTGGATCTCCTGCGTTTTTGGTCCATAATCCTATAGGGTGCTGAAAACAAACCAATGGCATGTAGGCAGGTCTTATTCAAGTTCATAAAATTATATTCAGTACTAATTGACTAAATTGTATCTGTTGCTGTATGTAATTTTATCCAAATGCATTCATTCATTATTTTCGTCGTGACAGCATAATATGATGGCAACTACAGTTATTTCCACATTTATTGTATTAAAGTGAGAATATTATGTCAAAATACACAATTAGGGAAGTAGGTAGTTTACTTACCGGGTGTTCCTTCTTGAAATCTAATAGCTGCCTTTGAACGGGTTGATATGTGATAATCATCACTTTTTACATGTATTATTAGACAGAGGAGATGCGCTATAATAGGCCTCATGATGGTATTGCTTTGCAATTAAGGTCTTCATGTTCTTATCTATTTACCGGTAAGTAAATCATCGTATATAAATCCATTATGATAATTATAATGAACAATATAGTAACGTACAGCCATAAACATTTTTTTTAATTGAATAAATAACGACTGCACGGTTGGTGCGGTGGCTGGGCAACCGGCTGCCGTGCAACGTGTCGCGGGTTCGATTCCCGCACGGAACAACACTTTGTGTGATCCACAAATTGTTGTTCCGGGTCTGGGTGTCATTGTGTTTGTGAACTTGTATGTTTGTAATCGCACCCACGACACAGGAGAAAATCCTAGTGTGGGGCAACGTTTTTTAAAAAAAAAAAAAATAAAAAATTGTGGCATCCATTAGTTAGATGTACGTAGATATATCCATGATTTGATGCACGGTTCTTTAATTCATTATATAGACAACTAGCAGCCCGTCCCGGCTTCGCACGGGGTAGACAATTATTTATTTTTGGAAAGGATTGTTGTAGTGACATAACTACAATAGTTGGACATATGCTACCGCGGAGTTTTTTGTAGACATTATGATGTTCTTCAATATTGTTGCACATTATTTTGTTCTATCGCTAATAGTTTCGGCAGCGCATTCGACGAAAGACATTTTAAGACTAATTTTTCTACACCTTCGGTTACATTGTTCAAATTTTACCAAGGATCCCTAATTTTTTTCAAAATTAAATGTAGCCTATGTCAAATTGGAAGAATGTAGCATTCTATTGGTGAAAGAATTTTTTATATCGGGCCAGTACTTTTTGAGCCTATTCATTACAAACATACAAACATACAAACATACAAACATACAAACATACAAACATACAAACATACAAAAATAGGTACAAATCTTTCCTCTTTATAATATTAGTATAGATAATATAGTTTCTTCTTTATAATTTTTTGCTAGTTTTGTCGACGATTATTCATTTATTAATTGAAAAGAAACTCAATACAAACTTTCTCAGACACAACATGACCCAGGTGGGTACGAGCACGTAAATTTTTTGAGAGGTTTCAAATCATAAAATGCCTCCTTCTACCCTGTATAACGCGAAAGAAAGCTTTTCTTACTAACTAAAAACCACGTTCCAACGCCTACTTCGAGCCGAAGCCCCGGTAACCTCTGCGGACATAGCCTGGTTTGAAGATCCATATTTTTCTAGATAGATCAAAATACAGACACTATAATTCTATTCTCCACAATTATTTACAATGAATCCTAAAAATACGACGCGCAAAATCAATAACTCATCATTTATCGAGGAACTTACTTAAATCTAATTTTAACCGACTTAAAAAAAAGGAGGAGGTTCTCAATTCGACTGTATTTTTTTTGTTTGTTACTCGATTAGGCGAATACGCCTGGACCGATTTCAAAAATTCTTATTTTGTTGGAAAGGGTAAGCTTGTCATTTGGTCCCATGGTCATTATGTCATGAAGTCAGGATCTGATGATGGGATCCCAGGAGAAACGAAGGGATCTTTTAAAAATTATAGGGGCGACTAGTACATTTTTTAATTTTTTCGTTAAGTATTTAAAACCACTACAATTTGAGAAAGGTCTGGAGCTGATCTGATGATGGAGCCGATAGGCAGTCGAGGGAACTCCTCAACGGTTAACAGTAGCTACATTGTGTTTGATTAATTTGTATTGATGAGTACTTTATACCTAGGTGGTATATGATTGCGAATAAGGGCCTGATGATGAAGTACTACCATAGTTGAAGGAACTCCTCAACGGTTGACAGTAGCTACATTGTGTTTGGGTTTGATTAATTTGTATTGATGAGGAATTTATACCTAGGTGGTATGTGATTACCAAAAAGGGTTAACCGGCACAACTCCAACCCAGCAAATAACTTGTTATATAAATTTGAACATTACATCTTATGTCATATGATATAATTTCATAACATTAATCCAATTATAAATCGCGCGCCGACAGCTTACAACCATTTTGTATTGTTTCCAAAGAACAAAAAATGCCGTGCCGGAGCCGTGCTTGTGAAGTGTGTTATGACCTTCACAAGTGTGTTGCCGGCCTTTTAAGATTTTTTTGAAGGGGGAAAGCCATCTAATGCGGTCAGGCGTGAGGGAGCGACTGACTCCTACTGACTAAGTACCACCTCGTTTCTACTCCTACCCTTCGAGCCGGAGCCCCGGCAACCCGTAAAGTTCTCCGTGGCTTCGTATCGGCATTAGTCCTATTGCGCCCCATCCGTAGTGGTCTGATGGCTCTCTGAGGCGCGCGCGGAACGCGATGCGCCATAAGCTCGGGTATTTTTTAAGGATTCATCATCAATCATCAACAGCCGGAAGACGTCCACTGCTGGACAAAGGCCTCCCCCTTAGCCCTCCACGTCGAACGACAACTCGCCACCCGCATCCACTGGCTCCCCGCAACTCTGGCGATGTCGTCGGTCCACCTAGCGGGAGGCCTGCCCACGCTTCGTCTTCCGGTCCGTGGTCTCCACTCAAGGACTTTCCTGGCCCATCTGCCGTCAGTCCTTCGAGCGACGTGGCCTGCCCATTGCCACTTTAGTCTGCAGATTTTGCGAGCTATGTCGGTAACTCTTGTTCTTTGGCGAATTTCCATATTTCGGATTTTGTCGCGCAAAGAAACCCCGAGCATAGCTCTCTCCATCGCACGCTGAGCGACTTTGAGCTTCTCCAGAAGGCCAGAGGTCAGGGACCACGTCTCGGTACCATACGTCATCACCGGCAACACACACTGGTTGAACATCCTGGTCTTTAGTCACTGAGGGATTTTCGATGAGAAGATTTCGCGTAACTTCCCGAACGCTGCCCATCCAAGTTGGATTCTTGGGGCGACCTCTTTGTCGAAATTGGACCTACCTAGCTGTATAATCTGCCCTAAGTATGTATAGTGGTCTACAATTCGAGGATATCGTTCCCAACGATGACCGGTACAGGTGCAACATGGACGTTTGACATGATTATTCATTTTTTAAGGATTAGGTATTGAAAATTAGGAATGGCCATTGTATTGTATCACCCATGGATTTAAGTGTGGCTCTCACTCATGAGAAAAACAGCCCCAAAAATTACTGAACGCATGCCTCTTCAATGAATTCCACAATCGCCGGTAGGAAGCAATCTGCATCCAGCCGCTTCTTAAGACTTCAGTCTGTCGACTACGTGCATTGTATTTCCGAATTATCGTTTATAAATATTTTTTTTTTCTTTTTTTATTATTACTAACTTTTTAAAACTGCATTTACATATTTACAACTAGCTTTTAACCGCGGCTTTGCTCACGGATTCTTGTTTTATCCCATGAGAGCATTTAATCGGGATAATAAATATCCTGTCACCTAAGTCAGCCCATACCCTGTCAATATACCAAATGTCATCAAAATCCGTTCAATAGTTTCAGCTTGATTGACGTTTTTTTTTCTAATCTATTTATTTTTATTTATTTATTTATTTATTACAACACCTTACAATATGACATCTTACAGTTTATTCCAATGCAATATAACATTTCCTAACACATTTAAGCCTAACACGTAACTTAATTAATAAAAATTTCACCTTAATTATTAGACTTATAAGAGTTACATACTCTCAGTATGACATACATATTATAACCATATAGACCCAATTACTCAATACGGTGATATTCAATATGCCTTTGTACTGCTTCAATAAACCTTGGTAGGTTGTGGAACAAATCATGCTCCGGTACACTATTTATAATCCGAACAGCACGCGATATAGGAGCATATTTAAGAAGATTAGTCCTAGCCTCCAACAGGGCGGGGCGTCGACGAGCCCCCACGGATCCGTCTGGCACACGCAATCCCAACATCTCCAACACTTCCGGGTGATGGACCAATCCTCGTAGTACCCTGGCGATATATTTAACTAGCGCCACATCTCTCCGCACCTCTAGTGTATTGTACCCAACTGTCCCCAGGACGAATAAACTTGGGTACATCAATGGGAAAAATGGATAAATCCCATACAATTTCAAATACAAAAATCTTGTGAACTTGTTCTGTATTTTTTCCAACATCTTAATGTATTTGTCCTCATGTGGATTCCAAATAATAGCACAAGTTTCAAGATGGCTTCTAACCAATGCATTATATAGAATTTTAAGTACTGCTATATTTTTAAAATCATGACCCTGTCTCAATATAAACCCTAAATGTCTAAAAGATTTGCTACATAGATCCGTGACGTGTTTGCGAAACGTTGGCTCGGTCACCATGTGAACCCCTAGATCTCGGACGTTTCAGACACGTGGCATTATTGCACCATCTATTTGATACTGATAGCAAATGGGGATTGTCTAAAAAATTTAAAAGTTGTTTTTATTTTATCTTCGTCTAAAATGAAGTATTTTAAGATACTAATTTGAGTATTTCTCCAAAACAGTGTAAAGTAAAATTTATAATCGACTTTAATACATTCTGTCCTTCTACGTCATCTTAGGACTTATCGTAGGTAATTCCTTTATTCATATTGGGAATCTTAAAAAAGTAAAACGTCAATGACAATCAAACGTCAATGTCAATTCCGGATTTCGTTTCATACATAACCTATTCGTAATTTTGCTTATTTAAAATGGCTGGTTCTTCGAATACGATTATTTTAAATTCCGCTGACTGCCGAATGTTGAAAATGTAATGATATTGGAGTTCATGGCTACCAATAGTAAGCACAATGTTAGTGAAATAAGACGTGCTAAAATGCTGATGTAAGTATATTGTTATTTTTTATATCGACGTCTTATCTTTGTCATTCTATGTATTTTTCTAATATCTTAGTGATGAGTAGGTACTAAACGTTTTGTATTAGTAGCAGATGTAGCGTAGAAAATTACCTAAAAACTTTACGGGATTGTTTCCCGTACAGACTTATATGTGCAACAGTGGAAACTGCTGCCTATCCTTAGATACTTTGCATAAAAGATCGATTATCTTAGTGCATTGTTATAAATTAAATTAATTATAAACCTAGTTTGACCCAACAGGTTGTAAAGTTTATTACATTGCAATAATATTTTCAGGTCATCTCGGGTGTCTTATCTAAGTACTGCTGTTGGATATGTTCAAGTTAGTAGGACTGGGAGTAACTGTGTAGTAAAAGCAAGAATTGTACCCGAACATAGAATCAGTACAAAACTATACACAGTACTTTGCCAAATAGATGAAATGAATGATGTTATTGTAGACTCAGTATGTCAAGACTGTGCAGCGTCTGCGGGTTTATTCTTTATATTTTGTAAATACAACAAGTAAAATTAAAATTATTGCATTACTTTCTTTCTTCAACCATAAGTTTATCTCTAAATCACTCATAATCAGTTTTCCAGTTATTATAATATATTAAACAGACTATAAGGCCGATATGGGGCAGTCCTGCTCTCAACTAAGTAGTTTTGTTGTTTGTAGCGATTGTGTCATGTAATTTTTTTGTATATCATGGATGGAAAATAGCTAAGACTAGTTTTATATACATGTCGGAACCTTGCATCATGACGTCAGTTAATCAATTAGTGTGACCAGTTTATTTGATTATTATTCTTCCAAATAATTTGTAACGGAAACGTCAAGTACTACACTTGGGTAAGGTCGATTCACGTGGCAACACTGGTTGTATGATTACCGATTGACACATGACGTTTGACCTTTTAAAACGTCAGTGGAGGCTTGCGGTAGAGAGGGGACAGTGTCACGGGCATTCGAGTTGGAAGCGCAAGCGTCAACGGTCGTTGCCACGTGCTATCGAACTTGCCGCGTTTTCCGTCTTGATAATCCGCCTGTATCTGTGCCATCCGTTGTTATTTTGAATCTTAAATTAAATCTAAAGACTAATAAGGTGTTTTACTGTGTCTACATAATTGTATTTACGGACAATTAACGATGGCTGACCCGTCTTATAACGAGCCGACCCATCAGGTCCCGATATCAGAATTGGGATTAGAAAACGCCAGCCCACGTGCTCGTAATAGTGATTTCACTGATGTGAATAGTGATGAAAAGTGGCAGCAACTACTAATGCAGCAGAAAAAGAACTTTGAGATGCTTGTTCGTGCCATCAAGACGCCATCGTTACCTATGGAGTTGCGATTACCCGATTTTGACCCCGATAAATCGGATGTGGATGCACGTGCATGGATTTCAACCGCTAGCCTGTGTATTAACGATGAATATCGCCAGGGTACGCAGTTAATGGTTGCTTTGAGCCGTGCCTTGAAGGGCCAAGCCTCCACGTGGCTGTCAACAGTGTCGTTTCCGGGAATGACGTGGAGCAACTTCAAGGAGCTATTCATTCAAAGGTACGATTGTCCTGAAACTGTTGCCTCGTTTTTGATAAATTTGAATGAACGTAAGCCCAAAGAAAACGAATGCTTAGCTACCTACGTCGCCTCGTTAATGACTTCCATTATGTCAAGATGGAAAGATTTGACGACAGAACAGCTTGCTATCGCTACAGTTTTGGCACATGTTTCCCGCTTCGATAGACGTGTTCAGCGACTATCATTTACGACCGAAGTAACTACCCGCAATCAGCTACAACAAGAGCTCAAGGCTGTCTCGTTCCTCAAACGAAAAGCTGGTAGTGATTATGACATGGTGGATCCGAAGAAGACACGCGCCGGCCACACTTCTACTCCATTAAAGTGTTTTTACTGTGGGAAGTTGGGTCACAAGTCTACAGTCTGCCTATCAAAGAGACGAGATATGAGAAGACCAGATGACCGTTCGAGTTCTCAGCAAGCCAAGAACAGTAGTTCTTGGCTTGCTGAGAACCCGCAACCTCGAAGCCGCAGTCATCTGCCACGAAGCCTGCGATCACCTGCTTTCGTTGCCAAGGCCAGGGCCACTATGCATCAAACTGCACTAAGCAACGCAGCCAGGGGAGCAGCAGCGAGGCCGGATCTGATGCAGCCAAGCAGAAACGTGTCGACCTGTGCTCTGTCAGTACGCTTGTTGGACGGCTACGTCATAGTGGTGAGCAGTTTTCATTTTATTATGATTCTGGTGCAGAGTGCTCATTGATTAAGGAGTCTGTTGCTACTAAACTTAGTGGTAAAAGAATTAACAATACTGTAACTATGATAGGTATAGGTCAAACCTCTGTGCACTCTACTATACAGATACTATCGGTCGTTATCATTGATGACATAAATTTAGAAATTCTTTTCCATGTTTTACCTGACTATTGCTTACGTCATGACATTATGGTAGGACGTGAAGTTCTAAAACAAGGCATAGCGATTCACATGTCTGCTGAAAGACTGGTTTTCGTAAATGAGCATGTTGTTCAGCTGTGTGAATCTCGTTCAAACGAGGGTGTGAATCACGATGCAATTGATACAGATGTACCATTGTCAAACCGAGGTGTGATTGTGTCTATAATGACGGTACTCAAACGGTTAATAGGTAATCTTATACCGCGTCATGTATTAGTAGATTATTGTGTCTTAAGTGAATTCCGCGAAGTTAATGTGATTTTGTTCATTTGTTCGCAATCTAACGTGGTAGGTACAGATCGCTGTGAGAAGTGTTTTTAACAAAAAAAAAAGTTAAAAGCTACTAAGTGTTAGGAGTCCTCTAAAGTCCTACGGTCGTTTAGGATTATTTTTGGGTTAGAGAATAGTTAAAGTAAAACACGTAATTGAATGAGAAGCATGCTTCCTACAAACTTTCAGTAGTGGGTGTCTATTCTAAGAATCAAACATTCTGATTTATTTTACGGCATCGTGTGCGTTATTGCGGCAGGGCTCTAAACCTTATTATAAACTGCAGTCGTGATTGACTTGTAATGACTTGGAAGTCCTTGCGAGTGACTATACACTTAGTGACGGTCCACATTGTGGTTACCTTGAGAATCTTGATATTGACGGTTGATCATTTTAGTTTTGATTTAAAGTTACCTTGACATGAGACATGCTTCCGTTAAGTACAATGTAGTCCTTGGATAGGCTGTTAGGTGGTCATTCAAGGTGTAACCAGGTCGGGTTTTGTCTACGAGAAAACCGCGGAGTAACGAGACGACTAGTTACTTCGTTTTTATAGTGTCTAAAATGTATATCGCGTCTAATTGCATCAAAGCCCTAAAGTCTAGCGTATCTTTATTCTGAGCACCTCATCGCGTCATAGCTGATCAAGGTCGTTGTTTTGCCAGTAAATGCTTTAAAGATTTCTGCGATTCCCATAATATTGCCTTGCACTTAATAGCCACTGGTTCATGTAGAGCTAATGGTCAAGTTGAACGAATAATGAGAACTTTAAAAGGTATTCTTACTGCTGTTGAAACAAAATGTCATATAAGAGAACAAGCGGCCCTGGGTATAACTAAAAATGCTGAATATGATAAAATTCGTTTTGATAAGACTAAAGCTGTTTTGAAAAGGTTTCAAGTTGGAGACTTTGTGCTCATTGCTAATGAGGAACATAACCAAACTAAATTAGATCCTAAATTTAAAGGTGGTTTTTAAAAAATATTAGATGGTGATAGACATTTGTTGAAATCTTTAAGTAATAATAGGGTTTACAAATATGCCCATGACCGTGTAAGAAAAATGCCTGAATGTCCAGTCACTGTTAATGATGATGTCAATGATGATGAAGATGATGTTGGATCTGTTTCTGACATAGCATAGCTCGATTGACAAGATGTTTCTACTATATTTAGATCAGGATGTCTACCCTGTATCCTGCTTATTAGTTGTCTGTTTGACGCCTTAGTTGTCTGTTTGACGCCTTAGTTGTCTATATGACGCTTTGGTTGTCTCTATGACGCTTTGATTGTCTATATGACGCTTTGGTTGTCTATATGCCGCGTTGGTTGTCTTGGAGGCCTGTCAGACGCCGGGATGGTTGTCTTGAATGGCTGTCAGACGCCGCGTTGGTGGTTTTGAATGCTTGTTAGTCGCCGCGTTGGCTGTCTTGAATGCCTGTCAGACGCCGGGATGGTTGTCTTGAATGGCTGTCAGACGCCGCGTTGGTGGTTTTGAATGCTTGTTAGTCGCCGCGTTGGCTGTCTTGAATGCCTGTCAGACGCCGGGATGGTTGTCTTGAATGGCTGTCAGACGCCGCGTTGGTGGTTTTGAGTGCTTGTTAGTCGCCGGGTTGGCTGTCTTGAATGCCTGTCAGACGCCGGGATGGTTGTCTTGAATGGCTGTTAGACGCCGCGTTGGTGGTTTTGAATGCTTGTTAGTCGCCGCGTTGGCTGTCTTGAATGCCTGTCAGACGCCGGGATGGTTGTCTTGAAAGGCTGTCGGACGCCACGTTGGTTGTCTCCAAGGGCTGTCGAACGCCGGAATGGTTGTCTTGAGAATGCCTGTCAGACGCTGGGATGGTTGTCTTGAAGGGTAAAAAAAACTATCAGACGCCAGATGGAGGTTCTTGAGTCATTGATGGATTTTAGAAAGAGGTTGTTCTGATGTTTATTTGTTTTCACATTAAGTTCTGTTAGACAGATTAGTTTTCTGTCTTGTTGTGATAATTGAAGTTCGCTTCTTAAGAGAATATTTAATATTGTCATTAAGAAGTTTCAAAGTACTGAGATCTCTTAAATCTGAATTTCGAAATAACCAAAATTTGTAAATTGATTACTGATGATGATTAATGAAGATTATGATATAATGATTATGAGAGTTCGCCTATCATTGGTCAGGTTGGCCGAGCGAGTGGACGCATTTACTGTGTGAACTTTTTGTTATAGGTACCTCACACGAGGACGTGTGAGATGTCAGGACGGCCGTGTCGGAACCTTGCATCATGACGTCAGTTAATCAATTAGTGTGACCAGTTTATTTGATTATTATTCTTCCAAATAATTTGTAACGGAAACGTCAAGTACTACACTTGGGTAAGGTCGATTCACGTGGCAACACTGGTTGTATGATTACCGATTGACACATGACGTTTGACCTTTTAAAACGTCAGTGGAGGCTTGCGGTAGAGAGGGGACAGTGTCACGGGCATTCGAGTTGGAAGCGCAAGCGTCAACGGTCGTTGCCACGTGCTATCGAACTTGCCGCGTTTTCCGTCTTGATAATCCGCCTGTATCTGTGCCATCCGTTGTTATTTTGAATCTTAAATTAAATCTAAAGACTAATAAGGTGTTTTACTGTGTCTACATAATTGTATTTACGGACAATTAACGATGGCTGACCCGTCTTATAACGAGCCGACCCATCAGGTCCCGATATACATAACACTTGTTTTTTCTGTACAGGTGGCTGCAAACATTCATTGTTACTACTTTTCTGGCTTGAAAAAAGAAGAAGAAGAAACTTGTTGTTACTGGAATAAGCCATCACTGTCAAGTGCTCGAACACAACACGTCACTAGTAAAGACATATTTGTGAAGGCGAAGAAGCCAAAGTTGGAAGTTAAAGATAGCTCCGTATTACAAGAATTTAAAGAGGAGTGTGCAACAAGACAAGTCAAAAATTCTTTAATTATTAATTATAGTGAGTTACATGAATTTAACTCCAAAAATATATTTGATATGATGTCAGGGTTTCTTGAAGCATACACCATCCATAGCTTCTGTAACTTCCAACAATATTTAAAATCCAAGATTACTATAGATACTATTGAGGAAATTAATATTAAAACAATGGGTCAAGCAGACAGTAAATACTGGCACAGTATAAGACAAGGAAGATTGACAGCTTCAAAATTGTATGAGGCTGCACATTGTAATACTGATGGGTCATTGGTCCAGCAAATATTAGGGGGCTACAAATACCTGAAACCAAAGCCATTCAACGGGGAAAAAAATTGGAAGAAAGAATGCTAAGAGTAGTAGAACAAAAGTTAAACATTAAATTTAGAAAATCAGGATTTGTATTAATTAATGGAATATTGGGAGCATCACCTGATGGTGTGGCTGATGACTTTGTCATAGAAATAAAATGCCCTTTTACAGAAAAATCGGTCCGGAACTATGTAAAGGATGACATTATAAATGATAAGTATAGAACACAAATACATTGCCAAATGCTCGCATGTGGAAAAAACAGGGGAGTATTTTGTGTTGCAGATCCAAAATTTGAGACCACAAAGAATGTGCATCTAATATGGGAAGACTTGGATAAAAACTTTATTATGGGTATAATAAATAAAGCGGAAATTTTTTGGAAAGATTACATTTTTCCGTAATTAATGTTAAGTGCAAAATAAATAAACATGTGTTATTTTTAATAAGTCTTTATTATTTCTCCTTGTAAATTTATTAACCCACAAGATATAATAACAATTTCGTCTAAATAGGGAACATATTTGTAGTTAACAACTGAGTGTGGTTTCAGCATAGCAAACTCTCTTACACGTCTTATAACCCTTTCTACGTGGATCCTCAAACTAACTTTGCTCTGTAACGTTTCTGTTACAGTCTGCTTCATTCCAGAATAACTGTTGGTGGTCTAAGGAGTGTTACATGTTTCAGTGCTAGCAACGACTCTATTTCTTTGAAACCTCTGTCAGCCTATCTAAAAAATTACTTTTTTCAACAAGAGCTTTATCAGATATTCTTCCCCCATAACCTTCAGATATAAAACTTATTAATCCATCTGGAGTGCACCTATTAAATATTTAACAGTATTGCAGTTTTTATACTGTGACCATGTTTGTGCTTGCTTTATTGGGTCTGATGGCTTAGCAATCTGTATTTCAAAACAGTCTATAATAATTTGCACATTAGAGTATCTTATTTTAAATACTAAAGGTAAATTCTGTTTTATTAGTTTTGGCTGTGGATTATAAACAAGATTTTGAAAAAAATTCGCCATTACTTCAATACCTAGGAGAATCATGCTAGACAATTTTGTTCGTGATAATTCAAATAGGTCACTTATTTTTTCAATAGAATCATTTTGTTTTATTTTAAACAATGCGACTATGATACAAAGCGAATCTACTTTTGTGGTACTTTTACTGACCAGATAATCTATAACCCACAAATATTGTAGAGGTAATCCTAAATACATCTTGGGTTTTTTAAAAATAATTTCTAAAACATTATTTCTCATTTGCATCTTAGGTTTAGGCTTTTCTGATGTGGTTTCTTCAGTTTCCTTCAGTTTCCTTCTTTCAGCTTCATGTATAACCAAACAGGGAGGGAGTTGTTGCTGAAGAAAATTCCTGTGAAGAATGTACTTCAAATGAAGTTGCCCCCTGAGGTCCCTTTCGTTTTCTAGGCCTTAAGTTTGTGCTTGAATCCATCATTTTCACTTTACACTGCGTTGCTACATGTACCTGTTTAAATAAAATAATGTTTACTAAAATTGTTTGCATGAGGTCATAAATTAATAGTTGTGCAATAGGTACACAGCCTTACATGGTTCTTTAAAAAAATATATATTTGCATATGTAGTTTGAATAATCTACATCTACAGTATAAAGAGGAAACATTTGATTTTCAGTTTGTTTATTTGTTTGTTAGAATTCAATCTCCTCTGTAACTACCAGGCCATTTTGAAAAATTCTTTTACCGTTGGAATCCTACATTATTGATGATGAACATAAGCTATATTTAATAAAATAAAATAAATGGGAAACAGTGTGAAAATTTCGAAAATGTAACCCAATGTCTGAAAATACTACCAAAAAACTCCTTATATTGCTTGAGCCTTTGGTTACCAATAAAAAACTGTTTTCAAGGGCTCATAATAGTATTTAACTGCAATATGAATTAAATTTACTGAATACATTTTATTCATGGACTAGTTTCTGCCCATGATTTCACTTGCTTGTTTCATTGAGTTTAGCATTAGTAGTAAGTGTATTATATACATATTACCTTCCTTTGCATGAAGCAGTTGGGTAAAAATAGAAAGCTTAAAATATAATAGGTAGGTAGGTACCTTAATTGGTAGTGTAGTAGCAGAACTTGTACTGGGCATGACATTATCAAGTTTTCTTATTTTCCGTGAAGATGGGCCTGGTTGGACCATTGATAACATTTTCAATAGTTCAGGACTGTCTTGTGACGTAGTAGGAATCTAAAAATGGTAAACAAAAATAATTAAAAGTACTTACAGTAAGATATGTTTATATAGTTGAAAAATAATAGTTACGAGATTGTACGCACCTCCTGTTCCTGTGGAAAGGCGGCAATATTCTTCAATACAGCCGTAGGCTTTAAAATAGGCTCTTGATTCATTAATTTGTACTTGAAATAGTTTTTCAAATCTGCTACTGGCTGCAAGTGATAGGAAATGTTAAGTATTTTTTTTTTTATATATATATATTACATTTCTTATTCTCCACGGACTCTTGTCCGTGCCCTTGTCATTCCATTACATTTTCTTTTAATGTACAGTCTAAATTAATTGTTACAGAAATCTTACGTGCTACATTAACCACATTTTTTTTTTCCTCAAAGAAGTTGTGTCTAATATCTACCTATATATACACAATACATGTTTTACTACATTTACATTAACCTTACTGGATCGGCTCACCCGCGCGATGAGCGAGCCGACCTGCTCCAGCATAAGGCGCCCGTTCACGAGCATGACGTGAGGGCCAGCAATCGGTCCGATCAACCATTTCGTAGGGAACGGAGCGACCCAGCCCACAGCGCCACCGACTGTAGAACATTTAAGAATGCATGACGTCTGCTCACGCAGCAGTAAGCCGATTCCAGTAGTGCCAATGGATTTTGTCAGTCTTATTGATAAAATTTACATTACGTTACATTATATTTACTACATTTTAACATTATTAAACACACACAATACATATATCAATATATATCATATATATATCAATGTCACGCCTGCATCACAATTCAAGCCTACAGCGAGCCCTCCCCACCCAAAAGAGCGCCCACTACCGCCATGTCCCTATTCCTGATAGCCATTTTCAAGTTATAGTCCAGGATCCCCCGCTCACTCTCACCCACCGCCCGTCTGATTAATTTGCTGATCGCGTCGTCACTGGTATTCGTGTAGTAAACACAGCTGTTAGTGTGACGGGATATAGCTACCACGGCGTGCGGTACACTGTCGTGTATCCGCTGTTTCTTCTCCGCTGTATTTACAAGAACCACTGCCGCGTACGAAAGCCCCTGAGCCTCGTGTATTGTGAGTACGCGGGATCCCACACCCGATCCGTATCCCTGGTTTTTAAGGGAAAATATTACCAATCAATCTGACTATATTGATTTTCAGATGGACCTTGATCGTTTCTTAGAATACTGCTCTTGCAACAAACTTCAGCTTAGTTTTTCCAAATGTCATAGTATTACGTTTACAAAAAAGAAACTAGTAACCAAATTTAATTATCATTTTGGCAACACTGACTTAGGTAAAGTTACCTGTCTACGCGATCTTGGAGTCCAGTTAGACTCTAAGCTTCATCTCGATGCGCACGTGAATAAAATAATCAATAAAGCCTACCAAATGTTCGGTTTTGTAATGCGAGCATCTAGAGAATTCCACCGCCCTTCCACTTATTTATATCTGTATAAGTCAATTATCCGGCCTCAACTAGAGTACGCAGTGCCTATTTGGAATCCTTTCTACAAAAAATACGTAGAAATACTGGAACTAGTCCAGCGTAAATACCTCCGTGCGATGCACTACAGATGTTTTCGTAAAAGACTTTCCTACCAATTATTGCTTGAAAAATATAATATCCTGTCCCTGCAATCTAGACGCACACTCCTTGAAATGATGACCCTCTTCAGTATATGCCGCAACAACTTTGACTGTTCTGATCTTGTGAATGGTTTGTGCTACCTGGTCCCTCGCTCAGTACACAGCAGAGAGGTGCGTTCACGGAACATGTTTGCAACTAATCTCCGTCATACCAATTCAGGCGCACGCTCACCCATGCATCGATTGGTTGACACTTATAATAAAAGGTTTGCATCAATTGATATTTTATTTCTAAGCAAGAACACTTTTCGACAACGAATCATTAACATTTTAAAAGAACAACCACTATAAAACCACTATTAATACTCTCATCATAATGTAATTACTCCAGACTTTTTAATTTTAATTTTTTTTTTATATGTTATTTGTGTTTCACATTCATATAGTGCACAAAAAAAATATAATATATAGGTAGGTAAAAATATATAATAGGTAGGTACAGGTAAAAAGTAATTCTGTAGTTTATATGTATCCTATGTTTGTATACTTGTAGCTTCAAGTTTGCCCCATTGTGTTTGCTAAGTAGATTTATGGTAATCCGTGGCAACGTCGTGAGGAGTGTATTTGTTAAATCTATTATTTTACTCACCCGTCTTATATTTAATATACTGCTGTTTGTTGTCCTTGATAAATAAAAAAAATAAAATAAAATAAAAACATTTCAGGCTAAAGCTTATCTAAACAAGATCTTACCTAGCCAAATATTAAAACAACATTTAATTTAAAAAGAATGGCCAAGCCACTGTCGTCGACATTAGTGTACTGGTGTCGGTGTCATATCAAAAGAAAATCAATACAAAACAATGAAATCGATTACATTTTCTGTATTTAATAATAACAAGAAATGCTATTAGTGATGATCCATGAAGACATGCTCATGATGAATACCTAAACGATAAACACTTTTTGTGTCGTTATGTTTAGAGGGACCTTCCGCAGTTGGGTAATTCCTCTTAGGGGTCACACCCTGATCAGTAGCTTTGGCAGCGGCTTGCAGAGCCATTGCTGCTGCAAGCGCTACATCATAAGCAGCCCTAGCACGTTTAGCTAAATCTTCATCAATCAAATGCAACATTTTAAACGCTCTTTGTATCACCGGTGGTGTGACCGGTACAAGACTGACGGCTAGATTGGTAATGAATCTCTCTCTGTGAGCTTCGTCTTCCAAAATATGGTTATAAAAATACCATGCTGGTTCCAAATCGATAGCATTACTTTCTAATACTAGTAACTTCTTCCACGGTCTGTGCTCATCCACATATGGAACCGGTCCATGGAATGAATTAGGATAGTAGTTGGGAGCATTCTTCATGTTAAGTTTAGTCGGTGGTCTCCCATCTCGTACATATGTCTTCTCGTACAATGGCGTATTTACTAAAATCTTATTATTATTTCTTCCCAGACGGTAATTTTGAGTATCCCTATAGAACATTCTTCTACCACGGAATAAAAAGTCCACAGGTCCAGGAATACCGGGTACTAAATGACCAGGATTATATGCTGCTTGTTCGACATCTCTAAAGTGATTTTCAACATGTTTGTTCAACACCAATCTACCTATCGGCACGGTGAAAAACGTACCATTCTTCCACAGTCTTGAGACATCGAATGGATTATAATCCAGTTTTTGTATGTCATGTGGCGTCATCACATCCATCTCCAGTTTCCATGCAGGATAGTCTCCTGAGTCAATCGCGTTGTATAAATCTCTGGTAAAGTAATCCAGGTCTACAGCTTGAATGGCGGCCGCTTGTGGTGTAGTGAGCGGTGAGAATCCCTGTTCAGTTCTGAAATTGAACCTGACATAGTGTGTCTCTCCATGTATATTTGCTAGTTCATAAGTATGAATGGGGAAGGCATCCATCCTTCTGTATCCATTCGGAATACCATAATCAGACAATAACCAAAAGAAGAAGTGAATAGCTGTTGGTTTTAAAATTGTAAAGTCATAAAGGCTTGTCAAGTCGAACAAATTAGTCTGAGGATTTTTTCTAATTGCATGTATAGCATCTAAAAACGACAAAGGATCATTGTATAGATAGACAGGTACCGATAAAGATAGAAGATCTAAGTTGCCGTCTTTTGTGTAAAATTTTGTTGCCATTCCCCTCAGATCTACGCTGACTTCAGTACCTCCTATGCTCTGAATTGATTCTGAGAATCTAACAACCAACGGTGTTTTCTTTCCCAGACCATTAAACACATCAGCGTATGTATACTTGGAGACATCGTGCGTAACTTCGAAGTAGCCGAAGGCTCCGGTACCCTTGGCATGCACCACACGTTCTGGTATTCTCTCGCCATCAAACGTCGACAATGAGTCTATAAGCAGCTGGTTGCTGAATTGATCAGAGTTAATCGTTATGGTGTCGCGAATTTCAACTGGATCTCCGGCGTTTTTGGTCCATAATCCTATTGGGTGCTGAAAACAAACCAATAATATGTAGGTCGGTCTTATACATACATGTGCATACTATTTCGATAATAATAGGTATCTTCACTATCCTTTAGCAAAACGGTATCTGTTACTGTATCTAATTTTTATTGATTTTTATTTTTATTGATTTTTTATTTTGATTGATTAAAAGCATACGAGACCGATATTCAGATGTTTCACATTTATAATATTTCGGAAGCTAATATGTTCTTTATAATACAAAAGTATGGATTTGTTTTACTTACGAGATGTGCCTTCTTGAAATCTAATAGCTGCCTTTGAACGGGTTGATATGTGACGTTAACGTATTCATCGCTTTTTACATGTATTATTAGACAAAAGAGATACGCTACAATCGTCCTCATGGTGATATTACTTGCACGTGTCTTCGAATCTAAGGTCTTCATATTGTTTTATACTTACCGGTAAGTAAATAATCGCCTATAAATCCATTATGATAATTATATTGAACAATCTGGTAATGTACAGCCGTAAACATTTTTTTACTTGTAGCATCCATTAGTTAGGAATATAGATATGATACATACGTAACTTAGGACATGGTTCTTTATATTAATATTTATAAGGTAATATTTTTTATATAATTTATTAAGATGTAAAATATGTATTTCGACTCTTAGTCTTTTTATGAGGGAGTAAACCAATTGATAATTGGGGGTAATTGGGCTTCCGATGATCTGACGAAACACAATGCAAGTGCTGTTTCACGCCGGTTTTCTGTGAGGCCGTAGTATCACTTCGGTCAAACGGACTCATTCGTGCCGAAGCCTGGCTAGCCCACACTTGTATTGTATAAACAATAACAGTCTCTGCAAACCTTTTGTGTATTCAGAGGGTGGAAAATCCTAATAGATTTGGGGTACGGACTTAAAGGTGCACTTTTAAAAGATATCGTTTAGTTTTAATAATATAGTGAATGTAAGTTTCCAACGCGCATTGAGCAAGCATGGTGATTAATGCTCAAACCTTCTTCGTGTGAGAAGACGCTTTGCTCAGCCGTGGACTTTATAGGCTGTTGATGTATTTGTGTGTGTGTGTGTGTGTGTGTGTGAATATAAGTTCGTTGTATCGGTGCCTGTAATACATGATTTTTGCGGAGGTCACGCAAGCATGATGAGTTGCATCTAAAGATTTTTTTCTGTAACATTTTTTCACTAACATAACATAACATCACGCCTTTTTATCCCCGAAGGGGTAGGCAGAGGTGCACATTACGGCACTTAATGCCACTGTACAATGTAACACCCACTTTTCACTATTTATGTTACGAGTCCCATGTAATAGGGGGTGAGCCTATTGCCATATACCGGGCACATTTCCAGACTCCGTGCTACTACTGAGAATTTTTTAAAAACCCAGTAATACTTTGCCCGACCCGGGATTCGAACCCGAGACCCCTTGCCCGGCAGTCGCACTTGCGACCACTCGGCCAACGAGGCAGTCATTTTTTCACTACTATTAAGTGAACATGTTACAGAACTTATTATGGTGTATGTGTTTCCGTTCGTAACAAATTATCTAATCTATATTTTCTACTGATGAAGTAACTACCAGTATTTTTATTAAACCTTATTATAAGTTGTTATTGAGTCCATTAGTAACAAACAAACAAAAAATATTAATTAGCGTGTTAACTAAATATAGCTAATGCATTAATGGAGTTAACTCTATTGTGATCTAATGTAAGTTCAATAAATACAAAGTAAATTAAGATGTATTTTTCAACAGGTAAATCAAATGCACTTGAAATAATTTTAAGTTTCTGCCACTTCATCCGTTCAGAACTAAGTACTTGAGAAAATTATAGATTTGCATGTAAAATAAGGAGTATAGTATGATTTCGAACATTCGTTTATAGTTACATAGTTGCAAGGTATAAATGTATACACCTGTTTGGTAATTTTTTTTAACAATATGGTATATTTTATTTAACAAAATTATGTCCACTTCATCAACCTACGTATATTTTTGTATATAAAAAACTTTCGTAAGGGCAAGGGAGGCCTCATTAGTGCGTTGCGTCGTCGGAGCGCTGTCGCAGCGTCGTTTTCTGTATATTTTCATTACATGCCCCTTTACACCGTCGCGTCGTCCGCGCCACAACAAAGGATGAGTTATGGTGATGCGCTGCGTCGACGAACAGCTTACTCTCGTCACAGCTCTGGTGTGGCGTACAATGCGTTTTTCCATTGCAACAACCGACGCGACGCTACGCAGCGCAACGCAGTAAAGGGGCGTCGCCCTTACTGAGTCACTGACTGAAAAACGACTGGAACACCACCAGACAGACATTAAAAAGTTATCATCTACTTTAATGAAATTACTGCAAAATTTTTGCTTGTATTTTCTTTGCACACTTACTATATCGAACCTTAAAACTTTTTTTGAGGGGGAAAATCTTCCGATGTCTTCGTCCGACTTGGTGAGGTGAGAGAGAGTGTTTCAGACTCTTACTGAATAAAAACCACCTCGTTCCTACTCTTGCTTGTAGCCTGTAGAGTTACTTGTAGAGTTACTCTTTCGGTCGTCAACAGCTCCGGATTGGGCATCAGCCCTACTGAACCCTATCAACTGGCATAACTAATCAACATTTTCTATTCAAAAATAAGCAGATGAATATACTTTCATAAAATACTTGATTGAACAAGGACATTAACATGTTTTTATTTATTTGAATAGAACGGTACAAATACGAACTACACTACTCAATTCGCATACATTTAAAAGAAAAAATAAAATACAAAACTTAAGTAATTAATTTATTATTAATTACTATCATTCATTCATCTCCTACGCAAAACTTCAAGCATTTCGACAAAAATAAACTTCTTTCCCTCGAAAATACATCACACTTTGGCTTTGAGTCCAGGAATCGGTTTAAGCGTTTTAATTATATCATCTTACTGGTGATTGATATTTGTGATTTAGGATTGGGAAATTTGGTGATTCAAACACAACATAAAAGCGTAATTTCGTTCTGTTTTCTATAAAACTAATATCACTTCATTAGAGCCGGCCCTTTCGTATCAAATTGTCGAAATATGTTTCTTTGGCATGTAGAAATCAGCCACAATTACTGAACCTACATTTTTATAATAACTCTCATGAGAATTAACTAAAAATCGCGGGTTACTCACGTGAATATACTGAGAAAAGCTCTAGTCTGTAGTAGATCAATACCGCCGCGACCGCGCACGCTGCTCATGAGAAAGAACCCCTCTGTGGTTCAAAACTAGTAGAGCTTTTCTCAGTATATTCACGTGAGTAACCCGCGATTTTTAGATAATGAACATAAATTATTATGCCTCCTGACATCCAAAGTCGCCGTTTGGAATCAACTCTCATACAGAGGACTCTTATGACCTATGTCTGTCCACCTTGTGATTGGATGTCCAGGGATTTGAATTAGATTTTAAAAATCTTAATTCGTGGCCACGGCACAGCGGTTTCAGCGTTAGTACACTCGACGGCAGATTGTAAGGACGCGGTACGCTGTTGTCATTTTGTATTTATTGACGCATAAATTCACGCCTTTTATCCCCGAAGGGGTAGGCAGAGGTGCACATTACGGCACTGTACAATGTAACACCTGCTTTCAACTATTAATGTTATGAGTTCCATGTAATAGGGGGTGAGCCTATTGCTATATACCGGGCACATTTCCAGACACCGTGCAATTTTTTGAAAAAACCCAGTAATTCTTTGCCCGACTCGGGAATCGAACCCGAGACCCCTTGCCCGGCAGTCACACTGGTGACCACTCTGTTAACGTAGCAGTTAGTAAAATATTGGATCGGCCTTAAATTAGAATAATTTCGAGGGTGGTAATAACAAAATGAAAGGTGTAATGGTTATTTCAATCTCAGGGATAAATACTTGTACTTTCATTAGGAAAAACCAAATCTAAATGTTGAAAGAAAATGAAATAGTTGCAATCAAAAATTTTATATTCAGTATTTTCTCGATAGAATGCAATCAATTATATTTATTATACAACGATAAAAAGAAATGTTATTAATAATAATCAGTGCTGATGATAATTATGTTCATGATGAATACCCAGTTGATATATACTTTTTGTGTCGTTATGTTTTGGGGGACCTTCTGCGGTTGGGTAATTCCTCTTCGGAGTCACAGCCTGATCAGAAGCTTCGGCTGCTGCTTGCTGAGCCGCCGCTGCTGCAACCGCCACTTCATAAGCAGCCCTAGTACGTTTAGCCAAATCTTCATCAATCAGATGTAATATCTTAAAAACTCTTTGTATCACCGGTGGTGTGACTGGCGCAAGAGACATAGCAAGATTGGTTATAAATCTCTCTCTGTGAGCGTCGTCTTCCAGAATGTGATTGTAAAAATACCACACTGGTTCCAAATCGACTGCATTACTTTCTATTACATGTAGGTTCTTCCACGGTCTAAGCTCATCCACATATGGAACTGGTCCATGGAATGAATTAGGATAATAATTGGGAGCATTCTTCATGTTAAGTTTAGTCGGTGGTCTTCCATCTCGTACATACGTCTTCTCGTACAATGGTGTGTTTACTAAAATTTTATTATTGTTTCTTCCGAGACGGTAATTTTGAGTGTCCCTGTAAAATATTCGTCTACCACGGAACAAAAAGTCCACTGGACCAGGAATACCGGGTACTAAATTTGCAGGATTATATGCTGCTTGTTCGACATCTCTAAATTGATTTTCGACATTTTTGTTCAACACCAACCTACCTATCGGCACAGTGAAAAACGTACCATTCTTCCACAGTCTTGTGACATCAAATGGATCGTAATCCAGATGCTGTATGTCATGTTTTGTCATCACATCCATCTCCAGTTTCCATGCAGGATAGTCTCCTGAATCAATCGCGTTGTATAAATCTCTGGTAAAGTAATCCAGGTCTACTGCTTGAATGGCGGCCGCTTGTGGTGTAGTGAGTGGTGAGAATCCCTGTTCAGTTCTGAAATTAAATCTGACATAGTGTGTCTCTCCGTGTACATTTGCAAGTTCAAAAGTATGAACGGGGAAAGTATCCATCTTTCTGTATCCATCTGGAATGCCATAATCAGACAGTGACCAAAAGAACTGGTGAATATTAGACGGTTTTAATGTTATGATGTCATAAAGGCTCGTGAAGTCGAACAAATTAGTCTGAGGATTTCTTTTTAAACCGTGTCCTAAATTTAAAATCATCATTGGATCTCTGTATAAATAGACAGGTACTGATATACACAACAAGTCCAAGTTTCCGTCATTCGTGTAAAATTTTATCGCCATTCCTCTCACTTCTCTGCCAAAATCAGTACCTCCTGCGTCCTGTAATGCAGATGAGAATCTGACGACCAATGGTGTTTTCTTCCCCTTTTCATTGAACACATCGGCGTATGTATACTTGGAGACATCGTGTGTGACTTCAAAGTAACCAAAGGCTCCTGTACCCTTTGAGTGCACCACACGCTCTGGTATTCTCTCGCCATCGAACGTTGATAATGAGTCTATAAGCAGCTGGTTGTTGAATTGATCAGAGTTAATCGTTATGGTGTCGCGAATTTCAACTGGATCTCCTGCATTTTTGGTCCATAATCCTATTGGGTGCTGAAAACAAACCAATGGCATGTAGGCAGGTCGTATTCACGTTCTTAAAATTATCTTCAGTATTATATGGCTAAATGTTCTGTATCTGTTACTGTATCTAATTTTATCAAAATGCATGCATTCATTATTTTCGTCGTGACAGTATAATATGATGGAAATTACAGTTATTTCCGCATTTATTGTATTAAAGTGAGAATATTATGTTAAAATACACAATTAGGGAAGTAGGTAATTTACTTACCGGGTGTTCCTTCTTGAAATCTAATAGCTGCCTTTGAACGGGTTGATATGTGACGTTTACATAATCATCGCTTTTTACATGTATTATTAGACAGAGGAGATGCGCTATAATCGTCCTCATAGTGGTATTGCTTGCACCTGTATTCGAAACTGATGATTCCATTTTTCTTTTATACCGGTAAGTGAATTAACATAAATCAATTGTGAGAAGTATAATTATCACTATAGAGGTACAATAATGTAGTACAGCCGCAATCTTTTTTTTAAGTTATTAGTGCATTAGTTAGTATAACATACCAACCTAATTTGCCGCATGGTTCTCTATGTTTTTAAATATGATATAGCTAGCAAAATAATAATTATAATATAACATCACGCCTTTTATACCCGAAGGGCTACCCCTACTCTGCCTACGCAGAGGTGTACATTATGCCACTGTACAATGTAACACCCACTTTTCACTATTTACGTTATGAGTCCCATGTAATAGGCATATGGCAATAGGCTCACCGCCTATTGCCATATGCCGGGCACATTTCCAGACTCCGTGCTACAACTGAGATTTTTTTAAAATCCCGTAATACTTTGCACGACCCAGGAGTCGAACCGGAGACCCCTTGCCGGGAGTCGAACTTGCGAATACTCGGCCAACGAAGCAGTCTCAGGTCCAAAATATAAAAATGGATATAATCAATTAAAAGAAATTCGCATCCAACGACCCACTTTTAAGATATCTATTGTCTTTCACTGACAGTTTGGCAATACAGATTAAATAAAATACATGACTTAAATACATTATAAGTGTTCGGAAACGTCTCATACATCTCGATGACGTCGATGGAGGCGGCACTGGCGATGGCACCAGTGGGAGGACAGCGTTGCGCGGGGAGCAACATGTACGAGGACGAGGATCGCAGCCCGTTCTTTTCCCACTCGATCAGCTGTGAGCACTGTACACGTTGCGCGCCGTATATTTGTTAGCACATCTACCTTCCGTCGAATATACCAGTACCTAGACCTTTAATCAGCATCATCATTTATACAGTTCAAAAATAAGATTTGTTAATAAAAATAATAATTTCAATGATCGTAAATGTTTCACAATCACCAGAGGTACTATGTACAAGCGAGCTGTAAAACCGATTTTTCTGTACGGGACCGAGTGATTAGGAAGTGCAATGAACTGAATGTCCTATACCTCTACATGATACTGAAACAAGAATACTGCGCTTTGCAGAATAGTTTTCTGCTGCTAAACACTTAAGTAGGTCGATATTCTATGGATAATATTATCACCGTAAGTCCATCTCTTTTAAGCATATTCTTTCATAGTAAGTATGGAAACAGAACAAAAATGTAGGTAAATTAATATTAAGGTTAAAAAAGAAGTAGAAACGATAAAAACATTTAATAATAACAATTCATCTTAGTGTACAAGTTACATCCCAAGTACCTACTCATTAAAAACTGGTACAAATTTAAAAAAATATTACATAGGACTAGCAGACTTAGGAATTTCTGTACTGTTGTGTTTATGATCTTCCTGAGTTGTTGGAATATTTCCAGGGTACTCAATTGAAGGTGTAGGAATTAGATTAGCTGCTTGTTGAGCAACCAGCGCTACTTCATAAGCAGCCCTGACACGTGTCGCCAAATCCTCATCAATTAAAAACAAAAGCTTCAGAAGTCTTTGAACCACTGGCGGTGTTACTTGCGCTAAAGGTACGGCAACATTAGTAATGAATCTCAACCTGTGGCCCTCGTCTTTTATGATATGGTTATAGAAATACGACATTGGCTCTACATCAACAGCATTATTCTCTAATACTTCTAACCTCTTCAACGGTCTGCGCTCATCTACATATGGAACCGGTCCATGGAATGAATTAGGATAGTAGTTGGGAGCATTCTTCATGTTAAGTTTAGTCGGTGGTCTCCCATCTCGCACATACGTCTTCTCATACGATGGCATGTTTACTAAAATCTTGTTATGATTTCTTCCGAGACGATAATTTTGAGTATCTCTATAGAAAGACCGTCTTCCACGGAATAAAAAGTCCACTGGTCCAGGAATACCAGGTACTAAATTTGCTGGATTATATGCTGCTTGTTCAACATCTCTAAACAAATTTTTAACATTTCTGTTTATTACCAACTTCCCAATTGGTACCGTATGGAATGTGCCATTCTTCCACAGTCTTGTGACATCAAACGGATCAAAATCAACTTTTTGTATATCATGTTTCGTCATCACGTCCATCTCTAATCTCCACGAAGGATATTTTCCCGTATCAATCGCGTTATATAAATCTCTGTTATAGTAATCCAAATCTACAGCTTGAATGGCGGCTGCTTGTACAGACGTGAGTATCGCGATACCCTGCTCAGTTCGGAAATTGAATCTTACATAATGTGTCTGTCCGTGTTTATTTGCGATTTCGAAAGTATGTATTGGAAAAGCATCCATTCGTCGGTAACCATCAGGAATACCAAAATCAGACAACACCTAAAAAGCGTTATGACCTAAACTAGGCCTAAGTGTTAACACATCAACTGCAGATGTAAAATCCAATCGAATATTACTTTGGGGATTTACTTTGAAAGCATGTAACACTTCCCTGAGTGTCATTGGATCTCTGAACTGAAAAACGGGTGTCGATAAGCATAAAAGGTCTAAGTTTCCATCTTCTGTATAAAATTTCACCGCCATACCTTTTGGTTCTCTGCCAACGTCAGTACCTCCCAGGGGCTGTAATGATGTCGAAAACCGTGCGACTACCGGCGTTTTCTTACCTATTCCATTAAACACATCAGCATATGTATACTTGGACACATCATGCATGACTTCAAAGTAGCCGAAAGCTCCTGTGCCCTTGGCGTGTACTATACGTTCAGGTATTCTCTCGCCGTCTAATGTCGACAAAGTATCAATTAGCAATTGGTTGCTAAATTGATCCGAGTTAATCGTCACTGTGTCACGTATGTCAACTGGATCTCCAGCGTTTTTGGTCCATAATCCTATCGGGTGCTGAAAACAAATAAATACAATAAAATATTTTACATTTTTCAAATAACGTTGGCCAGGGCTGAGCCTGTCTCTTTGAGGAGTGGCTTGAGAGACGCTACGGCGTCCTCACCTACCGCCTGACGCAGGTGCTTACCGGACACGGAAGTTTCGGTAGGTTCCTGTTTCGGATTGGGCGGGAGGAAACGCCCGGGTGTCATCACTGCGAGGATCGCCCGGAGGACACGGTGGAGCATACGGTGGCGGTGTGTCCTGCGTGGACTGAGCACCGCCGTGTCCTCAGGAATGTGATCGGCGACGGCGACCTCTCGCGTCCGGCTCTGGTTCAGACCATGGTACGGAGCGAGGGGCACTGGGATGCCGTCTCCTCCTTCTGCGAAGCAGTCATGCTAGCTAAGGAGGAGGCGGAGCGCGTGAGGGAACGAACCTCCTCACGACCCGGCCGTCGCGAGAGACACTCCGGGCGTCGAGGATCGCGAGACGATCTCCGGCCACCGTAAGCACGGGCCTGCGGACGGCGAGCACGGGTGACTCGCCGCCCGACCAGAACCAGGCCCGAGCGTACGGCGCGTCGCGTTCCGCGCGCGCCTCAAGGAGCCATCAGACCACCACAGATGGGGCCTAACAGGGCTGACGCCGATACGGAGCCGCGGAAGACTTAACGGGTTGCCGGGGCTCCTGCTCGAAGTGCAGGAGTAGGAACGGGGTGGTTTTTAGTCAGTAAGAGTCTGACACTCCCTCCCGCCTCACCCGGGCGGGAGAAGTCATTGGATGATATTCCCCCCTCAAAAAAAAAAAAAAAAAAAAGGGCTGAGCCTGTCTCGTGATTGTATAATATACAATGATGTTTACAAACCGGATTTTTGATCTTAAAGTCCAATAACTGCCGATGAACAGGTTGATACGTAACATTATCATATCTTAGCGAATCATCACTTTCTACGATATGCAATACCACACAAAATAGACAAGCTACAATCGCCTTCATGATGGAATGAAGAAACTAGTGTATAATTTTCACGAACCGTGTTAATAAAGGTATAGTAAATTATTGTAATTGTCGATATACAACGAAAATACCAATTATTTATTGTATAAATAGTTCGTTAATTACACGTTATGTATTGTGTAGCTGTTATAATTGCGTTCTAAGTATAAGTAAACTTCAAATTAAGTGTAATTTATAGTGCTGTGTAAAGACTTCATAAAAATAATGTTATAAATATTATTTAATGTTATAATATTATATATAATTTGCTCAAGATATCACGTCCATCGTTCACCTAGTGGAACAATATTAATTCTAGGCTGATAAGCTAATATAATTTCGTCAAACGGTTCAGGTTTATCAGAGAGCGCTGCAGCTCAGTCTCATTGTAACGTGTAGTCCCTTAGTCGGCTCGTACTAAACTGATAAGTACAAGATGCTTATCGTTTCATGACGTGGTGTACTAAGAGAGATCTTTGTTCTGTTGTATGATGGAAATATCATTATCGCAGTCATATTGAAATATTATGACTAGCAAGACTAATTTGTGGCAGAATTAATCAACACACTTGCATACAAAATTGTTTGCTATAAAAGTGCTTTAGTATTCTGATCACATTATTTTTTTTGTATGTGCAAAAAGGGATATCGATAAATTATAATTATCATTATACTACTTATATATTATTTAATTACAATTGGATTACCAGCGTAACAATAAACCGATTAATTATACATAACATTAGTTAATTAATACATGTAATTGTTCATGTTCCAAATTTTTTCAGTAATTATTACATTTTAATTGTGATTTATTTTCCAATGTAATCAAATACTTGAAAACAATAAATTCAGTTATCCGTGCATCCGTCCAGGACGTTGTTTATCGTTGTGTATATGTAATGATGTAAATTTGAACTTGAATGTTTGTTTATAAGTTGTCTGTGAAGTTGTAACAAAATGTGACCTTCGTGTAGTCTCGAATTTAAGGTTTGTAATCGTACCCAGGCCAGATACTTTTCGAAACTCCGTGCTCAGACCTAGAGTTAGACCTAGAGTTTCAAATTTCCAAATTTGAAATGGTAATACTGCATACTGTAGCTGGTTACCGGTTACCGTGGTTCCAGCTCGAAGCAGGACTTGGAACGGTGTGGTTTTTTAGTCAATAAGTGATTGACAGTTTGACTTACCCAAGGCGGAAGGTCGTAGGAGGAGTAGTTTGATGATTTTCCCCCTAAAAAGGGTAATGCTGTGACCAACTTAGATTTTTTTTAAAAACGTTGCCCCACACTAGGATCATCTCCTGTGTCGTGGGTGCGTTTACAAATATACAAGTTCACATACACATGACATCCAGACCCGAAACAACAATTTGTGGATCATACAAAGTGTTATTCCGTGCGGGAATCGAACCCGCGACACGTTGCACGGCAGCTGGTTGCCCAGCCACCGCACCAACCGTGCAGCCTTAGATATCAAACATGAGATCTCTCGTTCAAAAGTCGATCTTGCAAACATTAACGAGGCAAATAAATACGAAACTGCACGGAACTCTCATTGTTATAAAATAAATCAATCATATCTAAGACATATTTTATGACTAAAGGAAATATAGGTTTCCAACATTTAGGTAATGTATATCTGTACTAAAAGCCATATTTCATTAAAATTAATTCTTAATGACAGGAAATTAGTACGCATTTAGTTGCTCCAGCTAATGCAAGTATGAAACGTTGAATTTTAATTCATTGCTGGTAAATACCTGTACCTACCTCTATATAAATTAGTTACATTTAAATCGTCTGTTTAATGTTGGTAATCACATTTGCTGGTCCACTCAACCTGGGCTTAAGTATGCTATTATAATAGTTTTAAAATTGTATAACATTCATTTCAGAATATTGTCAAAATCTACAATTATGAAATCTGTATTATATAATTATTGTAGGTTGTAGGTACCTATATAGAATTTTGCGCTTGTGCCAAATCTTGTACTATTATATTAAAGCTGAAGACTATGTTTGTTTGTTTGAACGCGCAAATCAGGAGTTATTGGCTTTGATTTGAATAATTCTATCTGTGTTGGATAGTTAGATAGATTTTTTTTTAAGGGGGGAAAATCATCGAATGACTGCTCCCGCCTGGGTGAGGCGGGAGGGAGTGTCAGACTCTTACTGACTAAAAACCACCCCGTTCCTTCTCCTGCACGTCGAGCCGGAGCCCCGGTTACCCGTTAGGTTCTCCGTAGTTAGATGGGCAAGCTCGATCTGCGTGATAATTTTTCTAAAAACGAATACCTCAAAAATACCATACCTAAAGCAGGAATCGAGATTCACCATTTAGCAGTCACACTTCGCAAACATTCGACTTTCAAGGCAGAATTTAATATTTTCAAGTATATAATTTCCTATTAATTTTTCTTGAGCAATAACTACACGATAAACAACTATATTAAATTTCATAGCGCCTGTGGCAATATTCATAGCAACACACCGATGACCGCTACGCTCAATGTCATTCATCACTTCTGACATTGTAATCGAGCGTGATTGATTGAAACAATATCAATTTATTATACATTACATATTAGTTGTTTTCCTACATAATATAGAGGTATAGCACCTAATGGTTTGGTACGTGATGACGGCAAAAGACCAGATGGTATGTCGTTGCTGCCTTGGAAGATGGGTAGGCCTTTGGTGTGGGACGCGACGTGTGTAGACACCCTTGCGCCATCGCATCTTTTAAGCACCGCTGCATGCGTTGGTGCAGCTGCTTCTGCGGCAGAGGCCCTCAAACGGCGTAAATATTCAAATCTGGTGGGAAACACTTGGGCCATGGGGTCCCAGTGCACACTCTGTGTTTAAAGATATCGCCCCGTAGGCTAATCGACTCTACGCGTGACCAGAGGGCTGGCTTTTTCTTCGGACAGAAAATATGCATTGCCATTCAACGTGGCAATGCTGCCAGTCTTCTGGGAACGTTCCCCTGTGATAGTGATGCGGACGAATACTTTGACGCCTAAATTAAGGGTATACCTCTAATTTTTGTTGTATTCTTTTTTACTTTCGTTTTATTTAATAGTTTAATTGTAGTTAATTTTAAGTTGTAAATATTTATGTAGTTATTAATTTCATTTATATTTTTATTTAATGTCCCAATAAATGTATTGGCTCCCCATATATAGCCATAATATATTATGTACTTTACTTTCAAACAGTGATTATAAGTTCTCAAGTACTTCGGGTTGGTTCCAAATTCATAAAACAATAATTACTTTTTTTCTTTATCAGATACTGTAGAGTGAATTTTCATAACATTACGCCTTTTATCCCCGAAGGAGTAGGCAGAGGTGCACACTATGCCACTGTACAATGTATCACCCACTTTTCACTATTTATGCTATGAGTCCCATATAATAGGAGGTGAGCCAATTGCCATATACCGGGCACAATTCCGGACTCCATGCTACTACTGACAATTTTTTTAAAACCCATTAATCTTTACCCGACCCGGGAATCAAACCCGAGACCCCTTGCCCGGCAGTCGCACTTGCGACCGCTCGGCCAACGAGGTAGTCTTCTAAATTCATAATATAATAATTATTTTATTTCTTTATCAGATACTGAAGAGTTTAGAATTCTCAGTTTATGGTAATAGACTAACCCTGTACAACCTAAAAGAGACTAATTTTTGATGCATACTTCTTTATATGAAAACCAATAATATGAAGTTTAATAGAGAGAATAGAGGTCATGGTTAAGGTATCGTTATGCACAATTAATAAAGAAAGAAAGGAGGAAAGAATAAACTTTATTTCACATGCTAAAATAGTTGGCACATACAGTTTATACCTACTAATGTCCCAAGTCTGCTGTGAAATGGGACCACGAGGCTTACTTTTGAATCCGATTCCGATCGATCGACATTGGTATTGTGAAATTTCGTACTCTCGAGATGCAACACTAGCGTCCATTGCATCCGTATTGCATGGATATTTAATGAACTAAATGGTATTAAGTTTGATTTTATATTCCGTACTCCGAATGTTATTCTAACAGCTACGATAAGGGTGGTATAGTTTTGACATTGAATAATTATTGAGATTTTATTTATTCAGTCCACTCTATTAATTGCTGACTATCTAACAATCTCAGTAATACCCTGAAACACCTAAAAATCTGGAAGAGACAATCACCAAAAAACACGTATATCCTCAATAAATAATAGTTAAGATGTCGTTAATTTTATACCATCTGTGACCTAAACAATCGATGTGGAATGTCTCGGGTTTCTATTTCAGGAACACTATTCGATGGACCATAAATTCACTTTATCACCTTAGCTTTAAGGTTGAAATTTCAGTGGAAACCTATATGCATATTGACCCGAGTTGAATCGTGATCAGAAATAGGTCAGGCGGGACGCTGTCTCACTCCAATACTTTTTAATTGATATACACGTCTATTGGGTGATTGGTACTGCTCTTTCCAAATATTGGGTTAAAAGTTTGTGCCTTGTAGCTACAAAAGTGAAGTTGCATACATAGAATGGTTCTGATTGTGATAACGTATAGAATTGTGTGAACTGCAATTCCTCGTTTGGAATACATATAAAGATCGACCTACAATAATACCTGATTCCGTATGTTCGTCAAACCCACCCTGACCTTGACCAAGGAGGCAATAAATAACAAATTTAATTCCTAAAAAAAATCTTTAATGTTTAGTCGCATATTGTACAAAAATTTATTGCTCAAAAGCAATTCCTCAAAATATCTTTAATCATTAATTGTAAGTTTTTTTGGTTTCATACTAATTTACAGACGATGAAGTTACATCCACATAGCATAATGTTAATTTATATATAAATTTTCTAGTCATTTCTTTGCGTATTCTTAATATAAAAAGAATTTAATGTCCAATAAGTTTGAGATCAATAGAGGTATAATGATAATTCATTAAATACTTATTTTGTAAACACTTCCCATGTTGTCATGTTCTGGAGGTCCCTCAGAGGTCACAAGGTTTCTTATAGGTCTAGGTGCAGCAGAAGCTGCTCGGGCTGCTGCCTGCTGCGCCATCACTTGTGCAAGTAATACTTGATGAGCAACCGTCACACGCTGTCCCAAATCGTTATCAACCTGGTGTAATAGCTTTAGTGTTCTTTGCAATACTGGTGGAGTAACAGCTACAAGAGCTCTGGCAAAGTTATTTATAAATCTTTGTCTATGAGCCTCATCTTCTAGAATGAAGTTATAGAAATACCATGCCGGTTCCAAATCTACAGCATTACTTTCTAATACTTGCAACTTCTTCCACGGTCTGTGCTCATCCACATATGGAAGTGGTCCATGGAATGAATTAGGAAAATAATTTGGAACATTTTTCATGTTAAGCCTAGTTGGTGGTCTTCCATCTCGTACATACGTCTTCGAGTACAATGGCATGTTTACTAAAATGTTGTTGTGGTTTCTTCCTAGACGATAATTTTGAGTATCCCTATAGAATATTCTTCTACCTCGGAACAAAGCTTCTGGGGGTCCAGGAATACCAGGTACTAAATGACCAGGATTGAATGCCGCTTGTTCGACATCTCTGAAGTTATTTTCAACATTTTTGTTCAATATCATGCGACCAATCTGTACGGTGAAGAATGTTCCATTCTTCCATAATCTAGTGACATCAAACGGATCGTAATCAACTTTTTGTATGTCATGAGGTGTCATCACATCCATCTCTAATCTCCATGCAGGATACTCTCCTGAATCAATCGCGTTATAAAAATCTCTATTATAATATTCCGGGTCTTGAGCTTGAATAGCGGCCGCTTCGGCGTTTGTAAGCGTTGCAATGCCTTGCTCCGTTCTAAAGTTGAATCGCACATAATGTGTCTCCCCATGCTTATTTGATATTTCATAAGTGTGAATGGGGAAAGCATCCATCCGCCTGTAGCCGTCGGGTATGCCAATATCAGACATAACCCAAAAGAATCCATGAACAAATGCGGGTCTTAATGTTAAAAAATCAAAGACGCTTGTCGGATCAAACGTGGTTGTTTGTGGATTTCTAGTGGTTGTATGTAACAAATGTTTAAAGAACAATGGATCTCTATAAAAATAAACGGGTATAGATAAAGATAATAGGTCTAAGTTTCCCTCTTTCGTATAAAACTTTACTGACATACCCCTGTGTTCTCTAGGCAAATCAGTGCCCCCCAGACCCTGTAATGCATTTGAAAATCTTGCAACTATCGGTGTCTTCTTCCCCACTCCATTGAACACATCAGCTGATGTATACTTGGAGACATCGTGCGTGACTTCGAAGTAGCCAAAGGCTCCTATACCTCTCGCATGCACTACACGTTCAGGTATTCTCTCGCCATCAAATGTAGAGAAAGTGTCTATCAGCAGCTGGTTGTTGAATGTATCGGAATTAATCGTTATTGTGTCACGAATTTCAACTGGATCTCCGGCATTTTTGGTCCACAATCCTATCGGATGCTGAAAATCACAATAAATATACATGATTATGTAAGAAAAGGCTGTGTCTGTGACTGGTTTTATAATACTGACAGTTACAGACTCCCTAAATGTCATTCTAATTCAAAATGTAAAGTACGCTTTATATAAAAATGTTATATCTATCCATCAAATTAGTGTTTATTTATAAAAAGTGAAGAAAACTATTGCATTTGCTAATTTTTACTCACTGGATGCTCCTTCTTAAAGTCCAACAATTGCCTGTGAACGGATTGATATGTGACGTTTAGGTATTCATCACTTTCCACCAGTATTATCACACAAAGTACGCACACTACAATCGCCTTCATGCTACTCATTGCGATCATCATACTCGTGCAGTATTTAGTATGCTTTTATATAGACGATTTGTAATTACAGATAATCACCAACAAATTATTTATAATACCTAAGTGCAATAAACGCGAGTCGGTGTTTATAAGCCGTTTTTCTGCGTTTTTGACATTGAACCGTTACTTATGCGTGTAATAAGAATGAACTACTGACATGCTTTGGAACTATAAATCAGAATCCATTGTTTAATTACCAATCCCCACTTAAGTTTAATTTTTCACCAACGCTTAGTTCATGTGTAGGTGCTGGCATTGAATTTTAACTAGATTCAGTTAAGAGTCGTTTCTGATAATCACATTAATAAAGTCTGTGTCATATATTGATTTATGAATCACCCAGATCACACAATAGTCCACCTAGTTGGTTTTGTATCAGTGGAAATACCTATAAAGTAATATTTTAAGTTTGATTGCTGTTCCGAATGATTTTAACACGATAAAACATGTTTATTTTTTCTACTTCTGTTTCTATTAAAAAAAAATATCTTAGTATCAGCTAAAGGCTACTTACCTTTGATATTTTTGTCAAAGAATAAACTCTCTTACCTGCTTCATTCTTGACTACTCTGATCGTGGTAGTCATGATATAGTGGAGGATGAGGCAGACAATCACGGTGTTCCGCTATTTGTCCCTGCTTAAGGTCACCCTAATTATCCTATCTTATCTAATGGACACAGCCAAGTTCAGTCAGACGGAAGGACCACTAATTGTATATGATTGTCAATGATTTAAACATCTTATAGCAGTTTAAATACTAAAACTGAAAACAAGGTCGGCAACGCACCTGTGATTCCACTGGAGTTGCTCAGCTCTGGTTCCATGGGCGGCGTTGATAGCTTACCATCAGATGCTCCGTATACACGTTTACCTCCTACTCCATAAAATACCAAGTAAACATAATTTAAAAGAGTTGCACCTTAACATAATAATTTAGAAATAATTTAGGATAATGAAGCGCCAAACAGATTGATTAGATAATATCTTTATCCTCATGGTTTATAATCGTGTTCCAAATGGTTTTATAATTTGCATATTGGCAGGTTATTATACTCAGCAAGTATTTGTAAACTTCACTTTGTTAGGTAATAAAAAGGCTAGGTTCATTAGCACTTAGCAAGTACAGTTCAATAAATGCAAAATTAACATTGTTATAAAAAAACTTCACGCAATATAAAGGCAGGTATACTAATTGAGGATTGCGTGAAGTAATCACTTTAGGTGAGGTTTTTAATTGGTTATCATTATATTTTTAGTTTGTTTTCGATCTACGAATTCACTCAGTTTAACCTCAATTACTTTATATTTCTCTGGAATAGTATACGATTCTGTATCTCGTGTATTATATAGAGGTAGCATTATCTTAACGCTACTCACTTAACAGTATTAACTAACCTTATGTAACAAAATCTATGACTCAAAATTTCACACACTCCTAATTGTTACATCACCAGGAAACTTAGCAATCATAATTATGTAGATCAAGTGACCTTACAATATAAATTAATTAGAAAATGTAATTAAAAGGTGACTTGAGGAACATTGGATCCTAGTAATTTGGGCTCATTAGTTACGTCCATTTCTCCTGATAAATAAAATAAATCTGTGTTTTAGTTTTTTAAGTAAAACTATTTGAAGTAAGTATTTATACTTGCTCAGATAGACCTACAATAATTCCCATAAATATAAAATATGAATCAAACCCAACCAGAAACCAAATACCACTCCGTTCCTACTTCTGCTTTGAGCTGGAGGCCCGGCAACCCGCTAGGTCTTCCGCAGCTTCGATTGGGTATCGGTCCAACTGGGCTCCATCTGTGGTGGTCTGATGGCTCTTTAAGTCGGGCGTGGAACGCGAACATCCGTACGCTCGGGTCTGATTCTGTGCGACGATGATCTACTCTTGCTCATCATCCGCAGACCCACACTTATGGTGACCGAAGGTCGTCGTCCGATCCCTTAAATGTCTCCTGCAGCGGCTGAGATGCGACGAGGATCGTTTCCTTACGAGTTCCGCAGCGACTGCTTCGCAGAAGGAGGAGTCGGCTTCCTTGGAGCTCGCTTCGCACTGTAGCCTAAACCATAGCCGAACGCAAAAGGTTGCTGTCACCAATCACTTCCCTGAGGATACGGCGGTGTTGGCAGCCCATGCCAGGTGTACCAGGCACACTGCCACCCTATATTCTACGTGTATCACCAGGTGTTCCTTCTAAAGTCCAACTACTGCCTTTGAACGAGTTCATATGTGTCATTAAGGTATTCATCACTTTCCACGAGTATTATCACACAAAACAGACTCACTACAATCGCCTTCATGATACTGTTTGTGATCATCAAACTCGTACAGTATTTGGAATCTATCCATAATATTATTATGACTGGGATACTATGTGTCTGTTTATTTGTCCGTCTTTCACGTCAAAATGGAGCGACGAACTAATGAGAATTTTTAAGTAGAGATGAAGGGATTGAAAGTTAGGTAAGTTAGGTACTCTTTATCTCTTTCCAACCCTTTCCTTTTTTCTCTTTCAAACATCCTTCCAGTTTTGAGAACCCACTTCCCTAAAATGGGGGGTAGAAGTTTATAAGAAGTTGTAGGCAATATTCTAGGTAGAAAGCTAAAAATTGGTATGTGAACTATTAATTGTGAGTAACAAAAAAACCGTGCACATTGTTTTTTCCATTACCTAGAACATCACACTACGACCAATAGGAGCCGAGCAGCAAAACCGCGCGGCAGTAACTAGTGCCTTTGAATAGACGATTTGTAATTATAGAGATAATCACCAACAAGTTGATTTATAATACCTAAGTAACTACGAACTAAACGCGAATAAGCGTTTAGTGCACCGTTTTCATAAGTTCTTTGACATTATTGCTACTGCGTTAAATCAGATTGAACTACTTTTATTTTTATTAATTAAAAAAAAACTTTGCCTCACACTAGGATTTTCTCTTGTGTCGTGGTTGAGTTTACAAACATACAAGTTCACTTACACATGACACCCAGACCCGGAACTACAATCTGTAGATCACACAAAGTATTGTTTCGTGTGGGAATCAAACCCGAGACACGTTGCGCGGCAGTAAGTTGCCCAGACATCGCGCCAACTGTGCAGTCCAGTTTATTACTACATGTTAAAAACTGGAAAGTTAAAGAACACGTATGGAATACGAAGCAAACGAGCAGAAGGATCACCTGATGGTAAGCGATCAGCGCCGCCCATGGACACCCGCAACACCAGAGAAATAAATAAAATAAAATTAATGTATATTAAATTATATTATTATATGGCACTAGAAAACCCGGCGAACTCCGTTTCGCTACCAGATGACTTCGTTTTATGTAACATTTCGTTTGGTGTTTTCGTATTTAGTAAATTTTCCTTTCCACGGTTGGTGCGTTCTGGAGTTATAGCAACAGGAAGGAAAACCCGACGTATTTTTTTTGTATAGTTTATTCATAAATAAAGAAATCTTTATTCATTATACGAAATTGGTCATGGTACAGATAAACATCTTAATTTAAAATCAGAGATCTCACTAGGTTTGAATGCCTGTACTAGGAAGACTAGCAGCCCGTCCCGGCTTCGCACTGGGTAGACAATTATTTATTTTTGGAAATTTGGATTGTTGTAGTGACGTAGTTACAATAGTTGGACATATGCTACCGCGGAATTTTTTGTAGACATTATGATGTTCTTCAATTTTGTTGTACATTATTTTGTTCTATCGCTAATAGTTTCGGCAGCGCATTCGACGAAAGACATTGTAAGACTCATTTTTCTACACCTTCGGTTACATTGTTCAAATTTTTCAAATTGAAAGATTTTTTTAAATCGCCCCAGTACTTTACTTTTATTATTACAGAAAACTCAACAGCTTATTTAGTAAATGCTACATCTATAATAATGACAAGGCATGGAAACTTAAGCCAATAACAGAGTTTTTCAGCATGCGTTAGGTAAAAGTAGGAGAGTGAGCAATATAAAATAAAATTAAACAATCAAGGACATTTTTTTTATAAAGCAATAATTAAGAAGAATAATAATGTTATAAGAGTCACGCACTAGTGAGTATTTGTATAAGCGACTTACGAAAGGATACCTTTGACAAATTAAATATATCCACACTCTCAAACTTCTCTGTGTAAATGCGAGGTAGTCGAGTCATAACAGCATTTTTCCCATAATTCGTACGATGTGAGGGTATACTAAGCAAGTGAGTATGTCTTGTTCGACACCTGTGCGTGCAGAACTCAACGCATGACAAGAGATCACTGCTGTCTATCCCACCCCGCAGGATATCATAAAGAAGGAGCACGTCCAACATCTGCCGTCTGTCATCAAGTGGCAATAAGTGGTAATGTTTACAATCCGTCAGATAAGAAGCGTGGCGTTTATGGCTTTTAATATTTAAAAATTTTATAAACCGTTTCTGAAGATTCTCCAAACGAGATATATGAATATTATATAGAGGAGACCAGACAGGACTGCAATACTCTAATATGCTGCGGACATAAGCAAGATACACAATCTTGAGACTATGAAGGTTTCTGAATGGTTTACATGTGCGCATTACAAATCCAAGATTACGAGAGGCTTTACCAACTGTACTATCGATGTGTTCAGAGAATAGCAATCTAGAGTCCAGCAACACACCAAGATCTCTAACGACATCTACTCTTTCTATAGCTATGTTGTCAAATTTATAACAATACTTTATGGGGTTTATGCGACGGGTGAAACTAATAGATTGACATTTCGATATATTCACATTGATGTTATTCTGCGAGTAGTATTGGTATAATGAATTAAGGTCATGTTGTATGAGCTCACAATCAGACACCGATTCAACCCGTAAGTATATTTTCATGTCATCTGCGTATAGAAGGTGTTTAGAGTGTTTGAAACATGCTTGGATGTCATATAAGTACGCAGAGTAAAACAGAGGTCCAAGCAAGGATCCCTGTGGGACACCGGACGTTACATCCACAAAGTCAGATCTAAAGCCACCAATCACAACAGCCTGAGAACGCTTGGACAGATAAGAACTGATCCACCTAAGCAAGTCGCCGTGAATGCCAAGATTTTGGAGTTTCGAAAGCAGGATGAGCCTATTTGAGCCTATTCATTACAAACATACAAACATACAAAAATAGGTACAAATCTTTCCTCTTTATAATATTAGTATAGATATAGATAATAATATACAATCCTGCAGATTCCAGAAAAGGTTGCAAAGTAATTATCCTCAAGCGGTTTATTGGAAGAAACCACTGATTTCTCGATAATGCGGATACCGTTCATTTTATACCACCTGTGACTTGAACAATCGATGTCGAATGTCTCGGGTTTCTATTTCAGGAACACTATTCGACAAACCGTAAAGTCACTTTATCACCTGAGTGTAAGGTTGAAATTCCAGTGGAAACCTATATACCTACATATTGACCTGGGATCGTGAGCAGAAATAGGTCAGGCGAGGACGCTGTCTCACCCCATTTCTTTTTAATTGATGTGTACATGTATAACTAGATAGAATCTTTGATTAACCTGTAAATTACTTTGGTAAGGTATTAGTTTAATGAAATAGAAAATTATATCAAACCTTTTAGAACTTTGTCTAAATAACGACATTGATCAGGTTTCAACTAGCGTGTTTTCCAAGCTTGAACTTTTCATCAATGTTTTTGTAATTACCTCTTAAGGTAATCTAACATAATAGCGAGGCTTAGTAACTAAAAAAAGTTTATCGGATCTTATTTATAATACTGCTGCGTTGGCCGAGGGGTCGCAAGTGCGACCACCGGGCAAGGGGTCTCGGGTTCGATTCCCGGGTCGGGCAAAGTACTACTGGGTATTTAAAAAAAATCTCAGTAGTAGCATGGAGTCTGGAATTGTGCCAGATATATGGCAATAGGCTCACCCCCTATTACAAGGGACTCATAACATAAGTAGTGAAAAGTGGGTGTTACATTGTACAGTGGACTACCCCTTCGAGGATAAAAGGCGTGATAGTTTGTTATGTTATGTTATTTATAATGTAAACTAACCCTAAATATTAAGCTGCGCTACACTTTTTTAACCACAATATTACTTACTAGCAGCCCGTCCCGGCTTCGCACGGGGTAGACAATTATTAATTTTTGGAAATTTAGATTGTTGTAGTGACATAACTACAATAGTTGGACATATGCTACCGCGGAGTTTTTTGTAGACATTATGATGTTCTTCAATATTGTTGTACATTGTTTTGTTCTATCGCTAGTAGTTTCGGCAGCGCATTCGACGAAAGACATTTTAAGACTCATTTTTCTACACCTTCGGTTACAGTATTCAAATTTTCCCAAGGATCCCTAATTTCTTTCGAAATGAAATGTAGCCTATTTCAAATTGGAAGAATGTTGCATTCTATTGGTGACAGAATTTTTTAAATCGGCCCCGTACTTTTTGAACCTATTCATTACAAACATACAAAAATAGGTACAAATCTTTTCTCTTTATAATATTACCTCTAGTATGTATGTAAGATATTTAACAGGTTTTGATTTGTGTTGCACTCTCAGTATTTATGTAGCTACACTGTTTTAAAAATGTGCTGAATTCCTAACCTTGTACTGAGCTGGAACTAATTTACCTTTGAAGTAATGTCTTAATCAATAAGCTAATTTCCTAAAGAAATAAACATACGATTTCATACCGTTAATTACAGACCAGTGATAAATAAAATTAATTAATTATCCGTAATTAAAATTAGGCACTAACAATACAATTATATATTTTGATTGTGATAATTACCTACAAGACAGGATATAGGTTTAGATAATATTTATTACTATATGCAAAGTTATTTTAGGTTACCGACTCGGTGATAGGTAAAAAGCAGGTACCACGAGTTCTAAACTAAATTATTCATTAAATCATTAAATCCTTAATGGACACATACCTTACATTAAGCTGTTTTACGAATGATTCAAGTGAATATTTAGTTGTAATTCGTTGACTTCTTATCTATCGAAGGGTCGGTAACCTACAATAATTTATTTTATTAAAGACCTTTAAAGCACCTTTTTTTTATTTTTATAGTCAATAAGTTTATATTCAGTAAAATAATAAGTTTGTAGTCTGACACTCCCTCCCGCCTCACCCAGACGGGAGAAGTCATTCGATGACTTTCCCCCCTTAAAAAAATAAAAAAAACCTTTGAAGCACTAGGAAATATTTTAATGTGTGTGATTGGTGTTTGAGAACGTGTCGATAATTTTTTCATTAGTGCACACGTCAATCTTCCGCACTTGTGGACGAATTGTAATGAAGCTTTTGATGCCGGTGTAGGACAAAGCCAATCAGAATAGACAACTTATATGGCACAATTTGTTAACACCAAACACAAAAACAAATAAAACAAACATAATCTGCAATTATTAACCCACATTTAATATATTGTAATCGAACAAACTTCAAAAATTTTACATAAGCGTGTGAATTAGCACCAATTTACTATTTTTTCGAAAATATTCCAATATTACAGAGTTTCATTTCTAAAATATATTAGATAAGAGTGTAAACATTATGTCTGCTAATACAATAAACAATCAAAGTAGTTTTTGTTACACAATATTAATTCATTTCTCTGGGTTCATTGAAAGTTGCTGCGGTTCATGTATAGGATATTGTTCCGCTGATGGAACTCTTCGGAAAGACATAGTTTCAAAAGGAGCGGCATTAGCTGCTACTTGCTGGGCAGCAAGAGCTACTTCATAACCAGTCCTGACTCGCTCACTCAAACCCTGATCGATCAAGTGTAAGAGTTTAATAACTCTCTGGACAACCGGCGGAGTGACTGGCACAAGAGTCAAGACAATATTAGCTATAAACCTCTGCCTGTGAGCTTCATCCTCCAAAATATAATTGTAGAAATACCATGCTGGTTCCAAATCAACAGACAAACTTTGTAATACTTGCAACTTTTTCCATGGCCTGTGTTCATCTACATATGGAACTGGTCCATGGTATGAATTAGGATAGTAGTTGGGAGTATTCTTCATGTTAAGGCTGATCGGTGGTCTTCCATCCCGAACATACGTCTTCTCGTACACTGGCATGTTTACTAAAATTTTGTCATGGTTTCTTCCCAGACGGTAATTTTGTGAGTCCTTATAGAACATTCTTTCGGCACGGAATACGTGGTCTACTGGTCCAGGAATACCGGGTACTAAATTAGCAGGATTAAATGCAGCTTGTTCGATATCTCTAAATTGATTTTCAACGTTTAGATTTAATACTAACCGCCCTATTGGCACCGTGTGGAATGTACCATTTTTCCACAGTCTTGTAATATCAAAAGGATTGTAATCGACTTTTTCTAAATCATGTACCGACAATACATCCATCTCAAGTTTCCATGAAGGATAATTTTTGGAATCAATAGCATTGTACAAATCTCGAGTAAAGTAATCCAAATCTGCAGATTGAATGGCAGCTGCTTCGGCAGTTGATAGGTATGAGAAACCCAACTCAGTTCTGAAGTTGAATCGCACGTAATATTTCTCTCCATGCTTACTAGAAAGTTCGTAAGTATGTATGGGGAAGGTGTCCATCTTTCTGTAGCCATCGGGAATGCCATAATCAGACATTATCCAAAAGAGAGCGTGAACAAAGCTAGGTCTCAATGTCACTAAATCATAAATACTTGTTAAATCGTACATATTAGTTTGAGGATTTCTCATAAACGCATGAAGTATGTCTCTCGCCACCATGGGATCTCTAAATGCAAATACAGGTATTGAAATAGATAGTATATCTAAATTTCCTTGTTCAGTATAAAATTTTACTGCCATAGTTTTCATTTCTCTGGCTAGTTCAGAGCCCCCTTTATTTTGAAATGCCGTTGCAAATCTGACTACTACCAGAGTTTTCTTGCCCACTCCATTGAAAACTTCAGCATATGTATACTTTGAGATATCGTGCGTGACTTCGAAGTAACCGAAGGCTCCTGTACCTTTGGCAGTAGCCACTCGCTCTGGTATTCTCTCGCCAGCTACTGATGACATTGTATCAATAAGCAATTGGTTGCTAAATTGATCGGGGTTAATTGTTATCGTGTCACGTATGTCAACTGGCGCTCCGGCATTTTTGGTCCATAATCCTATCGGGCGCTGAAAGCATCAAATAAAATGATTATAAAATAACGAATATTTTTGGTCGGTAAAATAATACAATTATAAATTTTTCAAGTTGTACATATTCAAGCACCTGACCGACTTACTCTCCATTATCGGTAAGTAAATTTTCTATCAATATTGCCAAGTTATGGGAACATATCATATTTTGACAACCAGAGACATGCCCGGAGTGTCTGCTGTGGCGTGAGAAAGTTCGTTCCACCAAGCGTCCTGCCTTTTCTTTAGCTGCTTCGCAGAGGGACGAGCTAAGAACACGACGAAGCTTAGCCCGTGCAGGGCACACTGTCACCGAATGCTCCACTATGTCCTCCGGGTGGTCCTTGCAGTGACAATACCCGGTTTCCTATCGCCTAATCATAATCAGGTACCTAAACTTCAGTCCGTGTCCGGTAAGTACCTGCGTCAGGCTGTAGGTGAGGATTTTTTTTAAGGGGGAAAATCATCGAATGACTGCTCCCGCCTGGATGAGGCGGGAGGGAGTGTCAGACTCTTACTGACTAAAAACCACCCCGTTCCTACTCTTGCACTTTGAGCCGGAGCCCCGGTAACCCGTTAGGTTCTCCGCGAGTAGATGAGGATGCCATAGCATCTCTCAAGCCACTCCTCCTCAAAACCTACCAACGGCAAGTACCAATATCACTTTTTTTGAGTTATGTATACTTTCTAAGATTGATAGACACTGACAAACGGTAAAGGAAAACATCGTGAGGAAACTTAGGCTTATTTAAAATCGCCAACCCGCATTGAGCAGGTGTGGGGTTTCATGCTCAAACCTTCTCCATATATATTTATATCTCTATATCTACATAGATAAAAGGAGTTTGGTCAGCAGTGGCTGTTGATTATGATTATTATTATTTAAACTGTCAAACACCAAGCGGTCACCGGTGACCGCAACCTATTGTTCTATAATTGTGTCCATATTGACGATACTCGACGAGTTAAAAGAAGAAATAAAGAGAGATTTCTGTATGTATTCCTAAAATCTATATCGACAAGATTGAGAATACTTCATAATTACATCGTAAGAACTCCGGTTCTTAGGAGCTTAGTTAAATAAAGACCATCAAAGTTTTAAAGCTAAGAATTAGTATTCAGAAACCCAATACTGAAAACGTTAATGCTTTGACTAAAATAGCACAGCTGCCATCTAAAATTTCAAAAGGCTCGTTGGATCACCAGCTGCCTGTCCACCTTAAATGAAGCTCCCTCCCCTCCCTTGTTTAAAGTAAATTTAATGTACAAGGGGGAAGATAATAAGACCTCGCGGTTCAACCTTAAATGGCCTACATCACGTTTGTGTTGTCAAGACATAAAGACTGTCTGCATTTACACCGTGACGTAATATTGGTGCAATTTGTGTTCAAAACTGAAGTGAAACTATTCAAAACTTAAACGGAATAGACAATCGAACTGACGGATGACCGGATAGTATTAGATTATGAGTATTTGCACATGCACGTATGAATAATAATAAAGACCTATTTTAAATAATGAACTTATTATTTAATTAAACATAAAGAACACAGACTCAGAGATAATGTAATAAAAAGTCGAGATGGAATTCTAATGGATAGAAAAATAGACAGCCACCTTGCGATTGGATAATCGGGTCGCCGCGCAACGATAGCGTATATATATTCCTACATGGAACAACTCTTTGTGTGCCTAACCTACAAATTGTGGTCTGGGGTATGGATATGAATGTAAACTCATATATTTGTAAACACACCCACGACGTAGAATTTTCTAAAATTGGGTGTTAGTAAACTATTTTTAGGCTATTATCTTTCAAAGGTTCTTGAAGAGAACATAATGATAAACTTTTTATATGCTATCGAGATTAAAAAATACTACGTACCTATCGGTTCCCAGCTCACAACGCCCAAAAAAAATGATACGGTGTAACAGGTGGACTTTTTAACGAGGATTTTACAGCTACAAAATATCTGACCTGAGTTTTGCGATGCCAATATAAATGCCAATCACGCTGCGCTTTTATCTGTTAATTGTAAACATAACATTTTTTATTTGAAGTCGTATCTTTCGAGTACGTACCACAAAAGGATACAAAAGACTTTTTTTTACATAATTTATGACAGTAAGAATCTTAGGCTTTTGGACTCAGGTCTTGATGTCTTAAGACAATCAGGTAATAGGGACGAACAGTAACTCTAAACATTCAAAGACCTAACTATACCTAATCTCTTAAACGGCCTACCAAGTAATGGAAGTACAATAGCAGCTAAGAACACTTCTTTTATTTTAATCATTATTTGCGAATTCACTGCCTCTTTGGCCGAGTGCCGGGCAAAAGGTCTCGGGTTCGATTCCCGGGTCGGGAAAATACTATTGGGTTATAAAAAAAATCTCAGTGGTAGCACGGAGTCTGGAATTGTGCCCGGTATATGGCAATAGGCTCACCCCCTATTACATGGGACTCATAAGATAAATCGTGAAAAGTAGGTGTAGGTACAGTGCATTAAGTGGCGTAATATGTACTTCTGCCTACCCCTTCGGGGATAAAAGGCGTGATGTTATGTTATGTTATTTGCAAATTCAGTCTCTGATTTGAATTTTCTCCGCTGCTTCTTGAATGTGTTGTAATATAATTACGGTATGAAAGCACGCAGCACCTCTTTATAGTACCCTCCGTATTTCTCTGTCAAAAATTAAGTCCATATGAACGTATACACGGCAACACATCCAGCGATGCAAAGCCAGTATAAACTGACCGTTTAACGTGCGCAAAGATTATACAAACCGAGACCATGATATACTAGTTTTGTATAAGTTGATGTGTACCCAAAGAATGGTTCTCAAAGAACACCATAAGGAAAATTCGCAAAATTTATGGGTTCTACCTTTTTATTGCTGCATAAAGTCTCAAGTTACAGCGTAGGTATTCTTACTTAATGACATTTTCTCTTTATTGTTTCGTTATAAAGGCGAGGTTATAAACGCAATCAATAAATTGAAGTCATTTTAGACTCTATTGGTAAGCATAAAATCTTTAAATAGAATATGCATAGTGCGCTATTTTTACTTTAATCAAACCAGAAATTGGAACATTTTGATTGTCTATAAAGCTCTTGCGACCACAAAAAGGATAAAATCAACAGCCCAATTAATTCTACATCATAACTAGGTACTACGAATTAAGTAGAAAAGACAAAAGAGTTCAAAACACTGCATTTCAACCCTTAAGGTCACTTTTAATTGCCATAGAAATCCCGTAGAACCTTCCAACAAACAACATCTTATGGTAAAAATCTGACATTCCACAGGTCATCCAAGCGTATTGACGGCAAGATTATTGAATGAAATTAACAGTAAGTGACAGTTATTACGTTTTTTTTTTTTTTTAAGGGGGGAAAATCATCGAATGACTTGTCAGACTCTTACTGACTGAGCAATATGAAGGCCTGAGGACGGGACTGGATAACCTATGACTCTGGAAAATTACTAGTCTAATACTCCAGTCTTCGAATAATGATTTGTCATCCCCATACATTTAGTTTTCTACTCTCTCGGTGGACAAGCGCTAAAGTGGCGTTTGGCTGAAGGCACAGGGTCTACAAAGAGAGTAGAAATAAGTGGCATTTGGCTAAAGGCACAGGTAAGAAAATATATATTTACTCAATATAAAAACAGTAGCTACCATTATATTAAATTACTAGCAGCCCGTCCCGGCTTCGCACGGGGTAGACAATATTATTTACGTTTGGAAATTTGGATTGTTGTAGTGACATAACTATAATAGTTGGACATATGCTACCGCGGAGTTTTTTGTAGACATTATGATGTTCTTCAATATTGATGTACATTATTTTGTTCTATCGCTAATAGTTTCGGCAGCGCATTCGATGAAAGACATTTTAAGACTCATTTTTCTACACCTTCGGTTACATTGTTCAAATTTTACCAAGGAGCCTATTCATTGCAAACATACAAACATACAAAAATAGGTACAAATCTTTCCTCTTTATAATATTAGTATAGACAAGCTTTATAACAAAACCAAATCTAGTGTAAACTGTAGTAACAACAGTTAGTTCAATAAATAACCAGCGGGTACTGCCTCTGTACCAAATCTATCTTTATTTTCTTTTTTGCATAGTAAATAACTAATAATGGTTGACTGAACATTTTTAGAATGCAATATGTACCTTATGCGCATTTTGTCCATCTCATTTTTGAATGGTTTCATTCAAATTTAATCTTTAAGAAATAGGTATACCTTATTTCTAAAGGTGCTATCTCACTAGGAGCATTCACGTGTAATGTAGCATTTTAGATTCGACTTTGAGCATTACATTACAATAATACCTCCCTGACTAACGAGCATTTGCTAGTAATGTAACATATAGTTTCGACTTTGAGCAATTCACAGCAAGATGTCAGACATTGATGTCACAAGTTGTATCAAGATATTAGAAACAAAAGAAAGAAAGAAAAAAACATTTATTTGGCAATTACACGCACAAAAAACAAAGAATATAAAAAAATAAAAATACATATATATAAACAAAATACTAATAATAAACTTACAAGAATAGAGATCAGAACAGAAAACATCACAATATAACAAAATAATAATACGACAAAATAATAATATTACACATTATATCATTATAAAGTGCGCATTGTAATGCTCGGTTCTCCTCCTTCACTGATTTAATGCTCAGATCTGTAACGTTACATTACACGCGAATGCTTCCGATGAGGGAGCACCTTTAAACAGTACATAACAAACAGAAAAACAACCAAACTGACAAAACCTTCTACTTTTAAAAAAAATCCAAAAATAAAACACAACTTAGTTAAACAAAAACCCTAATTTACATAACCAATTTTCTGAGTAAAACCGAAATAGATATACTACAAGGCACCTATCGTCTAACAAAAATGTCTCTAAAATAAATGTTACATACAAAAAGGGATCTCATCAATTCTTTGCTAAGGATATAAATTACCATTTAAACCAGGCAAGGAAGCTTGCCAACAAAACTCTGTTCCTTCGCACCTTCGTATACGGAATACCGAATTCAGCTATTGTCTTTGGCGAGCTCAGTATAAAGTTTTAGTAACACTGACAGGCGACAGCGGTGGGTAGAAGAAATGAAGGCATAAATATAAATATTTGTTTCTTTTGCGCTGCAGACCATTAACTTCACCAACATATCAATACACATTTATCGCATTGGGCATTAACCTGTAAAGATAAATGTAAAAGGAATAAATACAAAAATAAATAAATAAATAAATATCCTTAAATCTGTTGGACTATTGGACATCTGGTGACGAGATGGCCCGGAGGTTGAAGACGCTTGCTTCTCATGCACGAGGGTGCGGGTCCGAAACCTACCAACTTCAACGGCAAGTACCAATGTGACTTTTTCCGAGTTATATATACTTTCTAAGATTATTTAGACACTACTGACCAAAGGTGAAGGAAAACATCGTGAGGAAACCTGGGCTTATAATTTTGTAATTATAAGTTTGAAATCGCCAACCGCCATTGAGCAAGCGTGGTGATTAATGCTCTAACCTTCTCTATGTGAAAAGAGGCTTTGTTCAGCAGTGGGCATTTATAAGCTGTTGATGATAATGATTGAACATCTCTACGCTTGGAGGGTGAGCTGAGGCCTTAGTACGAGTTTGTTTTACGTTTAAAGTAATCGTAACGAGTTCGCGTTCGGCGCTCCGATTGGTTGCTTCATTGGCGCCGGCCAATCAGAGTGCCGAACGCGAACTCGTTACGAATACTTTAAACGTAAATGAAACTCATACTAAGGCCTCTGGAGAGATTGCAGTTCAGGTTTCAAAGGTTCAGGATTTCCGGAGACCACAGCATGTGTAGTTATATAATCACTCTTACGGCGCGTCATAACTTACCTCAGGTAAATAAGTCATCATACAAATATTCAGAAAACACAAAGTCTTGTAGTAGCCTTTCCAGTTTTCAATAAATCTCCGTCACTACGACCACGCCTTTATCGTAAGCTTGTCTTTAAACTGAGTGGGCGTCGAGGGTGGAGCACCACGCTTATGACGTCACTCCAAGATCAAGGCCGCGACTGCGCTACATACAATTTTTCTCTATTTAGGAAGCTAAACACACGTACTATGTAAGTACAGGATTTTCGTTTGTGTCCATTTTGATGTGTTTCGTAATAGGCATGACCTCTCATGTAATATTGAATTTAAACCGTTTGCTATATACGTATCGGGAGTAATTCCTGACATGCTATTATCCTGGAAAATTTAGAAAACATGAACAAGCATACTACCACTTTTCATAACACAACATCACGCCTTTTATCCCCGAAGGCGTAGGCAGAGATGTACGACATATAATGCCACTGAACAATGTAACACCAACTTTTCCCCATTTATGTTATTCGTTCCATGTAATAAGGGGTGAGCTTATTGCTATATACCGGGCACAATTCCGACTCCGTGCTACTACTGAGGATTTTTTAAAACCCAGTAACACTTTTCTTGACCCAGAAATCGAAACCAGAATTGATCTGCCTATCAATCTATTCATTCTGTAAATAATAATTACAGCACATCACTGTCTATTGATAATAAAAAAAGAAATACATACATAGGTACAACTTTATATAGGTCTTAAACTGTAGATTATTTTAGAACCTAAGTGCTACAAAGAATACAAGTTTATTAATTTATCTATAGTTAATGACTCTTGGGTCTAGCTAGCTCCGCTCACTAAATTAGCCTGCCCTATACTTTGCCACTTCGACACTAATTACAGACTGACTACTTAAATGATAGAGAGGGAAAACGTAATTAACATAAATTAAAGGAACTAGCGCTAAATAAAAAGAAGGTACTTATTTTCATTTAAAACATTAGCTGTTATCTAGAGATATAACATAACATTACGCCTATTATCCAACCACTTGTATGCTGACGATTTGCAAATTTATTCACAGGCACCTCCTCATGAATTCTCCGAAACAGTTAAAATGATAAATACAGATTTGGCGCGAATTTCGGAATGGAGTAAGGTTCACGGGCTACGGGTTAACCCTTCGAAGACACAGCTCATTGTTGTGGGTAGCTCTCGACTGAGCCCAAGAATAAATTGGTCGCAGGTCCCACCGGTTGTATTCGATGGCACTACAATAACGTACAGTGACTCAGTGAAGGATTTGGGTATTATTATAGACCGAGACTTTACTTGGGGACCCCAGCTGGGGGAGGTCAGTCGGAAAGTGTTTGCATCAGCGAAGTCGTTGCGTAGACTTCGAAACTTTCTTCCTACTGCTACTAAAATTACGCTCGCTCAATCACTTCTTCTTCCCATCCTTGACTATGCCGATGTCAGCTATCTAGACATTACCGAGGTACAGCTAAATAAGCTTGAGCGACTCCAAAACTTCAGTATAAGGTTCGTATTTGGTTTACGCAAATATGACCACATTTCCGAATATCGCAATAAACTCAAGTGGCTTCCAATCCGCCTTCGCCGGAATATGCATATCTTGTCCTTACTTTACAGTATTCTGTATAATCCTGCAACCCCTAAATATCTTAAAGAACGCTTCAACTTCCATCATGACACACATTCAAGATCCTTAAGAGCGTCGGAGAGGTTGAGGCTTGAGATGGCTCAGCATTCCACTAGGACGTATGATAAATCATTTACGATTCAGGCTGTTCGCTTGTGGAATGCCCTCCCAGTGTCGGTAAGACAAGCACGGTCAATAGCTACCTTTAAAGCTAAAGTTAGGGATTATTATATGTCCACGTCATAGATCACGCTAGCTCCCTTATATACTTATTTAGGTTGTATGTGTGTAGTTGTATATAGATATTTATTTATTTTATATATATTTATGTTCAGTATGTATGTATGTGTATGTAATTAGGTATATATATATATATATATATATATATTTGTTATGATAGTAGTTAATATTATGTATGCTATCGGACTACCCTCTTAAATTAATCAATGCTCCATACACCCAAAGGTTGCCTGGTAGATATCGCTTTTAGCGATAAGGCCACCCTTGTACCCTCTTTATTTTCTGTAATTTCTTGATACTGTGTAATTACTCGCTTGGTGTACAATAAAGCATATTATTATTATTATTATTATTATCCCCCAAGGGGTAGGCAAAGGTGCACATTACGGCACTTAATGCCACTGTACAATGTAACACCCACTTTTCACTATTTATGTTATGAGTCCCATGTAATAGGGGGTGAGCTTATTACTATATGTGTAAATAACTACATATACCTTGGCAAACAAGTATCATTCAGTAACAAGAATGAAGAAGAAGAAATAGAACGGCGAGTGAACATTGGCTGGAAAAGATACTGGAGCCTAAAGGAAATTCTAAAAGGGAATTTCCCCCTTCACCTGAAGAAGACTGTAATGGATACTTGTATTCTTCCAACTCTCACTTATGGCTGCCAAACATGGACGTATACCACAAAAATAAAAACAAAACTAACAAACTGTCAGAAAGCGATGGAAAGAAGTATATTAAAAATAAGAAAAATTCAAAAGATAAGAAGCAAGAATATTAGAGAAAAAACTAACATAATAGACGTACTTCATTATGCTCGTACACAAAAATGGCGATGGGCTGGACATATAGCGAGATACACAGACAAGAGATGGACATTAGAAACCACAACATGGAAAGGACCTGCGGGGAAAAGAAATAGAGGCCATCCAAGGAACAGGTGGATTGATGAGATAATTCAAGTAGCTGGAAAAAATTGGAGAATAAAGAAATAGAAAATTGTGGAGTAAGCTGGAGGAGCCCTTTACCCAGCATGGGGTTCCAATGACATAATAGTTATAGTTATTTATTTATTAAGAGAAAATGTTATTTAAGGTTGTTGGAAATAAATGGGCTTATTATTATTATTATTATGTATGTCTTTACCATTCACGGGACCACAGGGTCCCGGTCATTTGGGAGGCGTACGAGGGGCCGAAGCCAACTGCGCAGAGGCCCTTTAGACAACTTTAATCTAAATGTCATGGGGACACAAACCGGCGACTATCCCTGTATGCACTATGGAAATGCACCCAAAGACAGTCCCCGGTTAGTGTAGGACTATTGTGAATAATGGAAAAAAAAAGGTAGGGCTATGGATGGGTTGCTGTGGACTGGGAAATTGGGAACTATGGATGGCTATGGCACCTGCCGAAACAATGTAATTGTTATACGTAAAAATGGCAGGCGGAGACTCGCCAACTCACCGACCGGGCCCCGGGAATGGTTGCTAGATATAGCAACATAGGGGCAACGAGAATGTGAGTGGCTGAAGGGTTAAGAAACTACCACCGCTTTCTACTCGGATCATCTGCTCCAGCCGAAGCCTCCTGCATCCCTGGCCCACTCGCGACTTACGAATAGTTTCTTACCCTCCGAGCAGGATCACTGCTCTCGCGACTCCACTCTGGACGGCCAATGAAGGCAAGCCAGAGGTGGGAGACCTGTTCCTTGTCATCGTTCACTACAGCCAGCCAATTAAGGCAAGCCGGAGAAGAAGGAACGGTGACTTCTCCCTGGAGCACTCGGGATGATGGTAGCCCGCGGGATCGCTAATGCCCGTCACCTCGCCTTATTATTATTATTCGTGTATATAGGTTCAGACCTCACCCATTTCTGGGGAAATACTCCAAAGTTGCGAACTTTTGGTCAAAGCAACCTTGGGGATGATTTGATGATATTTTTATTCTATGGACAAGAACTTTCTGACGATTCTGCAAGTGTTTAATATAACCGCTTTTTGTAACAGTGTGTATGTGAGAGGATGTAAGTCAAGGGTTTTTATGCTTGTATGGAGTGTTTTGGGGATGACGCCTGTGCTAGATATTATAATAGGGACAGTTCTGACTGTGTGAACTTGCCACTGAGTTTTAAGCTCAATGGTCAAGTCTACGTATTTGGAGAGTTTATTGGTGTGGGTAGAACTAAGGTTGTGTGTGTTAGGGATTGCTATGTCTATCAAATATACTAATTTGTTTTTCTTGTCGTGGAGAGTGATGTCAGGTCGGTTATGGTGTATAGTTTTATCCGTAAGTATGGTTCTATCCCAGTACATTTTATATTCAGGAGAGTCTAGGATATTTTGGGGTGTGTATTTGTAGTACAGTGTTTTTTCAGCGATTAATTTGTGTTTATATGCGAGTGCCTGATGTATGATAGCTGCAACCTGGTCGTGTCGGTGTTTGTAATCTGTTTGTGTGATGGATGAACATGCGCCTGTTATGTGTTGAATGGTTTCCGGTTGTCTGTGGCAGTGCCGACAGTGATCACTGCCAAGGGCACTGTCACGGATTATATATTTTCTGTAATTTTTTGTATCAATGACTTGGTCTTGGATCGCTAACATGAATCCTTCTGTTTCTGGGAACAGTTCGCCTCGCTTTAACCACGCGTTTGACGCTATCTTGTCAACAATAGGATTGGTCAAATCGAGACGATGACGACCATGGAGCGATTTTTGTGTCCAAGTCTGTATCTTTTGTTCTTTACTGATTATGTTCATGTGTTTTGTGTGGTTTGCTAGATAGAGTGGTGTGAATGAGTCTATAAGACATATAGCTTTGTGTAGTGGTGAATGTTGTGAGCGGTTGAAGAAAAATGTTCTAAGTAACTTGATTTGGTTGTTGTGAAGGTTTGTAATGTCGATAAGCCCTCGGCCACCTTCATTTTTTGGTAGGGTTAATCTTTGAATACAAGCCCTAGGGTGATGTTTCCTGTGTTTAGTCATTGTAGTATTTATGATTCTCTGTAATGTTGTGAGATCTGTTTGAGACCAACGTATGATACCAAAAGAGTAGGTTAGGATAGAGATAGCAAACGTGTTTATTGCCTTGATGGTATTTTTTGCATCAACGTGAGTGTGTAGTACTTTGTGTAGCCTGCTTCTGAAATTTTTCTGTAGTGCTTTTTTGTGTCTTTGTGGTGGATTTCTTTAGATTGATAGTAGCCGAGGTATTTATACCCTTCGTTTGGGTCTATAGCTTCAATAATTTCTTGGTTTTCTAGTTCATACGTTGAAGGTACTGTTGATCCTTGATGACAGACTGAATTTTGCACTTGTCTAACCCAAATTCCATGCGAATTTCATTAGAAAATGTTTGTGTGATGTCAGCGAGGTCGTGTATTTCGTTCAGAGTGCTTGCAAATAATTTTATATCATCCATGTACATGAGATGAGTTAGGGTTGTATGTTCTGAGTTGTGTTCGATTTTGAGTCCTATATTATTTTTGTTAAGCATGTTAGATAGTGGCTTAATGCATCGCCTTGAAAAATACCTCTTCTTATCGGAATGTGGTCTGTTTCAGTAGATTCGGTTGAATTGCATATTTTTAGTTTAGTGTTCCAAATTTTTCAGGAAATTGTATGATAACCGGATGAATCTTGTAATGTTTTAAGATATAAATTAACCAAGAATGCGGCACGGAGTCAAATTATTATTACCATATACCGGGCACAATTCCAGACACCGTGCACAATTCCAGACACCGTGCTACTACTAAGAATTTTTAAAAACCCATTCATACTTTAACCGACCAAGAAATCGAACCGGATACTCTTTGCCCGGCAGTCACACTTGCGACAACGAGATTTTTGTAGATTAATCTGCTGTTCACTTACACACATATTAAGTGCAATCATAAAGTCATCATGATGCGTGGAATATTTGAATACTGCGTTGAGCAAATTTATGATGAATTTTTTATACATAATTATATTTATAGTCAGGGCTGACAGGGCAGACAGGGCTTAACAGGGGAATACAAAAAAAAACACATTTCTATTAACTCCTTACATTAGCCACTGTACAATACATACATATATGACCTTTTTATTCGACTATGACATAAGACATCCTACAAAATATACCCAAACCACAGTACAGAACACAGTCGCAAGAATATGAAACAAAAACACGTAACACAAGCTGGGGAAACTGAGAGAAGTACCCAAGCGAACCGCTAGAGGGCGGTAGGGTTACTATTATACCCACTGTAACTATTCTCATCATCGCATGATAACTCTGTTGAGTTGGTACGTGTCTTCGGTGTCTTTCTAAACGTTATGTTTTCATGTTATATTTATAAATCTATGATTATAATAAAACCTCTTTTATTACTCCTTTGACGGTAACTACACCTGAACTTAATTGTACAAAGACCGCACATTTATTTAGGTTTTAACTCTAAGTGTGACGTAATTAGTAAATGTTAGTAATTAACTGAATGTCATGCGTCCCTATATATCTAGTAATTTCGTGTCTGTCTTATGTTAGCTCTTATTGTAAAGTAAATGGTTAAGGTCGACTTTGTATAGATTTTTAAAGGTATTTTGACTGTGACTTGTGACATGTTTCAAGTTTCATCGTAACAAAATGCAGCATAAAATATTGAACATATTTATTTATTTATTCGAAGGAGTACTGCCACATCTCAAACATATACCATTTAAAATACATAAAAGTAACAAAATAAAGACCTGATGCATGCGACAATAATGGCGTACATAGCATTGGCAATTCATAGGCTTAAAAATGGCTTAAAAATAGAATTTGTGAATTATGGGAAAAGAAAATAGCAACAAAATTCCACACCATACATACATTAAAATGAGGATTTAATAAGTTCAATTTTCAATATAATTACAAAATATTATATTAAAAACCTACATCTGTTTAAATACCATATTTTTAGACATCATGATATTACTAAAACTTAGGTACTGATAAACCTGATATTGGCTCTGCAATTGGAAATGGTATGAAAATTAAAAATATAATTAGTCCGTAAGTTAGGTAACGAAAAAATATTAGACACGTATTTTTTTTATTTTATCGTATAATAAAACAATACTTAGATAAAACGAATCAAAGTTTAGGAGTGGGGGTTAAAACGTCATTTCTGCGTATAAAATGTACATAGAAGTGACGTCACGTGACATTTCAAATCAATATATCGTCGAAAGTATTCGTTTCTGTAAGAAAATAAAAAATACGTGTCTATTGATTTAAAATAATCTACAAGACAGGACATTAAAATAAAAATTAGGCATCTGCCCTATGTATGCCTTACTCAAATTAAGACTTTGAACTTAGCAGTTATAAACACTAAATTGGACTAAAAAGTAGGCTACAATTCATTCAAGCACATTAGTATCATTATAATTTGAATCACGTTCAATTCCAAACAAAGTTAATCTTTTTGGGGTTCAAAAAACATTTTGTGGACTGAATTAGCTTATTACACACTTAAATAACGCGATCCAGACCCTAGAGGTCACGGGGCGGGGACAAAGGATTTATGGGGTCCAACTTTCAAATGGGTTTTAAAATGAACTTATTAATACAGAGCTGTTTAATTTAAATGTAGATTTTTGGAACAATGTGTTGAATAAAGGGAACATTAAATATGGTAAATTTAATATGTATGGGATGAATTTACACATGTATGGAGGGCGATATGCCAAATATGAAAATATGATATTTTGCTCATAGTAAAGACAAAATAGGTAGCATATACAGTAAAGGACAGAATCCTAGAGTATCACTGTAAATTTGGAAATTGAAAAATCACAATACCAGTAAAAATCCCGACAAAAAACGTATATAACATGTGTAAAAAATGATTGAAACAAGATGAGCTATTCAAATTAATATCTGCAAACAAAATATTAAGAATAAAATCATAATCATTTTTATTAACTAAAAATAGCGAGTTACTCACCCGAATATATTGAGAAAAGTTCTACTAGTTTCGAACCACAGAGGGGTTCTTCCTCATGAGCAACACACAGTAGGCTGCGCGACATCACCGCGACCATGCACTAAAGCTTTCCTCAGTACATTCACGTGAGTAACCCGCGATTTTTACCTAATTTAGTATGTCTCACGATAGTTATTACAAAAACATCATTTTTATTCCCTGTCAATTCCAACAAAATACAGCCATAACCACCCACGTATTGTTAAACTAACAATATGAACGATCATAAAACTTACCATGACCTTGAAATATGACCGACGCTATAAAAGTACTATAAATAAACAAAGCCGTTAAAAATATGATGGGATGTTATTTCGAATGTTTTCAGGCCGATACTTAGAGCATCTATTAAAAAGTTTTCGTGTAAATTCCTGAAAATGTGAGACATTAAATCATACTGCCGCTATTTTCGCTTGTAATGGAGTAATGTATTTAAAATGAAAAATGAGTTTTTATAAGAGTATGAACATAAAATAGCGAATGTAAGTCTTAAAAAATGCTTATGACCAAATGTTTGAAAGTGTTCAAAGCTACAAAATATGTTAAATTCGTAGAAGACAGTGCTACGTAATTCCTATATACTTTTCAGAGATGAAACCATAAGTTTGTGTATGTACGTAGGACAAAGTGAATTATCTGAATGTAGGCATAAACAAGTACCTATATATAAAAAGGCTTTTAAAGTTTTCAAACTCTTTAAACACTATGACCATTATTAGCTTACTTCACCCCATACACAGTGAGAAAATGAAAGCAACCACACTTCTACCTCAAGCATTCCTATCTCATAATCAAGTGTGGGAGAGCCATGGTTCGGCATGAATGGGTCGGCTCGACCGGAGGGATACCACGGTCACAAAGAAGACCGAAACAACGTTGTGTTGTGTTTCGTCGTATGGGTGAGGTTACCGGATGCCCAATTACCCTCTCCCCTTGTAACGCCTCTAGTGTTCCAGGTGTCCATGGGCGACGCCGATTGCTTACCATCAGGTGATCCGTCTGCTCGTTTACCGGTTTATACAATAAAAAAAAATAATCACCTACATACAAAAAACCTAACCTATAATGAATTCCACACAATACACACGAAGCAATCTTTCTAAGCAAACAAAATATAACCAACACGTCACATTGTGTTGTAATATGCAAGTAACAAAACGTGGTACGTGGTCTATCGATCTTACCCTTCGGCTTGACGGCGCCCTTACAGAGATCAACAAAATACTCGCCTATAAGGCAGGGCGCAAACGTGAACACTTGAATCTGTGGTATCAGATACAATTTATCGAATGTTTGATTTCCATAGAACCATTATGAAATAGTCCACTCCCTGTACACAATACGTGTGTCCAATTGCTTCCAGTTCCACTTACATAATTGGGACGACGACAGGGTATGAAAATCAAAAAACTAATTAGTCCGTAAGTTAGGTAATTAAAAAATACTAGACACGTATTTTTTTGTCGTATAATAAAACAATGCTTAGATAAAACGAATCAAAAATTAGAAGTGGGAGCTAAAACGTCATTTCTACGTACAAAATGTACATAGAAGTGACGTCACGCGACATTTCAAAGCAATAAAGTATTCGTTTCTGTAAGAAAAGAAAAAATTCTTATCTATTGATTTAAAATAATCTACCAGACGGACATTAAAATAAAAATTAGGCATCTACCCTATATATACCTTTAAAGTTTTATTATAAAAATATTGTTTGTTTATTTAAACACGCCGAAAGTATTGAAGTCCGGAAACGGTTCAAATTTAATGTCTAATTTTATTTATGTTATATAGACTTATGTATTTATTGAGGAAGGCCATAGGCAGCAATATAAAACATTACGCTAGAACCGAGCGACAGATAAAACCGAACAAGATTTGCTAATAATCATAAACATAACATCACGCCTTTTATAGGCATAGGTGCACATTACGGCACTTAATGCCACTGTACAATATAACACCCACTTTTCACTATTTATGTTATGAGTCCCATGTAATAGGGGTGAGCCTTTTGCCATATACCGGACTTCTTACTATTGAGAATTTTTAAGAAACCCAGTAATATTTTATAATAACTATGGTGAGACACACTACATTAAACTGTCAAACACCAACCTATTGTTCTATAATTGTGTCTATAATGACGGTACTCGACGAGGGTTACTCACGTGAATTCTACTAGTTTCGAACCACGGAGGGGTTCTTCCTCATGAGAAGTCTGTGCGGTCACGGCGATGTCGCGCAGCCTACTCCTTTTATACTCCTGAGCTTTTCTCAGTATATTCACGTGAGTAACCCGCTATTTTTAGTTAACCCGAAATACTTTGCCCGACTCGGGAATCGATCCTGAGACCCCTTGCCCAATCGCACTTGCGACCACTCGGCCAACGAGGCAGTTCTCTAGTAATCAATTTCGATCAAAAAGTGTTCGGTGACGACTACTGAAACAAAAAACGTCTACGTTTGCGCAGCGCCTAACGCACTGCCTAGCTCGACTCGGTGAAAATACACCTGAGATTAAATGGACCTACTGGAGTTCATAACTTCGGTTACGTAAAATTGTTTATATAAAGACAAAGAGTTATTTTAACATTGGAGGGTGTTATTTTGAGTAGCAGTATTTCGTTTTAGTATTAAACTTGAATACGTAATAGTTATTTTAATTAGGTCTGTTGCATAATGTTAGAGCTTTGTTGTAGTGACATAAGATATGTCTAATAATGGTTCTACAGTGAAAGGCAATTAGTCAGATATGTTTTTTATTTATTATGGAACCACTAAAATATTATGTTTTTACCTGCTTCGTAACATGTCGTCGCATTTCATGTAAACATACACAGAGAAATAAGTTATGGTCAAAGAAATGGTGTCTATAAACGTTCACATTACCGGTGAATATTTTACGAAAAAATATGATATAAGTAGTCTAAAAAAATATTATACATGGAGTATTCATTCTTGATTTATTACATTACACAAATAAATCAGTCAACACTACATATATTCTTTACATTTTTTTATTTATTTTTTTTTTTAAAAAAACGTTGCCCCACACTAGGATTTTCTCCTGTGTCGTGGATGCGTTTACAAACATACAAGTTCACATACACAATGACACCCAGACCCGAAACAACAATTTGTGGATCACACAAAGTGTTGTTCCGTGCGGGAATCGAACCCGCAACACGTTGCACGGCAGCCGGTTGCCCAGCCACCGCACCAACCGTGCAGTCAGACATTACATTACATATGTAGATAACTCTCATAAACTACGATTAAAAAAATCTACTTCAACCCCCTCTTTCGTTAATGTCGGTATACTAAACTTCTACTAACACTTTTCTGAAAACCGCATCAAAATCGGTTCAGCCCATTGTGAGAAAATCGCGCACAAACATTCATACATACATACAGTTCAAAATAAGAAGAATATTTTTTTGTAGTCGGTTAAAAACATACTTTTCCGACACTAATGTGCTCCTTTGAAATCTATCTACAGAAACAAAATATATAATTCACAACTTAAATAAAGTCTTCAACGAAAATTCAAGTTCAATTCTAACTACATTAGATATTTCTTATTCGTACATTGAAAATGCGTACTTGGTAACTACGCATCAAGTTCACAGCTGGGTAGGCACGCCCTCTCAATTACAGGGGCCTACTACTTTACAACGCAGTCTGACATGGTGGAACAGATTTCCCTTTAAAAACGTTAAGACTTGGATTTTTCTACGTTGTATTCTTGGAAAATTAATTGTTAAGAACTATTTTTCTTTCTCTTTTTGTGTTTGTTTAAGTTTGGAAATCAAGGGAATCGTTATTTGTTTTATTTAATGAATAATATTACGACTTACTTCTTCATCTAAATACCTACATACATTTTATACAGTTATGAAGTGTTATATCATTAAGTATTTATGTGGCGGTAGGGCGAGGCCTACCGGTGTGGTAATTACGTAAGGGCATTCCGGACCCGATCACAGGCAGTGGAGGGCCACCGCGATGGTTTTAGCCAGTAAGAGTCCAGCACGAATTCGTCCTAAGGATTTCAATCGGGATATAAAAAAAGGATTCACAAAACGATCAGAAGAAATATAAATAATCGACAATTTACTGTTTTTTTTTTCAGTTCTTAGCAGCTATTTATATTATGACTTTGCCAACTACGGGTAGAGGAAATAAAACAATAATTTTTACTATGTCATATAGAGGTAGTTTAATTTAAAATTATCGTTGATATAATTCACGACAAAACGAATTTAGTAGGACGTATCAAATTGTCAACATGCCATATGCCACCTACGCGGCTACGGGCTACGGCTACGAGATCCCTACGAGCTACGAAGTGACTACGGGATTCGAAAACTGTAGCACATGTACAAACGTCAATCCAATTTTTATTAATTTTTTTGTCATTATAGACCCAGTGTATGCAAAATGAATCTAAGGACTTATCACAAAGAATATTACTAGGTATGTACGACGTACGTAATATTTTAGAAAAAAAACTTAATTATATATCATAATAAACACACATAAGAGTGATACGTAATAAATATCGTTTAAAAAAATATATGATTATATGTCTTTTGCAAATCAGAATGGTAATTGTGAATAAATATCTTCATTTAAATGTTTTGGAATACCAATTATTTACAAATTACAATTGCATGACTGGTATCGTATTACATTAGTAATCAATTAACACAATATTTCATACACAGTTATATTGACCTCGCCTACGAGAAATTATGATATACCTACTTAAAAACGAATTGTTCTTGATGGTTGCTAAAGGCTGTATTTCACCAGGACATCATGGTGGCGTTACCAGTCGCCGCTACCAACAAAATATATACAACTCCATTAGGATTTACTCATCTGGCGTCCGCTTGGCTGCGCAACTAGAGGTAGATTAAATACATTTTGTTGTCACGGTGCCATGATGTGCCGATGAAATATAGCTCTGAGCATTAAGGGAAGAAGAATGAAAGTTGCATGTAGGTATATCCAGGCATCTAGATAGAACCTAGGTAGGTTAAACCACTTGTCTTTATTCCCCAAAAGCGTAAGGAACATCCATGTGACATCGAAAGAAAAAAGAAAAACCATTTATGCTCAGCTTAATACCGTGGACCGGGCACAGAGGCTCGAGCTCACGGCGCTGATTTTCAGTACCAGCTCGTTATAGTACATTACATCGTTTCATTTTATTTACTTTAAGCCAATAATGTCATGAGAAACTTACTTAATATGTACTGTTGTGAAGATTTAGGGAACAGAGAATAAAGTTCCCTAAAATTGTTAATTCGCATGTAAATTTCACATTTGCGGTGTAGGATTTTTGTGACGTCATCCGTTGATTTATTGTCATCGATGAGCGTGTTACGTATCGGTGCCGAAACATGTACCTACACCATGATCAACGCCGTGTTACCGAGCCCAGATCTGCTGAATCAGGACATTACACCTACTTTGATGCAACGAAGGTTCTACGAAGTATTGCAACATTCGAACTCCTGAGTCGTCTTCTCTTGTCGCCGCCTTGTGCCCAGCTACGAATCGCTACATCATCGATCACCCCACTACATTTAACCTCAATAAATCCTTCATACTAATTTTATCTATCTATACATATCTTATCTATACATATAATAAAGTCGTAGGAAAGTGAAAACTGTTCATTGAATATTTTTTTTAAATGCTTGGTGTGTGATCTACAAGCGATACCGATACTAAAAATATGTTTTTTTAAATTTTTGTCTGTTTGTCTGTATGTATGTCCGGGCTAAACTGAAAAAGTACTAGATACTTACATGGATTTACTTCAAATTTTGCATGAATATTACTAATAGGTAGAGTCAACATATAGGCTACATATTATTACTCTATCACCTACAGGAATGAGCTGTGAATGACTATTCCACGCGGACGAAGTCGTGGGCACAGCTAGTAATAAATAGTTTTAAGATAAGAAAGCAGAGTTGGTCCAACATCGAACGCGTTCGCACTAAGGTTAGTTAAATTTTAGGAGTCATCATGTAATTTTAATAAACTTAGTAAAATGATTATAGTTTCCATTTGTACCCTCTGTCGGTGGCAGAAAGTTAACTCGACATGTGACACGTGTCGCCACAAAGACACTAATAAGGGAGGACCATTCTGAGAATGGTAGGAGAGTGTTTAATGGAATACTTCCTGAAACACAACTAAGACATTACATCTGGTGATAGCTGAATATTTGATGACAGATCTAAATAGTGTATAAAAAAACTAGTGATTGATACTGATGAGATTATGAACTCTATGATTGGACAATGAACTTATTTAAAAAAGCATTCATTACACAGGAGAGAATACATAGTGCTATAAAATTCGTTCCATAATGAATTATAATATGTAGCTTCACTTTTCCCAACTAAGGAGTACCAAACCCTAGTTACTAACTTACAATACAAACCATGTTCTGTACCTAACAGAAGTCCGATATCTTTACATATATACTACATAGATATATATTTCTGAATTTATATACAGTTGGCTGTATTGATCTGGACCCACTCCGGCACATTAGCATATTTTAGCTTTGGATAGCGATTCGACAGGGATACTCCTATGTATGAGTAAGAAGTACCTAAGGACCAGTTTTTTATTCAACTTATTCCTGGGAAAATAAAATGGCTGCTGTTTGAAATAAGGAAAAATCTCAATCAACAAATCCAACAATCAATTATTATGTTTTCGGTTTATTCACGTAATCTTTGACGAAGAACTCGATTAGTTTCAAGCCACGCTAGAGGCGTTGAGTTCCTCGTAAAATATATTAATTATATAGAGGTATTATTAGTATATCTTACGAAACTTTTGACTGACTGACTTTTGACAGACTGTCCAAGGTGCAGAAATCCTTTATGGGGTTAGGTATTAAATGCTATAATAAAATACCAAATAGCATACTAGATCTAAATGAAAGTAAATTTAAAACATATATTAAGCGCGAATTATGTAAACAAGCGTACTACAGGGTGATTGATTATCTTGAGGATAGGAATGCTTGGCAGCGTGTTGGTTCGGCTCCACTGGACAATACTCAAATGTAGTCAGTACCTAGTTCAGATTACGATAATAGGTAATTTAACACTTTGATTCCGATGAAGGCAATCTATTTTTCTTGTGGCATCGAGCATTTCTTTCTTTATTTAAACAAGAGTATATTTTTTATTTTTTTCTTGTATAGAAGCACTATTTTATATGGATTGTCAGTATACATATGTGAGGACCATGTCAGACTTAAGATATTTGTTTTCTCTTGGTTTTGTTTTTTTTCTATTTTAGTATGTTCTGTTATTTGTATGTTGCGTCCGGTATGTCTTTACATTATTCTCACATGTATGTACAATATTGGAATATGTATCAGAGCAATGTAAAACAGACTTTTTTAAAAGAGTAACGAATGGAGTTTCTTGCTCGTTCTTCTCCACTCGAATCGACATTTTGGAACGAGCGCCTAGCTTCACCGACGGACAGACTGACAGACTATTATATTATATATCTCATATTTGTTGACGTTTCAAAAGTACCAAATTATGGTTTAATTGAAATAAATGCTTTTGAGTTTGAGTTTGAGTTTATAATTCGTGTTAAATAACACATAAAAATAGATTTTCTTCAGAACAAAATCCTTGGGTGTTTAATAATAGAACTAAATGAAAGTTCTGTTTTAATGTTATTCGTAAAGGTCTGTTATTTTAGGCTAACGAGCTAAAATAAGACCTTACTACGTATTGTTAGAGATACTAATTTATGTAAGAGACTAGTGCCTGACTATATATAGCTTTGAAGCTAATAATATCTTTATTTTAATAATATGTTAAAAGCAGTATTTATTTAAAAAAGACTAGATGTGAGACGCGGTTTTTCAGGTGTTGTTAAAGGAAAAAACTAGTAACATGCACTGTGATCTTCAACTTAAGCGCGGAGGTTAGGTACATATTTACATCACGCCTTTTCATCCCCGAAGGTGTAGGCAGAGGTGCCACTATACAATGTACCTCTAACACCCACTTTTCACTATTTATGTTATGATTCCCATGTAATAGGGGGTGAGCCTATTGCCATATACTGGGCACATTTCCAGACTCCGTGCTACTACTGAGAAATTTTAAGAACCTAGTAATACTTGGCCCGACCCAGGAATCGAACCCGAGACCCCTTGCCCGGCAGTCGCACTTGCGACCACTCGGCCATCGAAGCAGTCGACGTTATATATTTATATATAGAACACCCTTATTTTCCCAATACGTAGCCGTGGAGGACTAAGCGGGTTGCCGGGGCTCCAGCTCGAAGAGTAACGGGGTGGGTTTTAGTCAGTAAGAGTCTGACACTGCCTCTCGCCTCACTCACGGCGGGAGATGCCATTAGATGATTCTCTCTCTTAAAAACCCTCCTTTTATAGCCGAAGCCCATAGTATTACAGTGGAATATAACGAGTTGTCGGCGCATTAGTATGGTCATCGACCATAGAGGCGGCGACGCGCGGGACGGGGGTATAAAAACCCACGGCCGCGCGAGCGCCGCGCTTCTTCATCCACACACGCCAGCCATAGCATTCGGGCATTTCTTTGTATCGGTGCGAGCCGGTCTTGATTCTGATATGTAGCAATTAAACCTATTAATTGTGCAGTCTTCTGTTTTAATTTAAAATAATCCGACAGAGCTACACACACGAGTTGTTAATATATGTTACATAGTATGTTTCAGTACACACGATATATCACACGAAACAGACACAGTTCGCGTTTATTCGGCATTGAGATTTAATTATCTTGCCGGGCGAAAATACGCGGAGGGAAAATATTTCTATATGCGTACACATGTGAAGGTTCATATTTATATGTAACCGTGTGGATGGAAATAGCACATTTGATTTAAACTGTCAAACACCAAGCGGTCACCGGTGACCGCAACCTATTGTTCTATAATTGTGTCTACAAAACCGGTACTCGACGAGTTAAGTCCAAATGTAATTTTAGAAAGGAATGTTAAAAATACTTACTTACATATCCTTATGCTAGATTTCCAGCCGTGACTTCCCTCGCGTGGATCAGAATCAGAATCAGAGTCATTTATTTGTGAAACAAGTTACGGAAACACCGGCTCCCGATATAAACTCATTATAGCCGCAACTGTCGACAGATAATAAGGTCTTACATATAAAGATGGTCCACTATGTTTTGCCGTAATAGACATACAAATGTACTATTTTTGTAAGGGGGGAAAATCATCCAATGACTGCTCCCGTCTGGGTGAGGCGGGAGGGAGTGTCAAACTCATACTGACTAAAAACCTACCAACGGCAACTACCAATGTGACTTTTTCCGAGTTATATGTACTTTCTTAGATTATCTAGACACCACTGACAAACGATGAAGGAAAACATCATGAGGAAACCGCCACCGGAAAGGACTGTAATCGACAACCCGCATTGAGCAAGCGTGGTGATTAATGCTCAAACCTTCTCCGTGTGAGAAGAGGCTTTGCTCAGCAGTGGCCGCTTATAGGCTGTTGATGGTTTGCTATAAAAGGAAGTAGTCGCGAAATTTTGAAAAGACACGCCAGGTCGATTATACCTTCTGGAAAAATTTAATGACATAAAATAAACACTTTGAGTAAAATGACTATGTCCGTAAGGATTGAGGAGCCACATCACATTTTTAAAATCTGATCTCGCCATTATTTAGCAGCAGTTTAGCTTATTTTGCAGCACGAATTCTAGATTTAGCAGCAAAATATATCACTAGTTATTTTAATGCAAACATGGCTCCTCAATCTAAACGTTTGAATTGAGGAGCCACCTAGAACTCGCTAAGTAATAGATGAATATTTATGAAAATTTTGTATCATTTAGTAGTAATTTTGCACATAAATATTCATCTATTACATAACGAGTTTGCATTAAAATAACTAGTGATATATTTTGCTGCTAAATCTAGAATTCGTGCTGCAAAATAAGCTAAACTGCTGCTAAATAATGGCGAGATCAGATTTTAAAAATGTGATGTGGCTCCTCAATCCTTACGGACATAAATGACTGACGTTAATACATTCTCCTATACCTCATAAGCACATCAAAATGTAGAAACACACAATGTCTTCTATCTTCATATAAGTTTAACACAATAACATGACATATTTTCCTTCAATTTGCTATTAAATTAATAACTACAATGAAGTAAGGCACGAAAACAATGTGCCTACCGAAAATTAATCGCACGCGAAACATTAAATAAACGGTGCTATGTAGTTATATGTAGGCGTCAGTCCCGTAGTAATTGTGGCTAATATTATTATAGAACCCTCTCAAAGTACCTACCTACATTTGATGTATTAATATATTATATTTTGTTCATAATATACATATATAAGCCCACGATGATATCGTCCCATCACCTACGCTGTGAAATCTTTATACTCATACCTATCTCCATATATTATTTAGATGATAATATATTATATTACCGAATCTAGTCCTTGACTTAGCTTACGCCTTCAACATTTAGAAAAATTGAAAATATATAATTTATCCTCGTCTCAATTCATTACAATAATACTTCCATGACAATGTGGGTGGGTAGTAGTGGGTGTTACATACCCTCTTTGTGGATAAAAACGAATTAATGTAGTTCAGAAGCTTTGTATGATTACAAGCTGAATTATTCAAAATTACTAAGTCTTGATTAGTGTTCGTAATACCAAAGTTACAGAAATCGTCAGGGAAATAGAATACGTATAGGGACTGAGTTTCTGTCTGATTTGTATAACCACTACTATGAATCAAGAACCGAAAATTCTAGACGTTTATTTGCCTTTGTTTAGAATTAGCTATGTAAGTATAAATAGAAAGCGTATTAATTGTAAGTCCACTTTTTTCCATTTTGTCCATTAAGGAGCGAAATTTATCGAATGACTTCTCCCGCCTGGGTGAGTGTCCTTCGCGACGGCTGGGTTGTGAGGAGGCAGCGCTTCGCTGCCTCACGCACCCCGCCTCCTCGGAAGCTGCAATTTGCAAAATAGATATAGATTCTTCATGCCTACAAAAAGGCCTAAGCTTTCTTACATACAGCTTGCATAATATTTCAATATCCTATCATAATTTTGCGATAATACCGTAATTTGGGAAAGATGTAGCACTTCGTCTATTACATATTAATTGACACATTACCTAAAGCAACTAATAGTGTTCTTAAAAAAAACTGAAAATGCTACTGACAAATTCAATACTGCAGAACCAAAAAGAAGACGAGTTCAATACGCCAGATGTTCAGTAAATTACCGCATGGATCGTAATTCGAATGAAAACGGTTCGTGAAACAAGAGTTTCGTTTGAGTTCTCTGAATCTTTTTCTCTGAAGGACCTCACTTCGCCGCCACGAATATCCAATAGAAACGGTACTAGGTACAGTGAAAGACATGCTAATTAGAAGATAGTACGCGCTTTTGTATTAAGTAATTAAAGAACTGAAGCCAGTCTTGCAACTTGACAGTTTGGAGTACCTACATGAGCATGAAAAAAGTATATGTACTATTTCTCGTTATACGTAAACACAACTACTACACGCCTTTTTTGCCTTTTTCATGCCAGGGTATACAGAGGTGCACATTACGGCAATTAATGCCACTGTACAATGTAACACCCAGTATCACTATTTTATGTTATGAATCCCAGTAATAGGGGGTGAGCCTATGGCCATATACCGGGCACGATTCCAAACTCCGTGCTACTACTGAGAATTTTTTAAAAGCCCCGTAATACTTTACCCGACCCGGAAATTGGACCCGAAACTCCTTGCCCGGCAGTCACACACAACTTGGCCAACGAGCCAGCCCTCCTTTACAACTCTTTACAATAACATCGCTAGCTGTGTGCTACAAGCCCGTCAATTCGCACGTTCTGATCAGCCTTTTCTCATTACCGTAGGAAACTCTTCAGACGTGACTGCACTATCTAAATTAACAATACCCGATGTTTTGCCTTATTTTATTACATTATTAAAGGAGGGATTATTATCACGATGGCCGCTGCGCCTCATATTGTTTGTGGCTGAAGTTTAGAATTAGTAGTGTAACAATTGGGTAGTTTCCAGGGTAAGAAAATTAAAAATCTAATTAGTCCGTCAGTTACATAATGAAAAAATATTAGACACGTATTTTTTTATTATCTCGTATAAAGTTACAATACTTAGATAATATGGAGTTAATTATAGGAGTGGGATGTCGTTACGTCACAACGTGCTAAATTGTGTTGCACGCTGTGACGTCACGCGACATTTCAAATTAATATATTGTTGAAAGCATTTAATTTTGTGAAAAAATAAAAAATACGTGTCTAATATTTTAAAATAATCTACCAGATGGACATTAAAATAAAATTTAGGAAACTACCCTATTTCTTAAAGTACTGTTTTTCTGTATTGCAAAAATGTGTGCAAGCAACCATTTTTTAAGGTTTTTACTAATTTTAGGTGAATAAAAAGATTTAAAAAGACTGCCTCGTTGGCCGAGTGGTCGCGAGTGCGACTGCCGGGCAAGGGGCCTCGGGTTCGATTCCCGGGTCGGGCAAAGTATTACTGGGTTTTAAAAAAATTCTCAGTAGTAGCACGGAGTCTAGAAATGTGCCCGGTATATGGCAATAGGCTCACCCCCTATTAGAGGTACATGGGACTCATAATATAAATAGTGAAAAGTGGGTGTTACTTCTGTGTGCACCTCTGCCTACCCCTTCGGGGATAAAAGGCGTGATGTTATTTTAAAAAGATTTTATGTCGTATACATGGTAAGAGTAGATTAGAATAGATTTGTTAGCACTGCTTCAAAATATTCAAAGCATCGGTAACAAAGTAGATTCATTAGAACAATTACTTTTCGATTCTGAAATTGATTTAATTTCCTTATCCGAGCTGTGGAAAAGTGAAAACTATTGCCAATCAATATTACCTCAGGGATATAAAATAGCCTCGATTTTTTGTCGTACAACCCGCGAAGGCGGAGGAACCTGTATTATTGTAAAAGACTCAGTAGACTTTATAGAACGCGTGGATATTGTAAATCATTCAAAGGAATATATTATAGAATTTAGTGCTATTGACGTACCTAAACTAAATTGTACTGTTATAGGACTTTATAGGGCAGATCGTCATATTGATTTATTTTATCAACAGTTGGGTAAAGTTTTACATAAACTAACTACTAAAAAGTCACACAAACAGTTAATCATAGGAGGTGATTTTAACATAAATGTAGGTCATAAAAATAAACAGACCCATGAGTTCATAAATTTTATGAAAGCATATAACTTGGAACAAATTATTCGCGAACCAACACGGGTGACTAAAACATCATCGACTTGCATCGATTTACTTTTTACTAACTACCCACCGCTCATAAATACAGCTACTGTAAAAGACTATGGGCTATCGGATCATAAGGCAATAAATGTTAAATTAAACTGCGAATATTCGCCAAACAATAATGAAATTTGGCACATCGAGAAAAGATTATTCACAAAAAGTAACGTTGAAAGCTTCAAAAAATCATTACAATCGGAAAATTGGGAAATAGTCTTAAGTAACAACAAAAACATACATATAAATTATGAATCATTCATCACAATAATAAAAAATAATCTAAATAAATATATACCGCTGCAAAGAATAAGAATAAAATCAAAACCAAATAAAAGTTGGCTTACAAAAGGGCTTAAAAAATCATGCTTACATAAAAGAGTGCTACGAACGATTCTCAATGAAACCAAAAGTCGTGTTATAAAAGACCATTATAAACTATATAACAAAATATTAAAATTGACTATTAAAAAATCAAAAAAAATTACGTATATTAAACAAATGCAAAAATCAGACAATAAGGTAAAGACTATGTGGAAAATTATTAACACAAAAACAGGCAAAACAACAATAAATAGACTAGAAAATATAATACTCAAAATAGACAATGATGAAGTAAAACATCCACTAATTGTTGCCAACCACTTTAATGAATTCTTTGCAACGGTAGGACAAAACCAAACACCTCATTCGAATAAAAGCATTGGTAAGCCCGTAATCAACCCTCCTACTTGTTCAATGTATTTGCGCCCGGTAGACCAAAGGGATATAGTTAATATAATAAAATCCACCAAGAATAAACATAGCTGTGGTATCGATGACATTCCACCTTTTTTATTAAAACAATGTGCTATGGAACTATCCGTTCCCCTGATGAAGATGGTTAATCAAAGCTTTCAAGATGGACAGTTTCCAGACTCTCTTAAAGTGGCTTTAGTAAAACCAGTACATAAAAAAGGTGATAAACATATTGCAAGCAACTATAGACCCATAGCACTGCTACCTACATTTTCTAAGGTATTTGAAAAGGCAATGTGTAATCAGCTTTGTAAATTCTTGGAAAAGTACAATATTCTTGACGATGCACAGAACGGATTTAGGAAGTGTAGATCAACAACACTAGCAGTTTATAAATACATTCAACAAGCACTGCAATACATAAACGACAAACAACATGTTATTGGGCTACTACTCGATATGACAAAAGCATATGACAAGGTACTTTATGACATCTTACTCACTAAACTATATGGTTGCGGCGTACGAGGACCTGCATATTCCTGGTTTAAATCATATTTACACAATAGGAAGCAAATAGTACAAATTGAATATGCTAACCACGGAAAAAACGTCATTAATGCCATTAGATCACGTGAAAAGCAAATTACTTGCTCAATCCCACAAGGAAGTGTGCTAGGATGCGCGTTGTTCTTAATTTATATAAATGACCTTCCCAAAACACTAGAGGTAGACAAAAACGAAGCATTACCAATATTATTTGCAGACGATATTTCCATATTAATGAAGTGTGAAAATTTAAAATACCCTAATTTGCAAATACAGCAGACACTCGAAACGGTGAATAATTGGCTCCAAATCCATAATTTAGAAATAAATAGTTGCAAAACTAAATTGATGCAATTTAGATCGTACAAAAGACCTCCCTTAAATCTAGACATAGCATTCAATAACATGAAAATAGAAGAAGTTAATACATTTAGCCTACTCGGCATTAATATTGACACTCACATAAATTGGAAGTCACACATAGAACACATAAAAACCAAATTATCTAAATTCACTTACGCTCTTTTTCAAATAAAACAAAGCACTGACACACATACAGCTATGGCTGCTTACTACGCTTATGCATACTCGTGGCTGCGCTACGGTGCCATGTTATGGGGAAATAGTGTAAACGTACAGGAAATATTTGTAATGCAAAAGAAGTGTATAAGAATTCTAGCCCAAATAGATAGTACACAAAGCTGCAAACCATACTTCAAACAATACGAAATCTTAACCGTCCCGTCAATATACATACTTGACTTATGTATTTTTGTTTTTAAAAATATCGACAAATTCACACGAGTAGAAGATACACACAGCGTCAACACGCGCCATAAAAAAAGATTATGTGCGCCACCATCAAAAATAAAAATGTTAACTAATAGTCCATACTATATGGCTATAAAAATATATAATAAATTGCCAGATGGATTAAAATCTGAAAAATCAATATTAGTATTTCAAAAACGACTAAAGATATACCTAATAAAAGAATGCTTCTACTCAGTGACGGAATATTTAGAGTCCAAAATAAAATAATTTTAATTCATGTGGGAACCGTCGTACTGCCCTATACAAACGAAATGTATATACCTACTCGACATAACATAACATTGAAATACCTTGACATTGTATAATTTTATTATTGACATCCTAAACTCGACAGCAATTATACCTATTGAATTGATTATTACTATGATGTGACATATACCTGACAATTATTTTTTTTTTCTTTTCTTTATGATTTGTAATATCTACCTACAATATTAATAACAATGAATGTGTACCTACATAACTAAAAATGTTGCAATGTCTGTAAGAGGCCGCTAAGTATTAAGCACTGTAATAATTTTATAACCACCATCTGTACACTTAGTTGCAATAAACGCTTTGACTTTGACTTTGACTTTGACTTCTTTCCCGGGCGTATTGTAAGGCTCGACTATAGAGATGCAAATTTGACAGAGCCCGAGCAATCTTCTGTGATAAGCTCGAACTTTTTTAGTTACGACCTCACGATCTAAACTGTCAAGCATGGAGATCATTTTTTTATGGCATAAACCGGTAAACGAGCAGACGGATCACCTGATAAGCAATCGGCATCGCCCATGTACACCTGGAACACCAGAGGTGTTATAAGTGCGTTACGGGCATTTTGGGGATTAGGAGTTTGAGGATCGTTGGGGATTCAGGGATTGGGGAGACCGGGGAAGGGGAGGGTAATTGGGCCTCCGGTAACCTCACTCACACGACGAAACACAATGCAAGCGTTGCTTCACGTCGGTTTTCTGTGAGGCCGTGATATCACTCCAGTCGATTCGGCCCATTCGTGCCGAAGCATGGCTCTCCCACACTTGTAGATATAGTCATAGATATAGTCTTATCCTATAAATATTATAAATGCGAAAATTTGTGAGGATTTATGTCTGTGTGTACGTGTTTGTTACTCTTTTACGTTTCAAACAGCTGAAGGGATCTAGATGAAATTTGGAACGAGGTGCTTTTTAGTTCTTAACGGTCTGGCACTCCCTTATACTTCCCCAGGATAAGAGGAGTCAGTTGAAGAAACAAAAAAAGACGATTGCGAAATCTTTTCGCATTATCATCACAATTGCCTTAGATTTTTTATTCTAGCAATTTCCATCACATTTTGCGTTTCCTAGCACTTTTAGAGCAAGCAATGAATGTATGAAAATGTTGAATCTTTGAACTGGTATAACTTCTTCATCTTGGATCCTATAACTTTTATGCCATATTAACTATTGCTCCAAATGACTAGATCTAACAATACGTACTATTTTCGTTGGCACTTTCAGAAAAAGCCCAAGAAATGATCTCCTTATACCCTTCCCTTCGGACCGCCAACTGGTGTAGACGTGTATTCAGCCGTACTTCTTTATTTTTTTATTAAATTTAATAAAATAAACCACAAATTTAACGCAGTTAATTCATGCATAGTTATTAGGAGTGCATAAATTGAAGGAGCCGTTACCTGCCATCTGGTACATCTAATGAAGTCGACCGATCGAAAGGTATGAATCACTCGATTACCTGCTCCCGCGCATAGTAACGCCCCCGGAATGCGAAAGGTCCAACCTACTTACGCATCATTGGACGGTCAAGGACGGCCTACCGAGTAAAGTAGATTATCGCTGTGTGCAAAAACTAATCAACACGTCACACTACTAAAACGTTATCTATGCGGGCGTGGGATAGTGAGACCTACTTGCGTTTATGTTCTCCTGGTACATTGATCGGATAAATTTAAAAGTATTTCGCAAGACAGTTTATCACTACTTACCGACAGATTAAAGATAACACTATCTCATTGATTTAAACCGGTCTGGTGTTCAGAATGGAGCAAAGTGGTGCCAAATCGCTTTCTGAATCTAACATTTCCGTACAACCCGAACAATGTACCCCGCCTAACTTCATACCTCGACGATACAAGAGGTCAGTAGAGGATCTCTATAACTACGATACTGATTTTCGCGCTTTTAAGGAGGAAGTTAAGGAACTAATATCGTCTTTGATGTTGCCACAAGAAGCAGAGATGAAGAAAATCTGTCAAACTTTAATGGAAATTAAATCCACTAATAACAATATAGAATCTTCCATTAATTTTTTGGCGGCGCAGAATGATGAACTAAGGTCCAAAGTGCAAAATCTTGAAGAAAAATCTAAAAATGATGAAGAATACATCACAATTTTGAAGGAAAAAATAGAGGATATGCAAAGAGGTATGAGAAAAGCTAGTTTTGAAATTAAAAATGTCCCTAAAATACCTAAAGAATCGAAAGAAGACTTAATAAATATGACAATCTGTTTATCTAAGGAGGTAGGCTGTACCATTGCAAAACCAGATATTGGTGATATATATCGAGCAAGACCTAAACGAAACAACACAAAAAACAGTACTATTATAGTTGAACTTAAGTCAACTATACTTAAGTCTGAACTTTTGAAGTCATCTAAAAACTTCAATAGAAAACAGAATGGAAAATTATGTACAAAGCACCTTGGATTTAAAAAGGATGAAGATACCCCAATATATATCTCAGAGCAAATGACTACGAAAGGAGCGCGGCTACACTTCCTGGCACGTGATTTGGCTAAATCCAGAGAATATAAATACTGCTGGACAGCTTATGGGAAAGTTTATATCAAGAAAGAAGACGATTCACCTACTATCGTTATAAATAGTGAACAGCAGGTACAAAACCTTTTACAGCTCCAGTGACTAGTTTTCAGAAAATTACAATATATCAGCTACATTTTATACCTTCATAGAATTCTTAAAGTTATAAAATTAATCATAACCAAGTTAGACACTAATTTCAAAAATGTGTTATGTCTTGTTTACCGATCGCACTACAACATTTATTTTTCAATGCGTAAAACTACCTTCAATACTAATACTAAACTCCTAAACATTCGAATCACGCATATCTCTTTTCACTCACACGAAATACACACAATCACACAGACACACACAATCATTCTCACTCTCACACGACATACAAATACGAATTTAATCATATTATCCAACATTTATAATCTTTATCAGAATGGATATCAATCGACAAGCTCTGGATAACATCGACAATTCCGAAATAGCTCAAGTGTTTGATTGTAATATTACTGACTTTGCTAAGTTGGTTGAGGTTGGCACCTCTGATTTTTCCATTGTGTCACAGAATATTAGATCTGTTTATACTAATTTTGATGATCTCCAATTGAACCTATTTAATCTCGGTATGGGAATTGATTTCATAACCTTAACGGAATGCAGATTGAACTCAAATAAGCCAATACCCCAAATTACTAACTATACTTCGTTTCAAACTACAAACCACATGAATAAGGCGGATGGGGTAGTCGCTTACATAAAAAATACACACAAAGCAAAGGTTAGAGAAGTGAAGTTAACACATGCGTCTTGTTTGGAGGTACATGTTGCACCAGACATTACTGTTGTAGCGATTTATCGATCCCCATCGACTTCGAACGCTGACCAATTTATTGGCTCTTTGGACGATTACTTGACTGCTCTTACATCAACTAAAACCATAATAATAACTGGAGATATAAATATTAACTTAATATATAATGATAATGAGCAGTCGTGCGAGCGTTCAAACAGACATAGCTATCTCAATATGTTAGCAATGCATGGCCTACTTCCCGGTCACCTGCTTCCCACTCGTGAGAAGACCTGTCTTGATCACTTTATAATAAAACTGAAACCAGGTAGCCAAACTCCAACTGTTGCAATTATTCATACTACAATAACGGATCATTTCATGACTTTCTTAAAAATCACTTGTCAAAAAAACTTAATTAGGCAACAGAAAATAAGGAAAGTTTTTAATTTAGAGGTTGGGTTAGAACACCTTACAGTTAACAACTTAACGGACTTATTGAAACTTGACAACCCTAACACTATTACATATAACTTAATCGAAATACTACAAAATTGTGTCGAACTCAGTACAACTACTATGAGCATACCTTTGAAAAATAGAACCCTAAAACCATGGATGACAGTTGGTTTATTGCGCTGCATCTATAATAGAAATCACATGCAAAAGAGACTTAGGCTTGACCCATATAATGAAGTGTTGAAAATCACATACAAGAGATATCGAAACTACTGTTGTACTATCATTCGAAAACAGAAACGTAAGTATGAGAGAGACCAACTTACTAAAGCATCTAACAATCCTAAAAAAACATGGGCTATAATTAATGACATCACACAACGCAAACCTAAAAAAGACAATAACTCGGAACTACTACATAGTCTCCCTGATCCACAAAACTCTGTAGAAAAGATCAACGAATATTTCTGTAATATAGGCAAATTGCTTGCTGAAAGCATCATCACCTCTCAATCTTCAACCACAACACGTTATGACACTGACTCATTTTCCTCTAACAGTCTTTTGACATCTTTTGTTCTTCTTGATACAGACCACGACGAAATTCGAGCGACTTTAATGAGCCTAAAATCAGACAGTGCCCCTGGTTGGGACAGGATACATGTCAACTTTATAAAAGCCGCACACATACAAATTGTACCAATTTTGACCCACCTAATTAACAAATGCTTCAGGCAGGGAATCTTCCCGGATGCTCTAAAAATTGCACTAATAACACCAGTATATATGTAAGTCTGGCGAAAGAACCGACCCATCTAATTATAGGCCAATTTCAGTGCTACCGTGCATTTCGAAAATCTTTGAAAAGATTATCAACTCACGTCTGATGAAGTTCTTAAACAAATATAAAATACTTTCACCTTCTCAGTACGGGTTCAGGCAGGGAAGGTGTACTGAGGATGCAGTTTTATCACTAACATCTGTTTTGGTGGAGGGTGTGGATCGGGGAGACAGGTGTCTGGCGGTTTTTCTTGATCTCAGGAAAGCTTTTGACACTGTGTCTACACCTCTTCTATTGCAGAGGCTTGAACACATAGGTATAAGGGGACATGCCCTTGAACTGTTTACATCTTACCTCAGCAATCACAAACATAAGGTCAAAATCACTTCGTATTCTAGTTCGGAGGCATCGGTAACCTTCGGCGTTCCACAGGGCAGTGTCCTCGGACCGACCTTGTTCCTTATCTACATCAATAGCCTCTGTAACATGAAGATTATGGGAGGGCATATTTTCTCTTATGCTGACGACACTGCCATTGTCTTCACTGCGAAGACTTGGGATGAGGTTCGTGGGTTGGCAGAAAATGGTCTTGCGAAGATAGCAGCATGGCTAAACCATAGCCTCCTAACGCTAAACGCTTCTAAATGTAACTACATCTGCTTTACTAAGTATAATAATTCGCAACCGCCTCAAGATTTCCAAATAAAAGCCCATATTTGCCATAACTTCCCAGCACTAGACTGTTCCTGTCTACCAATAACAAGGCTGCAGCACACCAAATATCTTGGCATCATGATTGATCAGCGCTTATCTTGGCACATGCACACCGAACTTATTATGAATAGAGTTAGGAAACTTATATGGTTGTTCAAAACATTGCGACATGTGACTTCGAGGCAACTCCTGAAGCAAGTTTATATGTCTTTAGCTCAGTCTATCCTCATGTATTGTTTGCCTTGCTGGGGAGGCACAACGAAAAAGAAATTTTTGGAACTTGAGAGGACTCAAAGAGCCTTACTTAAGGTTATGTTCTTTAAACCCTACAGATACCCTACGCATGCCCTTTATTTATCAGCTGATCTTTTATCTGTTAGAAAACTTTACTTACTCCGACTCATACTGAAAAAACACATAACTCTCCCATACGACCATTGTAAGCCAAAAAACAGAAGAGACCATTTGGTCGCCCCAACTGTTAGGGTGAGATCTGCCTTTGCTAAAAGACAATACCCGAGGCAATCTTCTTATTTATACAACTTGCTGAACAAGGAACTACGAATCTATCCCATGAAACTTTGGGACTGTAAAAAAGCTGTAATGGACTGGCTCAAAACAAAAACGTATGACGAAGTTGAGTCGGTTATATCCACTCTTTAATAACAGGATTATTAAAAACTGGGATGGTGTGCATAGAAATAATTAGTCAAGGTAATCTTTTCGGATTCCTTCGATCCTAAGACTTGTCGTAGGACTAATTGGTGAACTGGTTAATTAATAGATAAAAAAAAAAAAAAAAAATATCTAATCTCAACTCACACAGTACCTGATAAGCTTACATTCATATTTGCACTCACTCTTTCACTCACCTACTCACTCACTCATACACATACTCACTATACATGATTCACATACTACACATACATACATTGTGCGATCTGGTATTTTCACAATACTGTTATAAATTTCAAATAATTATACTCATTCATTACCTCGGCGATTAGAATTGTAAGTTTAACTTGATTTATTTTCTTCTTGTTTTATTGTTAATCTTGCATGTTTACATTATCTACATTGTAACTTCAATTACTTTAGAATGTCATGTGGAAGTGCGGAGTCTCCTAGCACAAGCAATCCATTGCTTAAAAGGAGATCTCCAATAATTTTATGTAATGCCTGTTGTAATTGAAATAAACTTTTTTATTTTTTTTTTTTTTTTATAAACAGGGGTAGAATATGGTCTTCAATAGCACATAGGCCACTTTTTATTCTACGGGAACGTGGGCAAAGCTGATAGCAGTAGCTAGTACTTATTATTTCTTTGGTGGAGATTATGGCAAACACTTTTATATCCAAGAGTCCCATAGTTCAGCACTGTATTGCCAGTGGATAGAATAATAAGGTAGATTCCAAATAATTATGCAAACAATGATAAACATTTTGTAGTTTAAAAAAACAAAACGCCGAAAATTCCGCTTAGGCACAAAAAAATAAAATTATAGAGCACGTCCAAAAATTCTAACAAAACATTCCCTTTTTAAAATGCTTAGCGCATTTAAAGCTTCGTTCTTCAAGAAAAGAGTTTCAACCGTATCGAGTTACATAATACAAAATCTAAGAATTTTCTAGAGAAAGAATTTTGGTACCAGGGCTTAATAGTAAAGAGGCTTTTAACTAAAGTGATTACCTCGAAGTTTTAGCATTGAGCTGAGGAAATCAGCTTGGAGCTTAATGGTCAAGCTTAAAGGTAGTAGGTACTAGGGCAGCAGACTGGCGCGAAGTTAAAGAAGTTCCCCGCCCATCCCCACTCCTATCCCGAATTACGTCACTACGCAACATCGATTTAAGTTACGATGTACGCTGCTGGAAGTGACATGTATTTTTGTAAGATTTGTTCCAGAAAATTAAAATAAACATGGTGTATTTTTTTTGATAAACATAGAAAAAAAATGTTTTCTTTGTATTTTAGAACGTTTCATTTTACGTATCTCATTGTCCTTATTAGATTTTACAACTCTTCCGGAATCTTCCATAAAATCTGTATTGATTCAAAGACATTTACTATATGCTTGAACTTATTTTATATCGCTAGGATAATTACATAACATCGAGAAAACACGTCTTGTAATATAAAAATACAATATGATTCATTTAAAAGTGTTACATACAAAACTCTTTAATGCTGATAAGTCTCTTGATAGCAGACACATTTTTCATTAAGATTAAGCTACGTATACTAACAACAATACTCCGCTACATAACTTCAATTTAAGATGACATTGACCTCGTTACACCACAATGGGAAATCAATATTGTTAACCTCCTTCTCACTGAGACTTTGACGTTGGATTAAACGTTTTTGTTCTATAAATAAACTTTTATATTTCTTTTTTGGTTCTTTGGTTTAGTGATTGCTAGTACGATTGCTGAGCAAGGAGTTTCAGGCCAGAGGTACCTATTATTGAAGTGTTTATAAATTTTTGAGTAGGTATTTCTCAATATAAGCATTGATTTTGATATTGTAGTGTGCCTTGTAGTTAAGTACCTACGTGGGCCTACGGGTGTGCTGTAACAGGGGTTGCACCGTGGGGGCTCCGGAGCAGGTCTCTTCAGAGGACCAGAGGACCTGGTGCCTCCTTATAGGTGCTGAGGGTAGCCACCGGAGTGATTTTAGTGAAGTGCGAATCCCACACTCTCTAGTTCCCAAAAAAGCTAGGCGACTGTTGAAGAAGACAAACGATTAGTTTCCAAAAAAATATTGTCTTATAAAACCCATGACTATCTATTTTCATAAATTAATTAGCACATAACTGTTTATAATAAAGGCAATTAAATTGAGAATTCATTAAAAACATTAAAGAAAAACCAATCTTACATAACACGAAATAACGCTTCATGTAGAATAGCAAATTTCACATCGTATTTTGAGAATATTGAATCATTAAACTGAAGGTTGGATGTTCAATACAAGTTTCCTGGCTATAATGTACAGTAATGTTTCCGTGAATGTTGCCATTAAAATAATACCAGCGTATTCGAAGGACGGTAAAATATAATTTGAAATATTATTGTGTAGTATATCGTAAATTACGTAAAATTAAATTCTGACACTTATTTATTTATAGCTATGGTTTCTTTTTGATGTTTTTGTGAAGGAATTGTTAATTGTAAATTACAAAATATTACCGACTAAGGCCGATTTTTCAATACTCAGTTAAGCCATCAGTTAGTACTTATTCAAAAGTTAACTTAAAAGTTAAGATGTAATTCTCTTCTAAATACCTAGATCTATAAAGGATAGTTTACTCCTTTTCTGTGACTACGAAACTATTTGTTGACAAACTAAATTATTTTTGTCGGTCTATGTAGTTGCGCAAAGCATAGAAGAGCAATATTTTTTTTATAATCAAAGTTATATTAAAAAACCCATCTAACTCAACAAGAAAAATAATAAGATATTAAAACTAGCTAGAAAGTACTCACTCCACTCCTAAAATAGGTAATATCTTCAACACCTGATACCACATCCATAAAATCTAAATCAACAATACAATGTCCTTTCAAGGTCACAACGATCCCTAGGTGCGTTCCGAAACGTCACGAACGCTCCACCGATATCCCGAGATATCCCGAGATATCCCGATTATCCCGAAACAGCCAGACTTGTGTCAGCTACAATAAACCGATTTACGATGTTATTATACCTATTAATAAAATTGATAGTTACTATCGATATAATTACGATATTACTCGTTATATGTTATTGGAACGTTATTAACGTACGTGATATTTTTGTGTAGACCATTAATAAACATGTTGTAAGGTAATCCTGATGGAAATTAACTTGTTTGTGGAAGAAAATTGGATTAGAAAATAAAAATGGTCGTTTGTGTTATGAAGATTACATAAGAACACATCTTGTTTCTAGATACACATCTTGTACCTGTTTGCTAGTGGCTTTTAATTTGTTTCAATATGATCCAATACCAATTTGATCCACGACAAAGTCCCAATAAACAATTTCATTCATCATCCTCATCATCATCAACAGCCTACAAGTGCCCACTGCTGAACAAAGCTCGTCTCACATTGAGAAGGTTTGAGCACTAATCACCACGCTTGCTCTATGCGGGTTGGCGATTACAAACTTATAATTAGAAATTATAAGCCCAGGTTTCCTCACGACGTTTTACTTCACTGTTTGTCAGCGATGTCTAGATCTTAGAAAGTACATAAAACTCGGAAAACGTCATATTGGTACTTGCCGTTGGTAGGTTTCGAACCCGCATCCTCATGGATGAGGAGAATCAATTTCATGGTGTACTTAAAAATCTTGAGTTTTCAACCCAAAAATCGATCTTTATTCTTTGACATAAAAAGTCATTATGTGCAACGAGAATCAGTAAAATGTTAATTTGACATCATAATACATACTAACTATATCCATTTTTGGCATAGGTCGTCATACGTACGTATACGTTTCATATAGTATAGTATCCAAGCGAGGCTACGAGGGCTTTCTTCAACATAAATTCAAGGTCGTTCACTGAACTCTAGGGTTATTTAATTTTACGACCTCTTTTTGCGATACCTACTTTATCTTGACAACGAGTCTAATCCAGAACATCAGACTTTCGTAGGAAACTCAAGGATGTTGAAAATTATTGTTTCCACAATTTGAATTTGGGTATGTCCTATATCTGGTACCAGCCTCTGAGAGCCAGGCTGAGGCGTAACCTTAACTTGGTCGTGACGTAACTACAATCTTCAAGCAATCTAAGTAATCCACTTTCCTTTCCATGGTAGGCCTTTGTCATCAATTTTTTTTAAGGGGGAAAATCATCGATACTCTGCTCCTGCCTGGGTGAGGCGGGAGGGAGTGTCAGACTCTGACTGACTAAAAACCACCTCGTTCCTACTCCTGCACGTCGAGCCGGAGCCCCGGTAACCCGTTAGGTTCTCTTCAACTCCGTATCGACATCAGCCCTATTGGGCCCCATTCGTGGTGGTCTGATGGCTCTTTGAGGCGCACGCGGAACGCGACGCGCCATACGCTCGGGTTTGTCCACTAATAGATGCCTTGTTACTACCAACATCAAACACAGATATTATAACAGATTCTTCCATAATAACCCATTTTTCGAGACTGTTTAACTGGCCTTTCATCTAATGAGCTAAACGAACCTCAGTAAAGAGTAACACAAAACAAACATAAATTACAACTAGCCCACTAACATTAATATTATACGAAAAACCCGCATAATCCGGCGAGCCCAGAACAGTCTCACAAAGCATACAAAGTCCATCAAAGTAGTTAAAGTACTGGAAGAGACATTACCTAGTTACATGTGGTTCCACTAACTTCTGCAAACAACATTGGAATCAGATGTAAGTTCTGGTCATGCGCTGTGTGACGGGGTGTAAATTATGTGTGTGCGTATATTATTATATTAAATGTGATTTCTATAGTAAGGGTTGTGGGAGCGATTGTCAGGTAGGACAAAGTGATATTGGGTTTTCAATATCTTCTAAGAACTAGGAACCTGATCACACGACACGAAAATCTGTGTCCGGTGAATGATAATACATTAAACGTCGAGTATACATTAAGAAGAGGGAGAAAACTTAAAAAAATCGTTAAATAAAAATGTAAAGAACTGAATCGTCACATGTAAGTGTGTACTCTTAATATTTAATTTTTATTAATTACAGGCAAAGTCACACTGTACAAACATGTAAACAAATAGTACTGTAATAAACAAAGTCCATGTTACTTAATCATAATCTTAGAATGAACCCGTTCCGTTCTACATACTTATAAAACGATAAAATATTTCATTACACTACGCATTGTATTCACGGGACACTTCTAAAACTATCCCACTAAATCACGAGAAACAATGAGACATCTACTTAAGTCATAGAACAGAATAATAAAAGAAGGTTTAGTGCAATGTAATCTTCTTCGGCTTATTAAAATGTCTACCATATTATTATATGGCAAGGGCGGATCCACCGTTGTGGGCACGATGGGCATGCCCATAACCTTAATAGACTTGTGACGTCACCTTTTTACGGTCTATTGAGATCGATAGGCTGATGATAATGAACGATAAGATTTAATAAAATTTAAAAACACAATGAATCATGAAACGTGCGTGATTTAGAACGCAGCAAAGAGCCATAGAGCCATAGACGATGCTGACATGTTATGACTTATGTCACATTTTTGACAACTTATTGCCGTGCCGCCAAAACTTCGAGCCGCGTAGCGAGGCGTCGTGGCGCTACTTAATGAGGGTGCTTAAAAATTTTGAAACCGCTAGATGGCGTAGCGTAGCCGTGAGGTCCAACTTCACCATGATTGGATTCAATAATGTCACTTTGACATACTCTGTCAAAAATATCCAATCACAATAAAGCTGGACCTAACGTCTACGTAATGTCATCTAGCGGATTTGAAACACCCTCAAAATTATATAATTTGGAGGAGAGATTGTAGTCTGTAATTGTTTCTGTAAGAAAATAAAAAATACGTGTTTAATGATTTAAAATTATCTACCAGACGGACATTAAAATAAAAATTAGGCACCTACCCTATTGTGGCATCCAGCCAGTCATGGAGTAATGGCGAAGAAGACATATCACCGCCCCTACATATACACAAATGTAAGAGCCAAGGTAAGTGAGATACCTACCAAGGTAAGCGGCTCGCGAGCTGCACATTCGCCAGATGTGGATACACCCTAATAAACGACAACTTTTCCAACTCCGATCTCTAACCTACCTGTCAAGCGTGAAAGTTATGACAAATCGTTTCTTTCATACAGAAGAGCAAACCATTTTACTTGTCTCAATATACGAGCAAAGCATCTTGTTAATTCTAATAAGTACGACTTCTACGCCTAAAAACTTGACAATATCCTCCCAAATAAAAATGACCTTATGTTTTGCGTCACAGCACAAAATTGCACCGATTATTCGTTCAGTACCCAAGCTGTTTACGAACGAAATTACCTAAGTATACTAAAACAATGGACATTATCTTACCCACTCAATTTTTTCGGAGATAAATTCTCAAAAAAGTACATCATCTTAGCTAATGGCCGCCTGGGAGACTGGATTAAATTGTAATGTTTCTGTGTTTAACTATTCTTTTCTTAAGATTCTTTTCTTCTTGTTTTAGAGATATTAACAAAGATTTTACTTTATTCTTATGTTGATGTACTAAAAATACTTCAAGCTACAACTAATTGCCATAATTTTAATTTTCCCTGGGTGAGGTGGGCGGGAGTGTCAGGCTCTTACTGACTAAAAACCAACTCCTCTTACTCCTGCCGTAAATTTCCAAGTAATCATTTGGTCAAACCGATACTTATTTACTTTTTTTTGTTAAATGAAAATCATCGAGTGCGTTCTACCGCCTGGGTTAGGTAGGAGAGAGTATCTCAGACTGTTCCTGACTAATAACCTCCTCCTACTCTTTCACTTTGCGGCCGGAGCCCCGGCAACCTTTTGCCACTAAAGGCCATACTAGCACGTAAATCGTAGGATTAAAAATTTAGAGTATTAAACTCAAAATTTCCGAGTAATAATTTGGTCGACCCGATGATAAGACTGCTTGTCCTTGGACACGAATCCCGCTTACGGCTACTTGATTAACAAGACAGCCGATCACAGTTAGAAATAGTCTTAAAAAACAAAATGTACCAAACAATTCCTTAACTGTCACGGAATCAGTCCATCACAAACATTTCAGCCCAAACAAGCTCGTACATAATTGATACAACTTTCTATAACCTCAAGTTTGTTCTCAATTCTCAACCACTCAAAGATTGCTACGAAATTCGTTATTAACTAATGAATCTGGGGAACAGAAGACCTAGTGCAAGTTCTTGTTTATATTAACACGATTGAAACTCTACCCTCTGATTGGTTGGTTGATTGTAGCTGGCCAATCAGAGCGCCGGACGTCATAAACGTGTTGATTCAACAAACTTGTACTGGGCACTTCTCAACTCCTTTGCCACCCTTACAAACTGTTTTAATTGATTTCAACGAATCAACGAAGTCAAATATATTGATTGATTGAATTAAAGTTTCATCACTTGAGACTCGATCTCAGGGGATGACGAACAAACTTTTGTATTTGCTGAAGTTTTCAATTATTGTACTTTTAGTTTTATTTGTTTATTTAACAGGATTTTGGTGGGGAGTAACTATCAAAAGAAATACATTTTATTTGTTTTTATAATAACTATCGTGACTATTAACTAAAAATCGCGGGTTACTCACGTGAATATATTGAGAAGAGCTCTACTAGTTTCGGACCACACAAGGGTTCTTCCTCATGAGCAACGCGCGCGGTCGCGGCGATGTAGCGCAGCCTATTTGCTAACTAGTAGATTTTTTCTCAGTATATTCACATGAGAAACCCTCGACTTTTAGTTAATTTGGAAATACATTTATTAATTGTTGAATATATGTATTGTGGTCACTACCCACCCACTGGTACAAGAACTAATAATTTTCTTTTTCGTCAGTCTGTTCCTGTCAGTCATCAGGTAAAGTCTACATATTACACATTAATAATTATACAGCGACAGAATGGCAACGCTCTCTGATAAACCTCCATAACCTTTAAAACTGATCTCAAACCACAACTCTAAATTACATATGTAACATCAAGCCTTTTATCCCTGAAGTGATAGGCAGAGGTGCACATTACGGCACTTAATCCCACTGTACAATGTGACTCCCACTTTTTACTATTTATGTTATGAGTTCCATGTAAGAGGGGGTGAGCCTATCGCCATATACCGGGCACAATTCCAGATTCAGTACTGAGTTTTTTTTTTTAAATCCATGCGACCACTGAGGCCAACGGGGCAACGATAAATTATCTTAAGAAAAACTACAAACACAATATTCCATTATTGAAAACAGAAAACTTCACGTCGATTTGTATTGGCGGTGCCGCGTGACAGAAGATCAAACACGACATTGTCACGTCAGCATTCACAAATATACTTACGTTCGTACATACAAACACAACTAGAGATATCATTTCATTTATTAAATTAATTTTCTGCGTGCGTCTTGTAACGTAATGAATGAGAGCGCACGATATATTTGTTTCATACTGTTAGTATTGTGTTCACGTTTAATGAGATTGCCTTACCTACGCCATTTTCTCTGTTTCCTCAACTTTATTGACCATTTAGTGTACGTAACATAACATAATATAACATGACGCCTTTTATCCCCGAAGTGGTAGGCAGAGGTGCTCATTATACCACTGTAGAATGTAACACCCACTTTTCACTATTTATGTTATGAGTCCCATGTAATAGGGGGTGAGCCTATTTAGTGTACACTATAGCTTATTTATTATGTTTTCGGCAGCGACACGGAGAAACTCGGCGCATCGCGGGTCGCGGAATGCTGCTCACGAATATGAGCCTCTAGCATGGCTTGAAGTTGAAACTAGTCGAGTTCCTCGTCAAACAGTTATGTGAGTAAGCCGAGAACATAATAAACTAGTATGTCTCACAAAAGTTTTAATATAAACACTATTGCTAAAACATTTACAGCCTGTAACTGTTACATTACCGAATAAACTTCCTATGTACAGAGTGGTATATCCCTAATATAATATACACATATATATGTCGCAGAATCAACAAAGATGCACAACTATCGAGTATCGTTATTTTAGAACAACGCCATCTGTTATCATTTGTCGGAAACGTCAAGCAGTGTGCTTGGGTGATGGTCGGTACGGGGCGTGGCATGTTGGCATTGGAAAGGCGTCACTTTTGAGTTGGACACGAGAGTGAGCGGTTGTTCTGCCAGCCCATACCGAACTTACCGCGTTTACGAAGAATCCGATGACGAAGTACCCCCAATGGGTGAATTGTCTCCGACATATATTAAAAAAAAATGTCACATTTGGCAAAAAACGATCATCAAAATTAATAATAACAATTATCTTGTGCAATATTTTTGGTAAATAAAATGCGGAAGTAAATGAACATTATCATTTTACCATTTTATATTAAACCCATACATGACGACTATTCAGAGGATATATTCAGATGTCGGAGGCTTAGACCGGCCTTTTGCCACGACCGGTTACCTATATGTCATTAGGCCTCAACTATTATGAATTGTAAAGAAATAAATGACTTCTTTTGCCAAACCTTTACCGACGACACTATGTTATATCTGTCCATGTCCAACATATATTAGGGGGAAGTCCCGTAACGCCGGACGGCACCTAAAGCCGGACACTTGTATAATCTCGATAACTAATAACGCGAGCGATTAAATTTTTAGGGGTTAATCTCCCAGTGGCAGACACCTAAGATTTTTAATAAAAATTGAATCGCTCGTGTTATTTGTTATCGCGATTACCTATACAAATGTCCGGCGTTAGGTGCCGTCCGGCGTTAAGGGACTTCCCACTACTATTAAAACTATTTGATTTAACTCGTTGTGTACCGTCATTATAGACACAATTAAAGAACAATAGGTTGCGGTCACCGGTGACCGCTAGGTGTTTGACAGTTTAAAATAGAATTGATGCTGTAGTCTTTCTCCATCTAGACATACTCAATGGGGTGCGGTGCCAGAAGACCTCCCCGTGGTGCACCCTGGGTGCGGGCGACAGTCTCCCTAGCGGGGGTGATAGGGTTGGAGTGACTGTCGCCCGCAGCAGACTTCTGGACTGGGCGGGCGAACCCGATAGGGTTCTGGAGGCGGCGGGCTGTGTGCTCATGGCCCGCGCTTCCGTGGGGCGTTTCTCCGCCTGTCTCTCTGAACTTAGCAGAGAGCGTGGCGGAGAGGCAAGGGCGGTGCTCGTTGTGCACTCACCCTGCCAGCGAGCAGCATCGGGACACAAGCTGTCCCCGATTGCAGCCGTCGATATCGTAATCCGTAAGGAGGTCACGGTCACGTTTTGTGACTCTGAACGGGACGAGGGTCTTGGCTTGGTCGCCCGGACCGCGAGGAAGATAACCACTATAAAAAATTCCTCCAATACTAAGTTCTGGTGCGCGGCGAGAGTATGCATGGCTGAGGAGTAGTGTCAGTCGCGAGCGCACCCCCAGCTAGGGGACCAGTGGACCCTCTAGTTGGGAGGCAAATTTTCACTTACCCAGGTACAGGGGGCACTGCCTGGGTGGACCGATTATTTCCCCCATACTCGTGGGAACTTTATGGAGACCTATCAATATAAAAAACCACATACGGAGGAGGAGAGTGCGGGTGAGCTTGGCTCGCCTGCAGTAGCAGGAGAAGGGAGCCCAAGTGGCTCCGGGACTCGTGGTGAGGCGCTGGACTCGTCCAGCAGGCCCCACACACGGGAGTCCAGTCGGAGGGTGTCGGACTCAGAGTCCGACACAACATTAGCGGAGCGGCTGAGCGTGAGCTCGAAAGGCTCACGCCGCCGCGCGACGGGGACGTTCAAACGCCCCAGGCTGGAGGAGGACAGTTTGTCCCCGTCCTCCGGCGCTCAGGAGGCGCCTCCCCCCAAGGTCCCCACGGCAGCGCGGGGTAGGGGCGGCAAGGGCAGCGGTCGCCGGAAACCGGCACCAGCTGCCTGCGCGGAGTCAGCCGAACAGTTGGCCGCGGAGGGCAGGGCTCTCTCGAACGCTGTCCGTTCGGAGTCCTCTGCGGCCGAGATGTCCGGCGTGGAGGTGTCGGAGGTCGAGCGCGGCTCTGAGAGCGAGAGCTGCTCCGGGGGCCTCGAACAGGCCATTACGGCGGAGCTCTACAAGCTGGCGATGGGGAAATCCCAGCCGGTTAGGTTCCGCCTCCTCAGGGCGGCGGCGGCCACAATAACGGAGGCGGCCTTGGAGCAGTGTGCGGTGCCCACTGCGGGAAAGGTGCGCTCCGAGCTGGCCGAGATGCGGCGAGAGCTGGCGCGCTTGGCAGCCTCCAATGCGGCTCTGGAGGCCGAGCTGCGGACGGCCAGGGCCGAGCTCGCCGCTGCTCGCGGCAGTCGCCCCCAGCCCCCGGCGGAGGCCGACGTAGTCGGACTGCTGCGGGCGGAGTTAGCTGCCTTCCAGCGACGTTTCGACGTGCTGGAGGGCAGGCTCTTGCGCCCCCACTCGCGGCGAGTCAGGTCGCCCCCGCGGTCCCGCGGTCGTACGCGGCCGCTGCGGCCAAGCCTTCGACCTCGAGTCAGGCTAGCCGCAGCTCCCAACCGCCGGCAAGGGCGCGACCGGCTGCCCCAGCGAGGGCCTCGGCGCCCCCGCCGGCGCAGACCCCAGCTGCGCCGACGGCGCCTGCGCCTGCGCCCGCTGGGCGCAAAAGAGGAGGGGCACTCCGGCCCAGCAGGCTGGGGTTGCGGCGGCGGCGGCGGAACCCGCCCCGCAAGCAGAGGACGGCGGCGGGTGGCAAATCGCCGGCGAGGCGAGGAGAGTCGCCAAGGAGGGCCGGAAGCGCCGAAAAAAGGCGCAGCGGCAACGACGGCAGCAGCAGCGCAGGGAGAAACGCGCTGCTGCCTTGCTCCTCGCCCCTAAGACCGCGGCTGTAGTAATTACACTGCAGCCCGAGGCGGTCAACAGGGGCGTTACGTATGGCGACGTCCTCGCCAAATTAAAGGGGGCGGTGACTCCTGCGGAGTTCGGGGCCCCGGACGGGTTCGCGGTCAAGGTGACCGCTACCGGAGCCCGTCTTTTGGAGGTCCCCGGCGCGACCAGCGGCCCATCGGCCGACGCCCTGGCCGAGAGGCTTAGGGCGTGCCTAGGTGCGGACGAGGCCCGCGTGTCCAGGCCCACCAAATGCCTGGATGTCAGGATCTTGGGCCTGGACGACTCCGTAACGGAGACGGAGGTGGTGGCCGCTGTGGCCAGGACGGGAGGGTGCCCTGCTGACCAAATCAAGGCAGGCGCCATCCGCCCGGACAACTCGGGGCTGCGCACTGTTGTGGTCAGCTGCCCCGTCACAGCGGCCAAGAAGCTGAAGGAGGGCAAAAGGCTCTTGGTGGGATGGGTCTCGGCGCAGGTCAAGCTGCTCGAGACCCGGCCTCTGAGGTGCTACCGCTGTCACGTGGGGGAGCACGTGAGCGTCAAATGCACCTCGGAGGTGGACCGCAGCGACTGTTGCTTCCGCTGCGGTCGGCCCGGTCACAAGGCCGGCTCGTGCTCCGCCCCGCTGCACTGCAATGCATGTGCGGCGGCTGGCAAGCCGGCCAATCACCGGGTCGGGAGCAAAGGCTGCTCCCCTCCCGCCAAACCCAAGGGCAAAGGTAGGCCCTCCGCCGCCCCTGCCGTTTCCGCCGCCGCCGCCGCCACTGCCACCGCAGTCGCCGCTGCCGCCACTGAGGAGGTCGGAATGGACTGCCAATAATGGCCCCATTCCGCCTCCTCCAGGCGAACATCAACCACTGCGCCGCTGCTCAGGATCTCCTGCTCCAGAGCATGGCGCAGTGGTCGATCAATGTCGCCGTGGTCTCCGAGCCGTACTTTGTCCTGCCCAGGGATCACTGGGTGGCGGACCTGGACGGCTCGGTGACCATCATCTCGTCGGCCGCCGCCGGTACCCCGACTCTTGAGGCTGCTCAAAGAGGCCGGGGTTGTGTCGCAGCACGGTTCGGAGAGCTCGCTGTGGTGGGCGTGTACTTCTCTCCGAACCGAACTCTCGCCGAGTTCCACAACTCCTTGAGGGAGTTGGTCACCGTCGTCGTCGGGTTCCGTTCCCTTGTAACATAGTGTAACTACTTAGTAGTAATAAAAAAAAAAAATAATATTAATAAAATAAAAAAATTAATTAAACTTAAAAATAAATTGTAACAATTAAGTGATGCGGACAACCGCATTATTTTATATATATGGAGTAACAGGTTCTTCGTCGCACCCCGCCACCCGGCCGCGCGACGAGCCGGCGCGAGCGCAAGCGAGACGACATTCCGCTGCCAAACCTCTTGAGGCACGGACGCTGTCGCTTTGATCAATAGCATACTTACCGTCATTGCGAATTATAAAGCCATAAATAATTATAAAATATTTTGAGACTGGATTGCTTATCCATACTCCTAAACTAAATTAAGTACCTGTAAGTGATTGTGATTCCCAAACTTGGGTAAGTTGTGCACAATTTTATATAAAGAATTTTAACGGCCATTACCTACCTTTTTTTATATTCGTTGCGTTAATCTTAAGGTACGGGCCTGTCTAACTATCGTAGCTTATTGATTTCTATCCTTGTGTAATGTTTTGCTTTGCCTTCACTATGTTCTTAGTTTATGCTTGTAACCGCCTCTGCTAGCGACCATTACCTACAGTGTCGATTAAGAATCACGCCTGGAATTCTTCCCGCCTTGTAAGCCCTAATTTTCCAATGTAGTTCTTGCCATGCATACCTAGCGTTTCCCGTGCACCCCTTATACCGGCAGCTTACTGATGTGGCCCTTGTCACCAGGAATTACGTCACGGTTTCGATAACCGAACCGGACAACGAACCTGTCGCAGCACCTGAGTGGAGTGGCCGAGCTGACGGAACTACGCCTGGAAGACGGGAGCTCGCCAGGGAAGTGTGGAGAACTAAGCAAGTGCTAAAGACCTAGGCAGACCCTTCAATTTTTTTTTTGATATACCCACATACCTTATTAATTCTAAACCTAGTTTTATTTCTCTCTTGTACACGTCTTATAATTGTGACAATGGCGCCCAAAAACGTGGTTTAAGGTCTTTCGTACTTGTTTTGGTTATTTTAGTGGTTCTATACGGTGGTGGTTTTCCTAGTGGTGTTGTCTGTTTCGCTTAATTTTTTTCGAAGCACTGAGTGACTTGTTATTTAAATGTAATTACATGAACTTTGTAACTTAACTTTTGAAGTTAAGGTAATTGTAAAAATTTAAAGTTGTTTGAACCAAAGTAACTTAGTGTGTTTCACCTGACTTCACCTGTTCATTATTTTATGTTTTGCTTTTGTGTTGTGTTCTTTGTATGCATTGTAACAGGGCGGATTTTGCTTGGCTTATGTGTGTAAATAATTGTGCATAACCTGCCCAGTTTTTATTTTTTACTTGATTTTTTAATTTCTTTTCGTTATGGCAATGCCAATTAAATATCTACTGCTCCAAAAGTCTGAGCTGATGTATGAGGTGGCTATCCGAGGGGAACTTCCTTCTGACAGCGTTGCTGGATTAAGACGTCAGGTCACTAAATTAACACAGTTATATTCGTCTGATGATGTAGTCGATTCGGTTTATCAGTTTTCAGAGGATAGCAAAGGCTCTCAAGAGACGCTAGAGAAAGTTAAGACTAATCTTGATGCCTTAAAGCTTAATTTTCATGAACCTCTTTTTAATAGGACTAAAACTATGTTACACCATGTATACTATAGGCTTCAACGAATTGAAACACCGCAGGCGGCAGATGATTTAGCCAACTTAGTGAAATTAAGGAAAACTTACGAAGGGTATTATGAAATACTTTTGAGCCTTGATAGGTCAAAGGTCAGGGACCAGAAACAAGCCGCGTCTTCAGTTACTTCTGAGGAGGAATTACCTGATAAATCTAACTTAGCCGGAATGAATATCGCCATTTCATGTGATCGCGGACTAATAGGAGAACTGAATAAATTAAAATATGACGGCAAATCTTGTGTCAGATCGTTTATTCAAAGGGTTGAAGAATTCCGTATGTCCAAAAATATAACCGAAAGCAAAATACTAAGTTCTGCTTTCGATATTTTTACGGGTGACGCACTTCACTGGTACCGTAACGTCAAGGGCAGTGTCGGTGGTTGGAACGAAGTACTGACTGCGTTGAAGGATGATTTTGATGTACCCGACTACGACTATCGCATGGTCTCAGAAATACGTCAGCGTACACAGGGCGAGGAAGAGAACATTACGGTTTATTTATCCATAATGCATGGCATGTTTTCTAGGTTAAGTAAACCCTTAAAGGAAGACGAAAAACTTGAAATTATATTGCATAATATTCGTCCTTCCTACTCTAATATTATAGCTGCTAGCCCTAATATTAAATCCCTCGAAGATCTAAAATTAATCTGTAAAAATTATGAACGTATTAAGGTCCGTTCAGAATTCTTCAAGGAACCACCTTCGGTTTCAACTAATACTTTGGCTCCTGAATTTGGCTACCAGTCTTCAAAGCGTAAGTCAACGACTAGTGGCCAAGGAAATTTTTACGCTCGTAAGTATGAGGGTGCTCACCAGCAGGGGTCACACAAGGTCTCCGAAGTTCAGGCTTCTGAGGCCGAAACATCGGTTATATCCAAGGTTCCTTACTGTCACCGTTGCCGCGTTAACACGCATTCTATGAGAGATTGTACGGCTGAGCGCAAAGTTTTTTGTTTTAAATGTGGCATGAAGGAAGTTCGTACACCGGATTGTCCAAGCTGCAAACCAAAAAACTAAAAACTGAAAATTGTAGGACGCATGCGGTTACTCATACAGATAGCTCGGACTGGAATGATTGGCTCATGTTTGTTGAAAACTTCTTTTCTAGGAAAGATATTTCTACAATTTTCAATGTCAAACCGAGTAACGACCCCAGGCCTTATGCAAAGGTGGGAATCAATAAAGACTTATTTTTGTACGGTTTGTTGGATTCTGGTTCCGCTGTTACTATCCTAGGTAGGGACTCTCATGAACTTTTGATAAATCTAGGTTTGATTCTATGCACTGATGAGAGGATAACTGTTACTGCAGCAGGAGGTCAGAGGATAACATCCCTTGGTTATATTGTTCTACCTTTGACCTTCGAAAACAGGTTTTCTATTATAAAGGCGCATGTTATACCAGCGATCGAAACCGTTTTAATCCTAGGAATCGATTTTTGGAACACTTTTAACCTGTGCCCTAAGTATTTATCAGAAAAAAAAAACTTATTTATAACCGACCCTGGGCTCTTGGGAATTTCTTCGTCATCTTCTCACCATCTGTGTGGCTATGACGTTTTGAACCCTCCTCAAAAACTGTTAGCGGACAGCGTGGTAGATCTTTTCAAAGACATCTCGTACACAGAGATAGGTTTAGGTCGTACTAACGTCATTAAACATCGCATAGATACTGGTAATGCTGAGCCTATCCGTCAGCGATATTACCGCATGTCACCAGAAAAGCAACGTATTGTTGCTGAACAGGTTGATGAGATGTTGGCACTAGATGTTATTGAACCTTGTGAGAGTCCATGGTCTTCTCCAGTACTAGTCGTGGGTAAGAAGGATGGAAAGCCCCGCTTCTGCTTGGACAGCCGTAAATTGAACGCGGTAACAAAGAAGGACGCATATAAGCTTCCATATGTGTCTGAAATTTTAGATAATCTGAAGGATGCGCGTTATCTTTCCAGCATAGATTTGTCCAAAGCATTTTGGCAGATATTAATTGATGAAAAGGACAGAGAGAAGACGGCCTTTTATGTTCCTGGTCGAGGAACTTTTATGTTTAAGGTCACAGCTTTTGGACTTACCAATGCTCCTGCTACGCAACAGAGACTTGTCGATCTTTTATTCGGGCCTGAATTCGAACTCAAAGTCTTTGCATACTTGGATGATGTGATTATCATAAGCAAAACTTTTGAGGAACACGTAAAACTGCTTCAGAAAGTTTTTCAAAAACTGCAATCGGCTAATCTCACTGTCAATCTAGACAAGTGTCACTTTTTTCGAAGTCAGCTACGGTATCTTGGCTACATAGTGGATGCTCATGGCTTGAGAACTGACCCAGATAAAGTCAAAGCCATATTAGACTTTCCCACTCCTGTCAATAGGAAGGAGGTTAAGCGTTTTTTGGGTACGGCGTCGTGGTATAGGCGTTTTATTCCACAATTCAGTACCGTGGCAGGTCCTTTAAATAAGCTAACTTCTAATAAAAAGAACTCCCCTGCTTTTCAGTGGACCCCTGAGGCTGATAAGGCTTTCCTAGAATTAAAGACTAAACTAGTTCAAGCACCTGTCCTTGCTTGCCCTGACTTTAACCTTCCTTTTGAAGTGCACACTGATGCTAGTAACTTCGGTATCGGTGCGATGTTGGCCCAAACAATAGATGGTGTGGAACATCCAATTGCGTACATGAGCCGTTCTTTGAGTAAACCGGAGAGGAACTACAGCACAACAGAACGGGAGGCACTTGCAGTTCTTACTGCTCTAGAATACTGGCGCTGTTACCTTGAGACCGACAAAGCTTTTTTGGTCTATACTGACCATTCTTCTCTTAAATGGTTTATGTCTCTCACTAATCCAACCGGTCGGCTCGCAAGGTGGGGAGTTCGCCTTTCTTCTTTCAATTTTGAAATAAGACACCGTCGTGGTAAAGACAATGTTGTTCCAGACGCCCTATCTAGAAGTGTGCCAGTTGAGACCATTTCAAACGCTGATGCTTCCACTACTTCCGTACCTGATACTCAGGATTCTTGGTACCGGAAGATCTTCCAGGGTTGCCAGACTAGTCCTATAAATTTTCCAAACTACAAGGTGGAGAATAATGTATTATACAGGTACATGAAGACGAAGGTAGACCTTACGGTTGAGTTTGCTTGGAAGAAGGTTATTCCTAAAGAACAACAAGGAGATATTCTGATTGAGTGCCACTCTAAACCTATTTCCGGTCATTTCGGCGTGTTTAAGACATATAAGCGCTTAGCACTTCGATTTTATTGGCCCGGTATGTATTCTAGCGTGGTTCAATTTGTTTCAAATTGTGAAATATGTCTAGCTCATAAACATTCTACCCATGGTGTCTCTGGAAAAATGGGTAGGCCTAAAGACGTTTCTCGTCCCTTCCAAGTTCTATCAATTGACTTGGTTGGTCCGTTGCCTTCTTCCCGGAAACAAAATCAGTTTATTTTCGTTGTCACTTGCTGCTTTTCTAAATATTGCTTTCTTTTCCCACTTCGTCGAGCCACCTCGAATTTGATAGTTAAAAATCTTGAGAACGATGTCTTTCTCGTTCATGGAATTCCACAAACTGTTATTCTTGATAATGGAAGTCAGTTTATTAGCAAAGACTTAGATAAACTTTTCGAAAAATACAAAATTCCCAACATACATTTTACTCCAAAGTACACTCCACAAATTAATACAGTAGAAAGATACAACAAAACAATAATAACTGCTGTTTCCAGTTTCGTAGATGGGGATCATAGATCTTGGGACTCAGACCTTCCTCAAATCCAATTCGCTATTAATAATTCTGTTAATGAAAGCACTGGTTATACTCCATCCTTTTTGGTACACGGAAGAGAGCTAGTCGTTTGTGGTTCTCATTACCTCGAGTATCCGGATCCAACAGACCTAATATTTCTACCACGTGACGCTTATGCTGCAAACCTGGGCCAATTATCACCAATATTCGATAAAGTGCAGGTTGCTTTGTGGGAAGCTCATTTAAAAAACGCACAACATTATAACTTGCGCCGAAAACATACAGAGTTTAATGTGGGCGATATCGTTTGGAAGCGTTGTTACTTTCAGAGCGATAAAGATGCTCATTTTAGTAAAAAGTTGGCTCCTAAATTTCAAAAATGCCGCGTAAAAGTCAAACGATCACCATTAGTTTACGTCTTGGAAGACATGAATGGTCGCGATCTTGGCGTCTGGCATATCAAGGATCTCAAACTCAGGGTAGGCCCGTCGTAGGCTAATTTTGTTTCTATCAATTAGTCTCCTTGCGGATTTCATTAAGTTGAAATCCTTTTTCTGGGGAGAGGGGTAATGTAACATAGTGTAACTACTTAGTAGTAATAAAAAAAAAAATAATATTAATAAAATAAAAAAATTAATTAAACTTAAAAATAAATTGTAACAATTAAGTGATGCGGACAACCGCATTATTTTATATATATGGAGTAACAGGTTCTTTGTCGCACCCCGCCACCCGGCCGCGCGACGAGCCGGCGCGAGCGCAAGCGAGACGACATTCCGCTGCCAAACCTCTTGAGGCACGGACGCTGTCGCTTTGATCAATAGCATACTTACCGTCATTGCGAATTATAAAGCCATAAATAATTATAAAATATTTTGAGACTGGATTGCTTATCCATACTCCTAAACTAAATTAAGTACCTGTAAGTGATTGTGATTCCCAAACTTGGGTAAGTTGTGCACAATTTTATATAAAGAATTTTAACGGCCATTACCTACCTTTTTTTATATTCGTTGCGTTAATCTTAAGGTACGGGCCTGTCTAACTATCGTAGCTTATTGATTTCTATCCTTGTGTAATGTTTTGCTTTGCCTTCACTATGTTCTTAGTTTATGCTTGTAACCGCCTCTGCTAGCGACCATTACCTACAGTGTCGATTAAGAATCACGCCTGGAATTCTTCCCGCCTTGTAAGCCCTAATTTTCCAATGTAGTTCTTGCCATGCATACCTAGCGTTTCCCGTGCACCCCTTATACCGGCAGCTTACTGATGTGGCCCTTGTCACCAGGAATTACGTCACGGTTTCGATAACCGAACCGGACAACGAACCTGTCGCAGCACCTGAGTGGAGTGGCCGAGCTGACGGAACTACGCCTGGAAGACGGGAGCTCGCCAGGGAAGTGTGGAGAACTAAGCAAGTGCTAAAGACCTAGGCAGACCCTTCAATTTTTTTTTTGATATACCCACATACCTTATTAATTCTAAACCTAGTTTTATTTCTCTCTTGTACACGTCTTATAATTGTGACACCCTCCCCGTGCTCGTCCTCGGGGACTTCAACGCCAAAAACTTGGCTTGGGGTTCCCGGTTCACCGACGTCCGGGGTAGGATGGTGGAAGACTGGGCCCTTGAGACGGGCCTAGTCGTCCTGAACCGGGGTTCTGTCCCCACGTGCGTGCGGATGCAGGGCGAGTCGGTGGTGGACATCTCGTTCGCCAGCCCTGCTCTGTCACCGCGTATTGTTGACTGGCGCGTCATGGAGGAGGTGGAGACGTACTCCGACCACCGGTATATCCGGTTCGACGTCTCCGCCGAGTCCGCAGACCCGCCGGTCAGACAGGCCCCATGTGGCCCGCGTTGGGCGCTGAAACAGCTGGACCGGGAGCTGCTCCTGGAAGCCGCCATCGTGCAGGCCTGGGTGATACCACCGGTCAGGCCTGCCGACATAGACGATGAGGCCAAGTGGCTCCAGGACGCCATGTCCAGGATCTGTGACGTGGCGATGCCCCGGATCCGGTCGAGGCAACAAAAGCGCCAGGTGTACTGGTGGTCGCAAGAGCTAGCAGCTCTACGCAAGGCGTGCACTGCCGCGCGACGCCAGTACACTAGGCACCGCAGGCGCCGCATCCGTCCTCCTAATGCGGAGGCGAGAGAGGCGGAGTTGTACGAGGGATACAGGGCGGCCAAGGCCCTCCTCAAGGTGGAGATATTGCGGGCCAAGGAGGAGGCCCGCCGAGAGATGCTGGGGACTCTGGACAGAGATCCGTGGGGACGCCCGTACCGGATGGTACGCGACAAGCTCCGCGCTTGGGCTCCCCCGCTCACCCAGAGTCTCCGGCAAGAAGTCTTGGAGGAGGTGATTGGCACCCTGTTCCCTCGACTATGGAGGGGGTTCACCCCTCCGTATATGACTCCGCCCCCTGCGGTGCCCGACGCGGGCTACAGCGACGACGACGACGACATCGTCCCAGAGGTGACCGAGGCAGAATTGAGAGCGGCGGTGCGCCGGATGGGCGCCAAGAACACCGCCCCAGGACCCGACGGCCTGCATGGCAAGGCATGGGTCCTGGCCTCAGAGGCTCTCGGGCCTCGATTGATTGGTCTCTACAGCGCATGTCTGGAGAGAGGCCAGTTCCCGCTTCTCTGGAAAGCGGGAAAACTGGTCCTCGTGCGGAAGACGGGGCGCCCTGCGGACTCTCCGTCCGCGTACCGGCCCATAGTGTTGCTCGACGAGGTGGGGAAAGTCTTCGAAAGAATCATTTCGAACCGCCTCGTCGCGCACCTGACGGACATTGGGCCGGACTTGTCGGACGGCCAGTTCGGCTTCCGCAGAGGGCGCTCCACGGTGGACGCCATCATGCGCGTTAGAGACCTCACGACGGGGACTGCAGTGTCCAGGGGTAAGGTCGTAGTGGCGGTGTCTCTGGACATCGCCAACGCCTTCAACTCCCTGCCCTGGAGCTGCATCTTGGAGGCACTCCGATATCATCGGGTGCCTACCTACCTCCGTCGTGTAATCGAGGCTTATCTGACGGACAGGTCCGTCAGCTACCCCGGTCACCGGGGCGAGTGGAACCGGCGAGAGATGTCACGCGGTGTTCCACAGGGTTCGGTTCTGGGGCCGCTCCTGTGGAACATCGGCTATGACTGGGTGCTGCGCACCGACCTCCCGAACGGCGTTAGCACAATATGCTACGCCGACGATACGCTGGTGCTAGCGCACGGGAGGTCACACCAGGCGGCGGCCGACTTAATGGCGACAGCGGTTGCGACAGTCGTTGAGAGAATCCGGCAGTTGGGACTCGAGGTGGCGCTCCACAAGTCCGAGGCCATGTGTTTTCATGGCCGCGGGAACGCGCCTCCTCCGGGTGGGTCCCAAATAACGGCGGGAGGAGTTACCATCGACGTCGAGACGACGATGAAGTACCTAGGACTCGTCCTCGACAGTCGGTGGAACTTCATAGAACACTTCCGACGTTTGGCCCCAAAGTTGGAGAGGACGGGGGCTGCGTTTAAACGCATCCTCCCCAACCTCGGGGGCCAAACGCCTCCTGCCGGAGGTTATACGCCGGGGTCGTGCGGTCCATGGCCCTCTACGGCGCCCCTGTTTGGGCGCCAAACCTGTTGCGGCGTCCCGCTCGGACGCTGCTCATGGCACAGAGAGTCATGGCGATCCGAATGATCCGCGGATACCGCACGATCTCTGGGGAGTCGGCGAACCTCCTTGCCGGATTACCGCCGTGGGATCTGGAGGCGAAGGTGCTCGCGCGCGTGTACGGCATGCGCGCGGAGGCACGTCGCCGGGGCGAAACCCGCTGCCGCGCCAAATAGGTGCGTGGCGGGATGAGCTCCGGCGCGATCTCATGGCGGAATGGCAGCAACGACTGTCGCAACCGAGGGCTGGGCTCGCTGCCATCGCAGCGGTAAGTCCCCTCTTTGAGGAGTGGCTTGAGAGACGCTACGGCGTCCTCACCTACCGCCTGACGCAGGTCCTCACCGGACATGGAAGTTTCGGGAGGTACCTGTGTCTGATGGGGCGGGAGGAAACGCCCGGGTGTCATCACTGCGAGGACCGCCCTGAGGACACGGTGGAACACACGGTGGGAGAATGCCCTTCGTGGGCTGAGCACCGCCGTGTCCTCAGGGAAGTGATCGGCGATGGCGACCTCTCGCGTCCGGGCCTAGTGCAGGCCATGATGCGGAGCGAGGGGGACTGGGATGCCGTCTCCTCCTTTTGCGAAGCAGTCATGCTAGCTAAGGAGGAGGCGGGACGAGTGAGGCAGCGAAGCGCTGCCTCCTCGCAACCCAGCCATCGCGAAGGACACACCGGGCGTCGGGGATCGCGAGACGATCTCCGGCCACCGTAAGCGCGGGCCTGCGGACGGCGAGCATGGGTGGCTCCCCGTCCGACCAGAAACAGACCCGAGCGTACGGCGCGTCGCGTTCCGCGCGCGCCTCAAAGAGCCATCAGACCACCACAGATGGGGCCCAATACGGCCGATGCCGATTCGGAGTCGCGGAGAACCTAACGGGTAACCGGGGCTCCGGCTCGACGTGCAGGAGAAGGAACGGGGTGGTTTTTAGTCAGTAAGAGTCTGACACTCCCTCCCGCCTCACCCAGGCGGGAGAAGTCATTCGATGATTTTCCCCCCTTAAAAAAAAAAAAAAAAAAAAAGACATACTCAATAAACAATTTAATTCAATAAAGTACTAAAACAGGGTTTGAACAAAAATACATTTTCACAATGACCGTAATTTAAATTCAAACGTGCGTAAGTAAGGGAAACAAAGCTTTACGAACGAATCTAGGTTTTGGTCTGAATTATTGACTAGCTTAATAAGTAGGCCTTCGGGTTTCAACGCCTTGTTTACTAAATTATTTAATAGTAGATTGTTTAGACTTACTTTTACTGTGTTTCATGAGCAAAATATCTTATAAGAAAGTGTCAGTATCTTCATTAATATAGTAAAAAGTATGTCCTTCTCTTTCTATTCTCCTCTGTCTAATAATATCGTATTACACACTTCGTCTTTTTAGAAACATAAAGCCTTTTAGTCCACTAAGAAATAGTAATAGTACTTTAATCTAAACTAATCATGTGTACCATTGTGGCCCAGAGGTTAAGTTAAGACGCCCGCTTCTCATAAATGAGGGTGCGGGTTCAAAACCTACCAACGGCAAGTACCAATGTGACATTTTCAGAGTTGTTTGTACTCTCTAAAGTTTTATCATTTTATTTATTTATCATTTCATGTACACACGGCCACACATCAATCTATACAAAACCAGTTTATCCTGGTCTCGCGTCTCATCATCTTTCCGCACATTTAACGTTCAGTTTATACTGGTTATGTAAAGCTCGATGTGTAGCCGTGTGTACATACACCATACAGCAAACAATATTACAGAGGACAACACATCAAAAGCATGAAGTTCATACACATATAAATAGTGACAGGAAACATCATGAAGAAACCTAGGCTTATAATTTCTAATTATAACTTTGGAATCGCCAACCGTCGTGGTGATTAATGTCCAAAACCTTCTCCGTGTGAGAAGACGCTTTGCTCAGCAGTGGGCACTAATAGGCTGTTGATGTAGAGGTATAGTACTAATCATACTGACTAAATCAAACCCTCAGTAGTAATATAGCCATTGTAGCGTTTCTGATCTCTCAACGAGAAAACAAAGTAAATATATACCTACACAGTTTTTTTAATAAACATTTCCTATCTCGTTGTGTGTGAGCCCGTATAATTTTCCTCCCACTTTCTTTTATACAGGAGAGATTCTATTATCATTTCATGTACAATAAACTGAATAAATTCAGTAGATATAACATAATATAGAAAAAGACAGGCTTCATAAGAATTTGCGTTTGATATAAGATATGCTTTGGAATACGACACGTCTAGGTAACCTAATGATGAACACTAGAATAAATTCGGCATTTGGAAAAGTAGCTGTTAGTTTCATGTTTTTCATTGTTTCTGACAGTTTGGTAAGAATATGACTAGATAATAATATGTCTATCACTTTGAGCGCAGACGCACTCTAGCTCGCGTTTCGCGCGCGCTTCAAGGAATGGCTCCTTCCAAAGGAGACCACCACAGATGGGGCCCAATAGGGCTGATGCCGATACAGAGCCGCGTAAGACTTAACGGGTTACCGGGGCTCTGGCTCGAAGTGCAGGAGTAGAACCGGGGTGGTTTTTAGTCAGTAAGAGCCTGACACCCCTTTTCGACTTACCCGGGCGGGAGAAAATATAGGATGATTTTCCCCCTCAAAAAAAAACGCACTCTAGCTGAGTTTCAAAATGTTAGACATAGTTAAGTAAGTTAAAACATCACGTTCTTGACCAGAAAATAGATTTTTAGATGCAAATATCATATGTAACACTAACTATTTACATCATTTAATTTCCAAATCACGCCACGTCACCACGTACGACACATGCGGGCCTCTTAAACCTCCGGGTTTAAAAGGCCCACTTCTCATGCATGAGGGTGCAGTTTGAAACCTACCAACGGCAAGTACCAATGTAACTTTTTCCGAATTATATATAATTTCTAAGATTATTTAGACACCACTGACAAACGGTGACGGAAAACATCGTGAGGAAACCTGGACTTATAATTTCTAATTATAAGCTTGTAATCGCCAACCCACATTGAGCAAGCGTGGTGATTAATGCTCAAACCTTCTCCGTGTAAGAAGAGGTTTGCTCAATAGTGGGCATTTATAGACAGACGAGCCCTTTAATAATACCTACACCGAAAACTCCAAATATCTTACCTACTACACAACGAAGAATATCAAACAATTTACCTCTATACTACGAATTAAAATAAAATAAGATCCACCGAACTTAACCCGAACTTTAAATGAAAGTTTAACCAGAAACGGCCAATAAAATGGTTCCTAATTATGCTTAAAACTTGTGCTTTAATTAAAAGCGATTCTTGCAAGAAGATAACTTTAATTACCATAATTATTTAGCGTTATTCCGTCTCGAGCTAGCGACAGATTGTAATTGCTATAAAAGTCGGCCATGTTATTTTTATTTCTTCTTTTGTTTTTTAAACCTGGAACACTGTAGAAACCAACACTGTTGAATATAAAGTATAAAATACAGCTGTATATTTTTTTAATGGCAAATGCAAGTATGTGTGGTACCCTCGTTAATCGTGTAGTTGACTATTAAACTATGTAGGTATATGTAGATCTGGAGTATGATCCCTAGGTAGTTCACTAAATAGTGTAAAGACTAGAATTTCTTATAATAACAATTTCGAAATGAAGTGTAGAAAAAACATCCATAAGTACGTCCACACGTAAATACATCCATAAATACCTACATCAATACGTAAGTCCTTTCACCTTTGCTTACCACTTCTGGCAATAACAGGCGCGATGGTAACCATTTGAATATCTTGAACCGAGGGATTTCAAATAATTGACTCAATCCCGAAGATTCTGTGTAAGAATTCTTTTGTGTGGCTGAAATCATCGCTTTTTAGACGAAAATGACGTTAGGATTAATGTACTCAAACCTCTAATTTAATTTGAATCGTTTTTGTAGACCCCAAATCTGCGATTTCAATTTCAAAGTCAAATCATTTATGTAAATTGTAACATCACGCTTCGCAGGGCTGGAGATTGCAGTCCGAGTGGTCAGTTTTATCGGAGAACGCTAATGTTGTCTCTTTCTCTTGTTAAGTACCTTTGAGGCCCGCGGAAAGCGTGAGGTTGTGCTTGTGACAAATGTAGGTATTATTAATCTTATACTATTATGTAAAGCGGAAGACTTTGTTTTTTTGTTTGAACGCGCTAATCTCCGTAACTACAAGTCTGATTTGAATAATTCTTTTTGTGTTGGATAGCGCATTTATCGAGGATGGCTATAGGCTATAAAACATCACGCTACGACCAACAGGAGCTGAGCAGAGCGTGTGAAACCGCGCGGACGTAGCTAGTTATGTAATAAATCCTGCAAGTCATCTTGCATATGATTGACAGATATTTGTTAAATATTATTTATACAGAAAATATATTGATAAACAGAATAGTCAGCGACGTATTGAACATTAACTCGTCGAGTACCGGTTTTGTAGACACAATTATAGAACAATAGGTTGCGGTCACCGGTGACCGCTTGGTGTTAGACAGTTTAATTGATTTAAAAAACAAGATATCATCATGAAACATCTAAGTATTGTTTCGTTAAAAATATTGCGTCACAATAAAATTTTCTCCTGTGCCATGAGTGCAGTTAGGTACAACAAGGCAGCATCACCATCCACCATCAAGCATAATAGACCACAACAGTATTATAAGTCTGTTTTACAGACAGGCTATTGCTTGATTCTAGAACTTCTATTTGTGACCACACCCCCCCCCAATCGAGGCAGTAAAAAATAACATAACATAACATCACGTCTTTTATTCCCGAAGGGGTACGCAGAGGTGCAAAATATGCCACTGTACAATGTAATACCCACTTTTTACTATTTATGTTACAAGTCCCATGTAATAGGGGGTGAGCCTATTGCCATATACCGGACACAATTCCAGACTCCATGCTACTACTAAGATTTAAAAAAAAAAACCAGTAATACTTTGCCTACTGGGTTTTTTAAAATTCTCAGTAGTAGCACGGAGTCTGGAAATGTGCTAGGGTTGCAAATATAAATTAGAAAGAATAAGGTTTAGTAAACATGGGACATATTTTTGCTCCATTTTTAGGCTTCATATAAATAAAGAGTTTATTTTATGTAGGTAGGTACCAGTAGGTATTTACTGTCACAGAGCCCGGAAAATTCGCTTGGGATCTCTTTGAGAAGGGTAGACAATGATAAAGCTAGTGTGACTGCGGCATCTACTAGATTGTACCTATAAGTTGTCATTATCAGCAACAGCCTATAAATACTGAGCAAAGCCTCTTCTCACACGGATAAGGCTTAAGCATTACGCTTGCTCAAGGCGGGTTGCCGATTTAAGACTTATAATTAGAAATTATAAGCCTTGATTTCTTCATGATGTTTTCCTTTGCCGTTTGTCAGTGGTGTCTAAATAATCTTAGTAAGTATATATAAATCTGAAAAAGTCCAATTGGTACTAAATACCATATGAACCTCTCATATAGGTATGAGAGGCATGCGTTTTAAACCTCGCCATATATCGACGACATATACCTATAAGTAACTAGCTGGCCCGGCAAACCTCGTACCGCCTATAAATGTTTTTTCTCACCTTATAAACCTTCCCTGGACTCCTACGAACATTTCTATACCAAAATTACCCAAATCGGTTCAGCCGTTCTTGAGTTTTAGTGAGACTAACGAACGGAAATTGATTTTTATTTATATAGATAGATTTTTATAATCATGAAATATTAAAAACTCTTCCAGTTATATAGACGAAGCTAATAGTCGTAGGGGGAAGTCCCGTAACGCCGGACGGCACGTAACGCCGGACACTTGTAATATCTTGTAATAACTGTTAACTCAAGCGATTAAAATTTTACTAAAAATCTTAGGTGTCTGCCACTGGGAGACTTCCCCCTAATAATTGAATCGCTCGCGTTATTAGTTTTGGAATTGGGGACATTGGGAAAGGGGAGGGTAATTAGGCCTCCGATAACCTCACTCACACGACGAAACACAACGCAAGCGTTACTTCACGTCGGTTTTCTGTGAGGCCGTGGCATCACTCCGGTCGAGCCGGCCCATTCGTGCCGAAGCATAGATCTCCCACACTTATATGGTCTATTTTTTAAAAAGTATTATTTACCTCGTAAATTGAATAAAATGTAGGTAAGTGTAATGTGTAAAGACTTAATGATATACTTTAAAGCAACTTGACACAAAATGAGTTCAGAGAAATTAGATTTTAAATAAACTAGAGCTGTTTTAGGTCTACGAACCGTAGCGTGTCTAACTGCTTTATTGTGAATAAGTACTTAATTGAATGTGTTTTTGGGAGGATTAATAAAGTTGTATGCCTTTACTACGAGAAGTTATTATCTTTATGTCTATTATTAAAAATAATAATTTGCTTACGTCGCATTGTCGGTATTATCTGACCCGAGACCATGTCCAATGTAGACCTATTGGAGAGATGCCGCGAAACTCCGATCGACCGTCAGATCAAACGTCGCAAGTGGGGATGAATAGGCCATACACTCCGAAGGGGTTCCGACCATATTTCCAAGCAAGCGCTGGATTGGAATCCCCAGGGAACAAAAGGTGTGGCCGCCCTCGGCAAACCTGGCGTCGTACTATGATAGCAGAAGCGGCGAGCATCGGAATGACGTGGAGCGAGGTGAGGCGAGAAGCTCAAGACCGATCGAGATGGAAGACCTTTGTGGACGCCCTCTGCCCCATCTAGGGGATATAGGGCTATATGTCAAGTAAGTCATAATTAAAAATGTTTTTATGTACCTAATGGGGCGGTAAATGAGCAGACGCATCACCTGATGGAATTAACGCCTTCCATGGCTATACATAACACTAAAAGAGTTACAAGCGCGTTGAAGGCCTTTTAAGAGTTATTAATTTGAGGATTGGATAAGAAAGAAAGAAGAACAAGAAAGAGAAACAGTTTATTTGCACATTATAAAATATTAGAATAAAAATTGTTTAAATAAACAGACCAGTATCCACGGTAATAAGTACGTGGTATCAAAAGGTTCAACACAGTTACGTTAATTTATTTATTTAAGCTTCATGCACACTACGAGTACATTAGGTGGACTTAATACCGCAGGCATTTTCTCCCAGTCTGACCTTTGGGTGATGCAGAGAAGTCAATAGTGTGAGCAAGAAGCAAGCAACGATTTAATTGAGCAATTAAAATACATATTTCAGAGATAAACATAAATAAACATAATTATAATATATATTATACCTACACACGAGTACAAAACAATATACATATATGCATTCATATATATATACATACACTCTCTCTACCTCTGCCTACCCCTTCGGGGATAAAAGGCGTGATGTTATGTATATTTAAAATCAAATAAGAAAATATCTCTCCTTCCCTTTCTTTGATATCTTTTTGGATAATCATAATTCGCGTGCAAAACGCAATAAAATTCAATTTAAAGTCACATTTAAACCAAATAATGAATTTCAGAATACTCTCATCAATTATTATTATAGGTGTCTACAAAGCCCTTTTGTGTTCTTGATTTAATGGAATGTCTGTAGTCTTTGAGTGGTTTAAACGTTTAATAGTACAGTGAATTATTTGGGGAATCATTGGAATTTTGCTCGCTGAATCTGCAGTACTCGAAAACCGTATTTTAGCGAGGGACTGATAAAATGCTGACGAATTGTTCGGAATTTAAACTGACCGTCGTGTTTTGTTTTGGGTCTCATATTCCTTTTTTTTTATTTGTAGTATTTATTCCATTCTAGATAGACTATATAGCGTTGAATTTGGGTTAAGTTAACTCTTAATTACAGTATCTGAACACTAGGGTGGTTTCCTAAATTTTATTTTAATATCCTTCTGGTAGATTATTTTAAAACATTAGAGACGTATTATATCTTTTCTCACAAAATGAAATGCTTTCGACGATATATTGATTTGAAATGTTGTGTGACGTCACAGCGTGCTACAAAATGTAGCACATTGTGACGTAATGACCTCCCACTCATAAACTTAACTCCATTTTATCTGAGTATTGTAACATTATACGAGAAAATAAAAAAATACGTGTCTAATATTTTTTCATTATCTAACTGACTGACTAATTAGATTTTTAATGATACCCTGGAATCTTTACCGTTTAAGAAAAGTCCTAATTTCGCATACAAAATACAACAATAAAAATGTTCGCATTTAGACTAAAAGGCTACTCAAGGACAGTAAATAATAGTCCAAAATTCCAGACTTGATTAAAACGAAACAGATCCTAATACAAACCTGTTTTACAAGCAAAACGAGTCTTCAAAAGAAAAAGGGTGCAACTACCCTTTTTCTTTTTTATTTACGCGCCAACCCTAATTTTGGCGCCCACCGTGGTATTCAAAATTTATCTAACCTATTACGAAATGTACGGTAGCAGTTTCTTTTTTAATTCACGTTCCTTTTAAAATTGTGGTGACGTGGTTCATATATTAAGGTCTTATGTGAAATACTTATCATTATAAATTGCCTCTTTAATAGAAGGATAACAAAAGAGATCACATCACCGTAAAAATATACAAACCGCTAACGCCCTTAACAATTCTCTAGTGATGCGACTCCCATGTAATAGGGGGTGAACCTATTGCCATATACCGGGCACATTTCCAGACTCCGAGAAACCAATGAGATTTTTTTTTTTTAAAAACCCAGTAATACTTTGCCCTACTCGGGAATCGAACCCGAGAACCCTTGCCCGGTAGTCGCACTTGCGACCACTCGTCCATCGAGGCAGTTATATTTATAGCATTATTAAACATTACGCATTAAGTGCACCTCTGCCTACCCTTCGGGGATAAAAGGCGTGATATGTTATGTTATTACCTACACAAAAATGAAAAAAACTACAATACATAGGTGTGTCAACCTCTGCATATTTTCTCATAATATTATTACAAAAAGCATGACTGGTCCTAAATTGTGTTATTATTTACATTCATTCTAGAAAATTCAAAATGTTTTTTTCATCCACATCTCTAGAATATTCGACGGTGTGACTGAACAGAAAAGACACCCGTTCTAGGGTCTCGCGTGTTCTCGTTTGATCGATACTCATATTTTGAGTGTTCCGACCTCCTTCCGACACTCAATAGAAACGTTTTGTAAGAACTCGGTCAATACTCTGCACTCTGTCCAATTTCTTCAAAGGATTTTCGACTCTATTGCTTTTGAAATAACACTGAAAATTCTTTAACGAGATTAGACAATTCTGGGTAACTTGATGTGCTGGTATCTGACCTTTTAGTTCAGAAAACGCCACTCTTTGGCTACTTGTATCGACTTTAGTTCAGATGTGCAATAAAATACAGTCACATTGAGAATTTAAGTGTGGGAGAGCCATGCTTCGGCACGAATGGGCCGGCTCGACCGGAGTGATACCACGGCCTCACAGAAAACCGACGTGAAGCAACGTTTGTGTTGTGTTTCGTCGCGTGAGCCGGAGGTCCAATTACCCTCCTCCCCTTCCCCAATCTCTTCAATCCCTGAATCCCCAACAACCCTTAAACTCCTATTCCCCAAACGGCCGGTAACGCACTTGTAACGCCTCTAGTGTTGCTGGTGTCCATGGGCGACGCCCATTGCTTACCATCAGGTGATCCGTCCGCGTTGATTCAGTATACGGAGATCAGTAGGCTATGTCCGAGGAGTAGGCTAGAAACAACATATTTATCAAAACGAAGACATATTAAATATGGCGTCCCTCAGGGCAGCGTTCTTGGGCCGTTACTTTTTCTGATATATATTAATGATTTACCGAAAACTACATCACACAAAATGGTCCTATTTGCAGACGACAGTACAGTCATCATAAAATGTAAAAATGAACTCGACTATGAAAATGAGATCAATAAATGCTTATATGATATCATCAATTGGCTTAACAAAAATAATTTAGTAATTAACTTAAACAAAACAAAGGTTATGCACTTTCATCAACGTCGTCATCAAGAAAATATTAAAATCGCGTATGAAAACCGTTGTATCGAGCAAGCAAATAAAGCCAAGTTCTTGGGTATAGAGGTAGTCATTGACGAAGTCCTCAGCTGGAAGCCTCATGTTAAGGAGTTATGTAAAAGGTTAAGTAAATCCGCATACGCGCTTTTCCAACTTTCAAAAAAAGTAAACCTTCAGGCTCTTCTTGCAGCATACCACGGATTCGTTGCCTCGGTATTACGCTATGGCATTATATTTTGTGGGCAGTCTACAGATAGAGAGCTTGTGTTTAGAATGCAAAACACTTCAAATCACTAAAAATATTAACATTGCCCTCCATGTATATACTGGAAACAGCTGTATTTGTAAAACAAAATCCTCACTTATTTCCAAAATTGAGATCAGGCAGAAATGTTCCCTTACGCACCCAATATGTTAATAAAGTAAGCCAAGTAAAATGTAAAACAGCACTTATGTACAAAAGTTTGTTTGGTAATGCCCCTAGAATTTATAATAAGATTCCCAATGAAATAAAAAATACAACAGTAATTAGATTTAAAAGTATTCTCAATAAACTATTATTAAACAAATGCTATTACTCAATTGAAGAATTCCTTATTTTTTGACAAATTTTATTTATTTCTTGACAATTTCAATTTTTTCTTGACAATTTTAATGTATTTCTTGATAAATTTGATAATTTTAATTGACATAATTTTGACATACCTTATTTTTATTATTTTATTATTAGATATTGTACAAAATTTAACTGAAATTGTAATATTCTAATAATGTTTCAAATGCATGTACCTAATATATTTGTTTGTCTATCACGGCAAAACATAGTGGAATATCTTTACATGTAAGACCTTATTATGTAAACTACCTATGTTTAACAAATAAATGATTCTGATTCTGATTCTGTTGTTACAAAAAATCAGCAGTTCAGTGGAAAGAACCAGCTAATGTGGAGATTGCAGATTTTAAGTTCGTCTGCGTAACTTTTTTTTTTTAATATTAATGAGTAGGTATCATATCACTCGTAAACAAAAATATATAAAAACTTATTCTTAAAAATACATAACAAAATTAAATATTACTAAATAAAATCGATACAAAAATAAAAAGGGGTAATATTTATATCAATACTAGCTGTTACCCGCGACTTATTATTCATATTTCTTAACAAGAAATACCCATTCAGATTCATTATTCAAGTTTCATACTTTTTGACGCGACAACGTGTTGATTGGCGAGGCGTATTTGAGAGCTAGTATGAAACGGAACAACGTTTATTGTGTCTACTCTCTTGAGTAGACAATAAACGTTGTTCCGTTCAGCGACTGCGCCTGCGGTTTGAATGTCAGTGTCATTAAAATGAATTAATAAAACGAAATAATCTCCGTAATCCGAATTGTGCGGATATATGTAGTCGACTCGAAATCGATATTTTTTTATGTTTTGTTATTCAGGTAATGTTTCGATCGAGTCTACCGTAACCCTTGACGAAATTTTTAATATAGATATTGTTTCGCAAATAAACAAAGTAATGTCTAATATAAGAGAAAACTAAAAATAAACACTGTTATACTAAAGTACTACATAGCACACAGAAGGCGAGCATTCTTCAAAGTAAGTGCAAGCTATTCGTTTTCATAGACAGCTTAGACAGTGGACCATCCCACCTTAGTTCCCCCGCCACTTTTCAAAATGGCGGTACTCTTATTGGCTTTACTGAGTGTTTTATGAAACCGCTGTTTCACAATCCATATAAGAAGTTGTTTGAATATTTTCAAATATATTTGAACATGAAGTAGTTTTAAAAAAGGGGTGCTAATAAACTTAAATAACTTAATTATGAATAAATATATACAGCTTAAAATACAAATAATTAAAAACTAAAATATTTACTTAAAAAATATTACCTTAAGGCATCAAAAAAAAACGGGTAACCGGGGCTATGGCTCGACGTGCAGGAGAAGGAAAGGGGTGGTTTTTAGTCAGTAAGAGTCTGACACTCCCTCCCGCCTCACCCAGGCGGGAGAAGTCATTCGATGATTTTCCCCCTTTAAAAAAAGGCATCAAAAAAAATTAGCCACATGGCTATCGTGAGGTAGGGTGCCCAAAAGACTGGTAGCATTGCCACGCTAAATGTCATTGCTTTGTGTTTTAATTTTTTTTTATCTAAGTCTGTACTAACTATTGTCCAATGTGATATCCAAAATACTATGATCCCATGAATGCACAAAATTAAAATATCAAAAACATACCCGTTTTCAAAGGCTGGTTCACTGCTAGCTCCCTATTCATCGCCAGCCACAAATCGTACCGTAAAAATGAAACTATCGCATTTATAATTAAGTAAGCAAGGTCGTGATTCGGACCAATATTGCTCTCGACGGCACTCCGAACTCAAGCGAATAGCATTACAAAATCGACTTCGCAATTTTACCGCGACCAGCAACATCAGGTTTAACAATTTCTGACATGGAGCGCAAGATACTTCAGAATCCTGATGATGCAAGTGTACTCAGATTACGGTAATCGCAAACCACCAGACGACCGACAACTTTGACAGCTACAAAAGACTGTTTAACTATGTGTCTGCATGCAAAACACAGAAATCGCATGAAAACGATTATACTGATAACAGGCGATACACATTAATTGATTTTCCTTTTGTCAATAATTGACTTTAATGCACATCTAATTAAATATTACAATTAGGCGGACAGACATACCTTTTACAATGTGGAAAATAATTATTGTTTAATTTGTGTACATAATGTATCATACATTACGTGTGTTTAGGTACATCTACCAATATAAAATATACTTAAATTAATCAATAAATTGAAATTTATGGGTAGGTACTAAATCAACCGGCGTGCTAATTTTTTTAGGTTATAATTTTGTTCCAGTTATTTCTCAGAAAGCTGTAAGAGGAGACGAGTGGTTGGAGGGTAGGGGGGCCTTTGCCCTGCAGCGGGACGACTATGGCTAAAAATAATTAAATAAATAGTTACTTCTCATATCTTTCCCTGTTTCATATTAAACCTAAATCGAATTATTAGTGTCAAATCATGAATTTACTTATCAACTTATTTATTTTTTACTCAGATCAAAAATTTAACTAATTTTTGGAGAAAAGCTTTTTCTGAGTTTGTTACATCTAAACGGACAGAATATAATATTTCAAATTTGTAATAAAATCGTATAATATAGAGCTTCCTCGCCGAATTTACGAGTGCAGTAAAGGGATCAAGAGATTACTAAAATAATAGAGTTTAAACGTTATTGCACAAGTCAACTACGGCTTCGGCGCAGCTCCGACACGAAATTTTTTGCTTTGGAAACAATGTAAAAAGGTTGTATATAAGCGCGCCGTTGGCGCATGTGTGGCACGCTTACGCATTTTTTATATTAACGTTGTGAAATATGTCTTACGACATACGATTTAAAGATCACATTTAAATGAAAAGTTAATTGCTGGGTTGAAGCCGTGCCGGAGTCATGCTTGTTGGGTGTTCGATGACTTTTAGTCTGACAGCCCTAAGCAAAAGTGCATGGTAAGTTTAAAAATCAAAATTAATATTACTTATTATTCATAACTTTATGTTTATTATACTCCATATTTTACAGGTGATGGCAAAAAAGTAATGAGTATCCTGAGTGATTTACCTAAATAATTGTAAATAATTTTATAATTTGTGTTGCGTTTTCCACGACTGAGTAACGTATATAATGTTGTAAATGTATGATTATATTATTACTGTAGTTCTAAGAATGAAGCAGCTTGTTGTATCTGTGGTTGTTTGTGCAGTGGTGCAGTATGTAACAGCCATCCGGTACCACAATGAGACGAGACCAAGTCCCGTTAACCGACAATTATCTGAATTTTTTGACGAACATCCTGTAAGTATGACAAATAGCATTTGCCTAATAAAGGCACGCAAATTAGAAATGTTATCTTTTAAGGAAAAGGATGAGAGATGGGACTTCTTTACACTTAAACCGCAATTTTTGCATACCATCCTTTGGCTTCAGTCAGATTTCGGTTTGCCTGCTGGACATTTTCCCACTACATGTTTATGAGATATACAATAAGCTTGGTGATAAATATTTTGTAAAATTCAATTTCCGAAGATGGACATTTTCCCACTACATGTTTATGAGATATACAATAAGCTTGGTGATAAATATTTTGTAAAATTCAATTTCCGGACAACTATCGGCTTGGTTAACCTGACAGATGAACAGGCAGGCGCCTTAAATCTGGAAAGTCCTGACTGTTTTAACATAGACTTGTATAATGCAATTGCTGAAAAGAATTATCCTTCTTGGAGATTAGAGATGGATATATTAACAAAAGAAGACCTAAAGTAGGTTGATTATGATCCTTTTGATTTGACGAGATTGTGGAAGAGGGGTACTTACCGCACTGTGACGATTGGTCGAATTGTGTTTAATGATAATGTTGATAATACTTTTAAGGACATTGAACAACTTGCGCTTAATCCTGATAACTTAGTACCTGGTATTCTGGGACCACACGATGAAGTTTTCAAATCAAGAAGAATTTTCTATCCGGATGCACAAAATTATAGGCTGGGTGGTAATCACCATAATATACAAGTGAATGCTCCTTTGTACGATAAAACATACAATAGAGACGGAGTGCCACCAGTGAAAGATAATATGAAATATGCTCCAAACTATTACCCGAATTCGTTCCATGGACCAATGCCGTATGTGGATGAAGCTCGTCCAACAGAGATGTTGAAAGTTTTACATAGTAACTCTATTGATTTGCAACCTCTAAACGAATTTTACAATGAAATCGTTGATACTGATGCACACAGACAGAGAATAGCAGACCATCTGGCTGAATCATTAGTCAATGTGCCTATAGGTTTACAAAAAAGAGCTATTTACATTCTGACACTTATCGATGTAGGTTTAGGAAGACGCGTGAAAAATGCATTACAAGTATCTAAAAATGTAGATCGAGTAGCAAGACGAAACCAAATAGCAGAATGCATAGCTAATGTGGATGAAGCAAGTAAGAGACCAAGACATAAAATTCAAAAAATAATGTTTTACAATCATGGGCGCAACTAAATAAATACTTATAAAATGGTAACAAGAAAAAATTGGTACATTTGATAATTTTTTATAGGTTTAATTAAGAATTCAAATGTGGGAGAGCCATGCTTCGGCACGAATGTGCCGGCTTGACCGGAGTGATACCACAGCCTCACAGAAAACCGACGTGAAATAACGCTTGCGTTGTGTTTCGTCATGTGAGTGCGGTTACCGGAGGCCCAGCTACCCCCGTCCGTTCCCCATCTCCCTTATCTCAACATTCCTCAAATTCCTAATCCCCAAATGACCGGTAACACCCTTGTCACGCTTCCGGTTGTCCATGGACGGCGCCCATTGCTTACCATCAGGTGATCCATTTGCTCGTTTACCGCCTTATTATCCCAGAAAAAATTCAATTGTTTATACAAAAATAAACAATAGAGGTATATTGATGAAATGCGCATAAATTCGCTTCAAACCTTCCACACTTAGACCTTTGAGTACCGTCATTATAGACACAATTAAAGAACAATAGGAGTGCGGACACCGGTGTCCTCGCGGTGTTTGACAGTTTAATTTGATGTTGAATGATTTTATTCATGACATGAGGACCGTGCACCTCTCTTAAAATTAATTTTCATTTCTCTTATGCTCAAAAATACATGTGAAAGCGAAACAAACTCTATCTCTAAGTTTCTTTGGGATCAAAATAAATTGGTACGAACCACCAAACGAGAAATATAAATTGAATTCTCAGTTCGAAGTTAGATTACTCTCAAGTCTCAACACTGCAGTCGCATCTCACTGTAAGCTATAGCGATTGCATCCGATCTACTTTTCTAAGTTTTCTTTGATATAAAGACATCCCAGTAGTGAATCTTCCAGCATATCCGTAAATTTAAAAATAAATATATATGTAGTTGAGAACACCTTAATCTATTCTACTATTGTCATAAATTACGTCAAGCCTTTTAATCCTCGAAGAGATAGGTTATATAATAGAATTGCACATATTATAGTGTAACATCAAACTTTCAAAATTGTTTGGTCTCATGGAATAAGAGGTGAGCCTATTGCCATATACCAGTTACGGGTTACCGGGACTCTGACCAGAAGCTGGAGTAGGAACGCGGTGGTTTTTAATTACTAAGAGTCTGACACTCCCTCTCGCCTCACCCAAACTGGGAAAATCCATTGGATGGTTCCCTCCCTGAAAAAAAAACTCCATGCCCTTTAGTGCAGGAATTATATTTGAAACTCCATTATGAGTAGTCGCACTTGGAAACACTCCGCCAATGAGATAGTCAAATAAAAGAAAATTATTGCAAAGATCAAATCAAAAATGTCATAATCGGCAATGGCAACTCATAACCATTCGAATGGCGAAACACAAAATCAAAATCAACTCGGTACCGAACAGAGTATAAAACTAACTTATTATAATTCGAAATTCAAATATTTACCCTTCTCGGAGAATTCCTGTAGGCAAGCCAACAAAGGCACAATATATGAATGTCAGTGCCACCACTGGCGTTTAAGCGAAATAAAATTTCCCCTGAGACGCTTTTCCCGGGTTTTTCTTACTGCAGAGCATAGAGTATAAAGACATGGAGTACTTTTTAAAGTACATTCAGCAGAGCCGTAAGACATTGCGTATGGTGTAGTAAGATGACTATGGTGCTAAACTTTAGGTGTACCTAAAGTTTTACTAAATCTGACTTAATTCAAAATTAATAATTCAACCCACATTAACGACCTCAAGAAACTGCTACATACTATTGGTAAATCATGTATATTTACAAATTATTAAGGGAGAAAAATTATTCAAAAAGGGGTAAGTGAAAAAATACGACCATTATTATTCTTACTCTTTTTCTATCGCAACATTTCTTTGACAATTTCCTACACAGATATCACTCCATGCCATTTACGTGGGATGGCTATGTGTGCGTGTGTGTGAAAGAGGGAGTGAAAGAAAGATCCCTTTCACACGTGACTCTTTCAACGTCTTAGCAATTTGGAGCGGATCACCTGTTTCCTAGCTAAATTTGTACTGCATACTGCATTGCCACTAAACGTGAATGGACGCCATCTTTTCTTACAGAATAAAAAGATAATTATCGTTGCTAAGAGAACTACTTTGAGTGAATATGTTTACATTTTAACATGATTTTCGTTGTGTTATTATTAGGAGCTATGAAGAATTAATGTCTTTGGTCAAAATATTCCAACTTTTGACGAATAAGATTTTTTTTTATTATCTAAGTACAGTGCTCTTCCATAAATCCTTTAGTATCTTTAGTATAAAGAAAACTCCTTACAAATTGGTTTAAATAATGTTCCGTCATATTACTACTCAGCGGTTCATTACATAGTAGTTAAAAGCATTTCCTTAAATAACTAATTTACTAACTTAGTAAGTACTTTATATACAAATACCTACTTGAACACAAACCTTTTAACTTAAAACCTTATTAAAAAAAAAGAAAAAAGCGTCCCAATTTCTCTATTCCATTTTCAAGTTTGAACGCAAAGACAAAAGACAGTCGGAACAACGGAGCCCACTTTTTTTAATTAGTCCCAACCCTACATATTCCTTTTGTTACAAGAAATGTTAGTGAATACTTTTATTATAACCTTCCTCTCGCCCGCGGCTGAACATGGCGTCTGATTGTTAAGGAATATTTACTTTCAAAGATCATAATCGTAAGACAACTCCGAAAATCTCCAAGTTTATGTTGAAAGCTGTTTTGAATATATCTATTTATATATTTACCCTAAATATCTGCATTACGTTTTGACTGACAGGCTTGTTACTATGATAAACGTGTTGCTGTGGGGCATGTCAAATTGGGGCTCAAGAACTATTTCGTGAAAATTAAGGGCTGTTCCTGTTGTTGTTAAAATTATATTTAATCTTAGGACCGATGTTCCAACTCCATATGATTTTGCCAATTGGGATGATGACAGGGTATGAAAATTAAAAATCGAATTAGTCCGTAAGTTAGGTAATTAAAAAATATTAGACACATATTTTTTATTTTGTCGTATAATAAAACAATACTTATAATAAAACAAAACGAATCAAAGTTTAGGAGTGGGAGCTAAAACGTCATTTCTACGTATAAAATGTACATAGAAGTGACGTCACGCGACATTTCAAATCAATATATGTATATCGTCGAAAGTATTCGTTTCTGTAAGAAAATAAGAAATACCTACGTACCTAATGATTTAAAACAATCTACCAGACGGACATTAAAATAAAAATTAGGCATCGACCCTATTTTTCCATACAAAATTATTAATTTAAAAAAATACGAATTAATAGGTCATAACCTAAATGATAATTAATAGGTCATAACCTAAATGATAATTCTCAAGATAAAAATTCAAAATCTCATTCGGTCACGTTACATAAAATAGATCACAAAATATTATCCAATAACTTGATAAATAAACCAAGTCTTTACTACCAAGCAAGCATTGCGTATCTTAAACTGTCAAACACCAAGCGGTCACCGGTGACCGCAACCTATTGTTCTATAATTGTGTCTATAATGACGGTACTCGACCAGAAGAAGCGCGAAGCAAACTTGATTATGAATCTATTCAGACCTCAGCGTTTGAATCACATTCAGTGAAACGCATTTGAAATTGGAATTAATGTCGTTTGAATGAACTAATCTCATTTGTTCCACGGCTGATGGGACCTGTGATTAAATGCGTATAAAGACCTCTTTTGTTTGAATCCAGTTTATTATTGGAGTCTCTATACTTTTTATTTTTATAAATTCAATTGTTGGATTTGTATTGCTTTGTGTAGATTTTTGATAGATAAGTAGGTATTGGATTTTCAGTCTTAATGATATATGTAGTTCAGAATTGTACAAGGGGTTCTAGTATAATAATTGCCAAAAATTATATGACACAATAATCATAATCCACGGTACTTTGTTGAGCAATAATTAGAATAATCACATGTCATGTCCTGTCCAGTGTCGATCATGGCTTACAGGAGTTGCAGCAGTTTTGGGAGGTTATAGCGGGCTTGTCCCAAAAAAATGTTCTGTCCAATTAATTATAAAAGACTTAATTTAACTTTCACAAGAAACACAAAAATAGAAAATCTAATTCATAATCCCTCGATATTTTTAATTACAACAACGCACCAAGAGTATTTAAACAACAGAGAATAAATAATTAAACAGAAAACGTAATTCCTCGAATTTGTGAAATATAAAAATCTGTTTACCTCTACATTAGAAAATACCTACGTAGACAAAAAATATCTACAAATAAAGGGAGAAAAATTGTTTTTTGTTCACATAATTTCCTTTATTGGAAGTGTAGGGGACTGTAATTAAACCAGTAAACGGTCTTCATAAATTACTTCGGAATAGAATTAAATCCTCCTTGAACAAACGTTTCGAGGGAAAGTGGCTTAACTCGAATCTAATTGTTTACCTTTTTCAGCTGAATTGTTATTCATTTTCAGATTTTTTTTCCTTATGGTTATTTTTTATGAGGGGGGAAAATCATCAAACGACTGCTCCCGCCTGGGTGAGGCGGGAGGGAGTGTCAGACTCTTACGGACTAAAAACCACCCCGTTCCTTCTCCTGCACGTCGAGCCGGAGCCCCGGTTACCCGTTAGGTTCTCCGCACCTCCGAATCGGCATCGGCCCTGTTGGGCCCCATCTGTGGTGGTCTGATGGCTCTTTGAGGCGCGCGCGGAACGCAACGCGCCGTATGCTCGGGTTTCTTATGGTATCGCCGGTAAACGAGCAGACGGATCACCTGATGTTAAGCAATCGGCGTCGCCCATACACACCTGGAGGCGTTGCAGGTGTGTTAGCCTTATGATTTGGAATTTGAGGATTGCTGGGGATTCAGGGATTGGGGGGATTGAGAAAGTGGGGGTAATTGGACATCCGGTAACCTCACTGATACGACGTGAAAGCACGCAAGCGTTGTTTCACGTCGGTTTTCTGTGAGGCCGTGCTATCACTTCGGTCGTGCCGAAGCATGAATAAGAGTTTTTAGAGAGCTGTAGTTTCTTGTTCATGATAATTGTATTTTGCCCATTTTTACCAACCTAAGCGATACCTAGCAGTCTAGTACTGCTAGGTATCGCTTAGGTTAGGTTAGGTTAGGTTAGGTAAGTTCAGCTGCTTCCTAACGTTAAGTAATTCTTGGTTAAGAGATGGTTTCAGTGGTTTGTGAAATTGGCCATTAGTATATTTTTACTTAGCTGTGTGTCTCGAATTGTGCATCTGCTGTATTGCAATACTATTTCAAAGAGCTATTAAATGTCAAAAACTAATGTTATATACCAAAAATAGGCTCACCCCCTATTACATGGGACTCATAACATAAATAGTGAAAAGTGGGTGTTACATTACAGTGGCATTAAGTGCCGTAATGTGCACCTCTGCCTACCCTTTCGGGGATAAAAGGCGTGATGTTATGTTATGTTATGTTATATACCAAAAATCTCTGTCTATACTCCTTGAACGAAATAACATCTAAGAAAACATCGCAAATTTTCCATTTCACAAAGTCATCTAAACAAAAAAGGCTTGAATATTTCTTACGAAGAACATCGACATAAGCAATGCTGTACGGTGCACAGGCTTGTCGCCAAACATCTATATAGAAGGCAAGCATTCAGTCTATCTACAGTTACGACCTCCGGCCACCGTAAGCGCGTGCCTGCGGACGGCGAGCATGGGTGGCTCGCCACCCGACCAGAACCAGATCCGAGTGTATGGCGCGTCGCGTTCCGTGCGCGCCTCTAAGAGCCATCAGACCACCACGGATCCCCATCCGTGGTGGGCCCCCCCAATAGGGCTGATGCCGATACAGAGCCGCGGAGAACTTAACGGATCACCGGGTCTCCGGCTCGAAGTGCATGAGTAGGAACGGGATGGTTTTTAGTCAGTAAGAGTCTGACACTCCCTCCCGCCTCGGTGAGGCGGGAGAAAACTTTCGATGATTATCCCCCCTTAAAAAAGTCTATCTATAGTTACATTTAACTACCTACAAAGCCCATCTGCATATTGTACTTAACCCTTCAAAGACTATAATCTAAAAATACACCGCTATTACGTCATAACTCATACAGCAACCAAAGTAAAAGGCGACATAGAAATCAAATTAAATGAATTGGTCCTTCGTGAATCAATATTTCCCAAATAGTGAAAGGTTTCTACTTTATGTACATATGTGTATGTATGATAAATCAATACACTTTTATGAATAATAAATTACAGAATTTGTAGACGTTCAACTACTTAGGCACATTTTGTTATTGTTACCATGGCGTGCATGGTAAGTTAGGGGAGATATGGAGTATTACAAAATGGAGAGCCAATGTGCGCAATTCAATGTGACTAGATTTAATATAGCTCTCTTTTGTTTCATAAGATCCATCATCATTATAAGACATTCACTTCTAAACAAATGCCTTTCAGATGGGCCAGCGATTCTTTCAAACAGGTGTTTTTTCTTTTAAGGGGTGAAAATCATCTAATCACTGCTCCCGCCTGGGTGAGGCGGGAGGTAGTGTCAGACTTTGACTGACTAAAAACCACCCCGTTCCTACTCCTGCACTTCGAGCCGGAGCCCCGGTAACCCGTTAGGTTCTTCGCGACTCCGTATCGGCATCAGCCCTATTGGGCCCCATCCGTAGTGAGCCAGGTATAGTTTTACAATTGTGGTTTATCTACCAACAAATACCGTGTCTAAGGCCTAAGTAATATCATGAAGTTGGTTTCGGTTATAATGTCCAATGAAGACTGCCCGTTGGTGGAGTGGTCGCAAGTACGACTACCGGGCAAGGGGTTTAGTGTTCAATTCCAGGGTCGGACAAAATATTACTCTGGGTATTTAAAAAAACCCAGTAGTAGCATGGAGTCTGGAATTGTGCCCGGTATATCGCAATAGGCTTACCTCCTATTACATGGGGCTTAAAACATAAAAAGTGAAAAGTGGGTGTTACATTGTACAGTGGCATTAAGTGCCATAATGTGCGCCTCTACGTACCCCTTTAAGGGTTAAAAGGCGTGATGTTTTTTTTTTCTTTTCTTTAAATAAGACTTCTTTTTATGCCTACTCTGTGTCACTGAAATATCGATTACAGAAATATCTAAAATATGGTTAAGTAAAACTTGAATGTAGTACCGACTAAGTACCTACCTCTTCTACCTCTTCCTCTCGGTTCTCGATTTAAATTACTCGAGGGTCGAGGCTATAGGTTAACCATATTCTTACTATAAGGATATTGTACTAAAATAAGTATATATCGAACTTATATGGCTTGGAAATAAAACTTTACTTAATTAACTAAAATCGGGGGTTACTCACGTGAATATACTGAGAAAAGCTCTACTAGTTTCGAACCACAGAGGGGTTCGAAGGGTTAGCAGCTCACTGTGCTAGTGACACCGTACCGCCGCGACCGCGCACGCTGCTCATGAAGAAGAACTCCTCTGTGGTTTCAAACTAGTAGAACTTTTCTCAGTATATTCACGTGAGTAACCCCCGATTTTGGTTAAATTAGTACCTATGTCTCACGAAAGTTATTATAAAAACTTTACTGGTAACTTAATTCCTTATGTATATGTATGTAGGTTGTTTTTATAATAACTATCGTGAGACATATTAAATTAAGTAAAATCGTGGGTTACTCACGTGAATATAGCAGCGTGCGCGGTCGCGGCGACGTCGCGCAGCTCACTCATGAGGAAATGGTTCGAAACTAATAGAGCTTTTCTCAGTATATTCACGTGTGTAACCCGCGTTTTTACTTAATTTGTATGTAGGTTCTTTAAATGAAGACATTTTTCTTTAAACTACTATTGGTAATAACAAACTTTACGATTGGTATTATGTTTAACGATCCTCGCAGGTTAAGTACATCTGCAATACCATGGGGTCATCACAAATGCTTTGCGGGCTATGTAGAAAACGCTTTAAGTACGCTATCATTTCGGAGAAGGTGCTCCCTGATCAAACAGCGAGGCAGGTAACTAGAATGAAAATAGAAACCTGTCATTAACTCGTCGAGTACCGGTTTTGCAGACACAATATAGAACAATAGGTTGCGGTCACCGGTGACCGCTTGGTATTTGACAGTTTAAATATGAATAAAAGCATAATTATAACATACAGGTAAGTGATGAAAAGCCAATGAGCTTAAACCAACGCCTTCTTGGAAATTAACACCTTTATCTACGATGCTAAAGTTAAAATTTATTTGACACTTCGCGAAACACGTAAACTTTAATAGTGTCGGGGAATAGATGATAATATCATTAATACTGAACATGTTGGATACGTGTACTTGATACATAATTTGTGGGCGTCTTACAGAATTGTATAGCTCATTTCCTAAATTTATTTTACATTAGTCGATTTGAGTTGATATTATGTATTTAATATCATTTGGTTTGGTCTCTACTGATGAAAATTGGGTGTATCATTCAGTATGCATTGTCTACGCATTCAGGGATTTAGACTGATATTAGTCTCACGCCGACGGCACGCGCATCATTCGCGCCGATGGTCGAGATATATGAAATTAGTGGTCAGCGCTGACCACAGTAATAATATGTGTTATAAATCATATATTTATATTATAAGAATTATAAGAAAACGACTGCCTCGTTATGACTGAAGGCAAAGGGGTCTCGGGTTCGATTCCCGGGTCGGGCAAAGTATTACTGGGTTTTTAAAAAAAATCTCAGTAGTAGTACGGAGTCTGGAATTGTGCCCGGTATATGGCAATTGGCTCACCCCCTATTACATGGGACTCATAACATAAATAGTGAAAAGTGGGTGTTATATTGTACAGTGGCATAATGTGCACCTCTGCCTACCCCTTCGGAGATAAAAGGCGTGATGTTATATTATGTTATGTTAAATTATAAGAAATAAGACGTGCAACAATTTCAGAATATTATCTACACGTTTTTAGTTGTTTCTTCGTTCATTTCTTAAGAGTAGATAACAAACACAGACACACACATACAAATATGTACATGGTCACAAATTTGCGCATTTATAATATTATACCTCTATATTCGACAGTCACACACACACACACACACACACACACACACACACACACACACACACACATTTTAATACAATTTCCATTCAATTAAAATCTATTTAACAACAGTTGAACTCTAATGAAATACAAAGAGAGTCGAGTCGTCGTCGCTTTAACTTAATAGACTAAGTTGGGAGTAACTGCAAGTTCTTTATTAAGTTGGTAATGAGATAAATGCAATGTACGATATCTCTGTCTATTTGTATCCTTGCAAAGTTGTTAAAGAAGATTGTTTTCATTAAAGAATACATATATCACGCCTTTTATCCTCTATAGGGTAGGCAGAGATGCATATTACGGAACTTACTGCCACTGTTTAATGTAATACCCACTTTTCACTATTTACGTTATGGGTCCCATGTGATAGGGGTGAGCCTATTGCCATATACTGGCACAGTTCCAGATTCCGTGCTGCGACTGAGATTAAAATCCCAGTAATACTTTACTCACAACACTAAGAACAGCTTCTGTTATCTTCTGAAGCTAGGAGAAGGACTACCTACTTACCCATATTTTGCCAATTGTGTTTTTGTAATTAAAATAGGGTATTGCCTATCCTAAAGACTAAACACACTTAGTTTCATAATTCAGAATTCCAAAACTTGTGATCAAAGCACTTTCTACCACGCAGTCGACGGCAATGTTGGGAATATAAATACGTACCTACTTACATTCATGAATGTGAATAATGTTTCTCTATCGAATAAATAATAAATCGATTACTTACTAATAGGTACACGAAAATCACGAGTTTCATTCCCTCTAGGACCAATAATCATGTGACCCATAAGTTCCGGATCGACCTATTTATCACATAAACGAAAATTTGATAATCGAATTAGCTTAGAGATATTATGATTCAAGAATTTCACAGTAACTGAACTATAGCAAAACAAAACAAAAATATTAATTACATAGATCTCGTGTAAGGGTCATTGTCATCATGTCATTTTTAATGTTAAACTCATCTAGTTGGATCTAGATTTTATTTTAAGTGGAAAATTATTGATTGACTTATCCCGCCTGGGTGAGGCGAGAGGGAGTGTCAGGCTCTTACTGACTAAAAACTAGCCCGTCCCTACTCCAGCCCTTCGAGCCGGAGCCTCGGCAATCCGTTAAGTCTTCCGCGACTACGTATCGGCATCAGCCCTATTGGGCCCCATCCGGGTTGCTCTGATGGCTCTTTAAAGCGCGCGCGGAACGCGACGCGCCCTACGCTCGGGTCTGGTTCTGATCGCAGAGCTAGCTGGATCTATGTAGATGACTTTGGGATATCTTAATAGACTAGCCCTGACATGTATGCTAAGAGTAACTCACAAGTTACCATATCTTTTAAATACATACTCATATATATGAAGAATAGGCTTATAGTAAACTTTAAGAAGAAACAGACTTCTTTGTTACTATTACATTATGATTAGAGACAGATTAAGAAATCTAAGCTTACATCTAGAGGTATATCTATCTATCTAGAGAAGAATTTACTTTTCAATCAGTAGAAAGTTATCTTTTTTTAAGAGAAAAGAAAAGAAAGAGAAAGATAATTATTGAAGGTAATCTCGGACTCGCTGAAAAGGAAAATTGCCGACTTTACATATTTTTCCATTCCCTACCAACATCGATGTAAGTGCCTTAGGTTTAGGATTTTTCTTCTTACTATAAATATTGAAATATATTTTTATATTATTTATACATAAAAGGTTTTGTGCTTGTTAAACGAAATTTTATTATAATCACTTTATCTTTCGAAATTAAACGATAAAAATAGAATAATGAATAATGAGAGTGCACTCTGCGCATGCCATAAAAATAAAACAGAATCCTCAACCTTAAGCGCATCAGTTGTCGCGGAGAACCTAACGGGTCACCGGGGCTCCGGTTCGACGTGCAGGAGTAGAAACAGGCTGGTTTTTAGTCAGTAAGAGTCTGACACTCCCTCCCGCCTCATCCAGGCGGGAGCAGTCATTGGATGGTTTTCCCCCCTTAAAAAAGCGCATCAGCTGCGCTATCAGGAAATTATATTCGACTCATTAATTTTATAATCATCGTCTACTCTATTTAAACTTCAAATTGTTCCGACTGCCCCGTTGACCGAGTAGTCGCAAGTGCGACTGCTGTATAAGGGGGTTTTTTTTTTTTTTTAAGGGGGGAAAATCATCGAATGACTGCTCGCGCCTGGGTGAGGCGGGAGGGAGTGTCAGACTCTTACTGACTAAAAACCACCCCGTTCCTTCTCCTGCACGTCGAGCCGGAGCCCCGGTTACCCGTTAGGTTCTCCGCGACTCCGAATCGGCATCGGCCCTATTGGGCCCCATCTGTGGTGGTCTGATGGCTCTTTGAGGCGCGCGCGGAACGCGACGCGCCGTACACTCGGGTCTGTTTCTGGTCGGACGGGGAGCCACCCATGCTCGCCGTCCGCAGGCCCGCGCTTACGGTGGCCGGAGATCGTCCCGCGATCCCCGACGCCCGGTGTGCCCTTCGTGATGGCTGGGTTGCGAGGAGGCAGCGCTTCGCTGCCTCACGCGTCCCGCCTCCTCCTTAGCTAGCATGACTGCTTCGCAAAAGGAGGAGACGGCTTCCCAGTCCCCCTCGCTCCGCATCATGGCCTGCACTAGGCCCGGACGCGAGAGGTCGCCATCGCCGATCACTTCCCTGAGGACACGGCGGTGCTCAGCCCACGCAGGGCATTCCGCGACAGTGTGCTCCACCGTGTCCTCAGGGCGGTCCTCGCAGTGATGACACCCGGACGTTTCCTCCCGCCCCATCAGACACAGGTACCTCCCGAAACTTCCATGTCCGGTGAGGACCTGCGTCAGGCGGTAGGTGAGGACGCCGTAGCGTCTCTCAAGCCACTCCTCAAAGAGGGGACTTACCGCTGCGATGGCAGCGAGCCCAGCCCTCGGTTGCGACAGTCGCTGCTGCCATTCCGCCATGAGATCGCGCCGGAGCTCATCCCGCCACGCACCTATCTGGCGCGGCAGCGGGGTTTCGCCCCGGCGACGTGCCTCCGCGCGCATGCTGTACACGCGCGTGAGCACCTTCGCCTCCAGATCCCACGGCGGTAATCCGGCAAGGAGGTTCGCCGACTCCCCAGAGATCGTGCGGTATCCGCGGATCATACGGATCGCCATGACCCTCTGTGACATGAGCAGCGTCCGAGCGGGACGCCGCAGCATGTTCGGCGCCCAAACAGGGGCGCCGTAGAGGGCCATGGACCGCACGACCCCGGCGTATAACCTCCGGTGTATAAGGGGGTACTGGGTTTTAAAAAAAATTCTCAGCAGTAGCAAGGAGTCTGGAAATGTGCCCGATATATGACAAAAGGCTCACCACCTATTACATGGGACTCGTAACATGAATAACGAAAAGTGGGTGTTACATTGTGCAGTGGCATAATGTGCCTATATACCCTTTCGGGGATAAAAAGCGTGATGTTATTTTTCTCAGTATCTCCTGGTAGTTAGTGATCAACATCGCCCTTGGACTCCCGGAACACCAGAGGAGTTACAAATGCATTTCAGTCCATCTCCAGTAACCTCATTCACATGGTGAAAGTGACAAGCGTTGTCGGTCTCACTCCGGTCGAGCCGGCCTATTCAAGCCGAAGCATGACTCTCCCATGTGTAAAATGAGTCAAATTTGACTAGTGAAATTTAGACTAAACCTTCCATAAATAGACGAAACGTGTTTTAATTTACACAGCAAATAAAAAAGTGTATTCGTTCTCAATTAGCACAATTTGGTGACGAAAACCAATTATTGTGACGATGACGTGACTAAACGATTATGATGATTATCTCGATTATACCGATTATGATTGTATCGATAACTATTTAGCGAATTAGTTTACTAAACATGTAATGTTTGTATTTCTTTGGTATAGATTAATTGATGTAATTATTCACTGTGGTCACTTATCACTAGTCGTGCCTCTAACTCACTCGAGTGACAAAAAAGTACCGTAACCAAAAATATTTTTAAATACTTTATTGTGAATTAGTTAGTAAAAGCGTCAAAAATATAATACTTTTTTATATAATTATCGGTATGTAGAAATTGGCAGTAGTAAGTGAACATAACGTATACTGGGCATTACTGGGTGAAATTTTGTAATGCCACCTGAAGGGAAAGTAGTCTTAATACTTTACGTAGAAATTTTTAATCAAACAAAACATTCCTTATAAAGTAATATAAGTATGTAATTTCAAAAGAAAGAAAACAGCGTCCATAGATTTTTTAAAATTCGCTTGTCGCACACGGCAGTCGAACCGACTATAATCTGTAAAAGTTGCACCTTTTACTTTTATTGCATCGATCGTCAATAATGATTTTCTTTCTTTTCAAAAATAAGGAAATGGTTTCGTTGAGTAAAATTTTTTATCTAAACTCATCATCAATCATAACATCACGCCTTTTATCCCCGAAGGGGTAGGCAGAGGTGTACACAGAAGTAACACCCACTTTTCACTATTTATGTTACATGGGACATGTAATAGGGGGTGAGCCTATTGCCATATACCGGGCACATTTCCAGACTCCGTGCTACTACTGAGAATTTTTTAAAAACCCAGTAATACTTTGCCCGACCCGGGAATCGAACCCGAGACCCCTTGCCCGGCAGTCGCACTCGCGACCACTCGGCTAACGAGGCTAACGGCTAACGAACTCTATCTAAACTATTAAGAGTATTTCCCTTTTAGGTGGCATTACATAATTCCATCCTGTATAAAATAGTTATATAAACAGCAGTGTACGGATAAACAAATAAAATGTCCTTTTATATGGCAATCTGACCTCGATCGAGGTAACCAACTGGTACATATATCTCCTTATTTTTCTAGGGAAGATAAAATAAAACAAGAACACACAATGTTTCTTAATAACCATAGATGGAGTAGCAATTTTATACGAAAAAAAAAAAGAAAAGCAAACAAGGAGTTCTGTGTTTGAATTTCGGGACGTCTAAAGTATTTAAATAGGGAAGAGGGAGAGATTTATTTGAAAAATCTTAACATTTTTTTTAATATTAATTGTAAATATTATAGTTTTGAATTGGTACGGCGTAAAACGCGCGTTTTTGTTTATATAATATGTAATATATGTAATAGAAGAGTTGTTCCACACTAGGATTTTCTCCTGTGTCGTGGGTGCGTTATCAAACATACAAGTTCACATACACATGACACCCAGAACCGAAACAACAATTTGTGGATCACACAAATAGTTGATCCGTGCGGGAATTCGAAGACACGACACGTTGCGCGGCATCCCGAATCCCCGAATCCTCCACAACCCTCAAATTCCTAATTCCCAAAAGGCCGGTAACGCACTTGTAACGCCTTGGTGTTTCGAGTGTCCATGGGCGGCGCCGATTGCTTACCATCAGGTGATCCGTCTGCTCGTTTACCGGCTTATGCTATATAAAAGCCCGTTGCCCAGCCACCGCGCCAACAGTACAGTCTACTCTCAACACACATAATATGTATCAACAAAGTTCTAGAACCCACACCTAACAGCAAATAATTGTCAGAAAATTAATTTGGAACCGGAAAATATGTATAAAGAAGTACTTCGGACATAAACTCACAGTTTATTAAAACTTTCTAAAGCTTCTTATTGAAATCGGCTTAAAAAGTGGAAAACCGCAGACATATACCGTAAAATGAGGTTTAGATGGCAAAAAACGTTGTCTCAAGAAAAACTTCGGACAGGGAAAAGTGAACTTTAAATGTGAAAGTGAGGGTTGAATTTACAGTGGATGTTTTTAATAGTATTGGACAACAACTACTAGTTCTGGGTAGGTTTTCCAATTCTGCTAAAAGGACGTTTTGTTGTGGAAAAAGGTGCAATGGAGGAGTCTCATTGGTAGTCGAATTGACGACGTGTGTTGGAGAATTCGTAAGAGCACTTACGTGGATTTCTATCCTTTTGTACTGTTGTATTGTGTTGGATAAAACTACGAGTTATTTTGTTGCTAGAAGTATTTATTTATTGGGGGGGATCATCCAAGGACTTCTCCCGCCTTGGGTTAGTCTAGTGGGAGTGTCAGACACTTACTGACTAAATACCAACCCGTTCCTACCCCTGCTATGCGAGCCGGAGCCCCGGTAACCTGTTAGGCATTCCGCGGCTCCGTATCGGGTATCAGCCCTACTGGGCCCCATCTGTGGTGGGTTGCTAGAAGTCTAGAACGCAATTTTGTAAGTGGTATTTTGGAGGTTTCGATACAAGTTATTCTGCGCTGTTGTGCAAGTGACATTTAAATGTAAATTTGTGTAAATGATTAATCTGGTATAAAGATGAGGTAATCACTAACCATATGATTCCCCATTTAGTTTTTAAATGTATCTCCTCAAATACGCTTACAGTAGTATGTTTTAATCAGCTACTGAGCCCATTGTTCGAAATCTAAACTCAACTATACAAATAAATAAAATTGGAGTGTCTATTTGTAATATTAAAATAACCGCTTTTTACTGCATGCATACGATACACATACCAAAATGACAGTTTTTACAATTTCTGTCTGTCTGTATGTCTGTATGATTGTACTGGCTAATCTCTGGAATGGCTGTACCAATTTTGTAAGACTTTTATTGGCAGTTTGTTGATGTATTAAGGAGCAACATAGGCTACTTTTATTTTGAGAAATTGAAACTAAAAAATCGCATCTTTCTGCGTGTAATTCTACCTCTATAGTAGCTGGGTGCCACAGTCGTTGTTTGGAGAGATCCTGACTGTTGTTTTTTCAACGTCTTTAAACATTAAAAGAATTCTTGAAATAAGTCCATCTAAAACCCATGCCTTATAGTCTAAGAGCAATTTAAACAAGCGTTAGTTAATTTTATATTGTTTTTATATTTGATGAGGCGACATTTGACCACTATGTCGCCTGGTGGTAAGCGATGATGCGGTCTACTATAGAGCACGTCGTACCATAAGCAACTTATTCCCTCGGGCCTTGAAGACTCCCAGGTTATACCCTTCAGGAAATACAGACTCTGGGAAAGAATACCACTTTAGTTTATAAATAAATACTAAGTACTGAAGCATTAAGTGCTATGTAATGATACAGCCTCTAAAAAAAGGTAGAACATTAAGTACAGAATTCCAATTAAAAATAAATCACGATCCATTTTATTTACGTTACAGTTTGTTTACTCTTAAACGTCTTAAAGTAAAGTATTTTTTTTTTACTTATGTTTCGATAATAAATATTAGCTAACTCGACGAATTTCTGTATCAACATGGTATAAGGAAAATTATTTATAGGTACTTTATAATTTATTGTTTAAATTTGGTGAAGGTACTGTCGTCTTTTTTCCATTTAATCAAACCCTCTATAACTTTAAGAAACATAACATTATCATCATCACGCCTTTTTTATCCCCGAAGGGATTAGCAGAGGTGCACATTACGGCACGTAATGCCACTGTACCATGTAACACCCGCTTTTCACTATTTAATTTATGAGTCCCATGTAATAGGGGGTGAGCCTATTGCCATATACCGGGCACAATTCCAGACTCCGTGCTACTACTGAGAATTTTTAAAAAACCCAGTAATACTTTGCCCGACCTGGGAATCGAATCCAAGACCCCTTGCCCGGCAGTCGCACTTGCGACCACTCGGCCAACGAGGCAGTCGAATGAGAACAGTTTGTTGTAAAAGAAATATTGTTTCTTAAAGGCAATAGGCTCACCCCCTATTACATGGGACTCATAACATAAATAGTGAAAAGTGGGTGTTACTTCTGAGTGCACCTCTGCCTACCCCTTCGGGGATAAAAGGCGTGATGTTTACATACATTACGTTTACATGTTCTCATTTAAACTGTCAAACACCAAGCGGTCACCGGTGACCGCAACCTATTGTTCTATAATTGTGTCTACAAAACAGGTACTCGACGAGTTAAAAAGTTACTAAATTTCTACTATCATATATAACTAAATTTTATACTATATCATCATCATCATCAACAGCTGGAAAACGTCCTCTGCTGGACAAAGGCCCCTCCCCTTAGTCCTCCACGTCGAACGACAATATATAATATAATATATATATTTATCCTTTTATCCTATATACGTTGGTAATTAATAAATTACTTGTTAGTATCAGAAAATATACCTCTAAATATTTTCAACAAATGTTATTGACACCGTTGCTTTGCTCTACTTAAAGTGATAATCCTCTTTTAATTTCGGATTGTATCTGACTTTAGTTTTGATCTCAAAGTAGCTATAAAAGGATAATAAGACTTCAATGTAGAGACTGTCTTTGCGAATGATGTGTAAAACTTATCATTATCAGCAGCCCATGACAGTCCACTGCTGAACCATTGACATCCTCTGATCAGAGAGTTTAACACAATATCCAATCTCGATAGGCGTACTAAAACGCGTGACTCCCTCGAAATCTTCCCATCTTATATACCCAAATAATATACAACATTCCATACTATATAAATAAGTAATATCCGTACGGTTGACAGGTGTACAAAAGCCATACAAATCACTTTACATGAATATAATTTTATAATAGTCGGTTTGTGGTGAATGACAACCGCAGGTGTCGACTGATGCAAACGTATTTGTGGACAAATGACAGGACAGTTACAGAAAATCCACTCCATACTAAAGTTAAAATGATACTAAAGATCCAAGAGTTAAAATACTTTTTCCAACAAACATTTGTCTTCATATTGTAAGTCATGGTGCTCAAAACCTTTCCGAAAGTTTGTAAACTTGTAAACCTAAGTAATATTCATCTAATTCGACATTAAAAAGAAATTCATTATATCCAAACAAGACCAACTTTAGTTCTTTTAAGGTAAGTATACACTAAGAGACAAATGTTCCAATACATGTACCGGCGACATGTCAAGCGAAACCGGCCGATTTCGCCCGACATCCTTACTTCCTTACTATCCTTACTAATATCCTTACTAATATTATAAATCGGAAAGTGAGTTTATTTGTTTGTTTGTTTGTTCCACTTTCACGCCGTAACTACTAAACCAATTGCTTTGAAATTTTGCAGACGTAAAGTTAGAAGTCTGGATTAAATAATAGGGTACTTTTTATCCCGGAAAAATTTGATATTATTGAGGGAAAACGAAATTATTGGTATAGATGGCGCTGTGTATATTGGTATATGTCACATAGGCTTTTTATCCTTTTGTGACGCGAGCGAAGCTGCGGGTAAAAGCTAGTATATTATAAGACGACAACGTGCGCCTTAATGTCCACAGCGACTTTGATGTTGCCAGACATGTCGACCAAAGTCAGGCAACGTCGCGCTACTGTACACAACGTCGCTGGCGACACGTGTCGCAGGACGTTTGTCCCCTAGTGTATCGTTGGCTTTACAATCTGCAACTTCATAAGCTACGATGTCAATCTATGTATTAGTTCATTGACCTGTTTGTTTGTGGGTTTTCGATAATTTCTACGGCTTCGAAAAAACCAAAGAGGCATACTTATGCTGCTGTTGAGACATTATTCTTGTAAGATTTTCTGTCATACTTTTTGCTGGAGATATTATTATACTGGGTTGCTTAGGTAAAAATTTTTTTAGGGAATAAGCCGGTAAACGAGCAGACGGATCACCGGTAAGCAATCAGCGCCGCCCATGGACGCCTAAATCATCAGAGGCGATATAAGTGCGTTACCGGCCTTTTGGGAATTGAGAATTTGAGGACTGTAGGGGGATTGGAAAGACTGGTGAGGAGGGGTAATTGGGTCTTCAGTAACCTCACTCACACGACGAAACAACGCAAGCGTTGTTTAACGTCAGTTTTCTGTTAGGCCGTGGTATCACTCCGGTCGAGCTGGGCATTCGTGCCGAAGCATGGCCCTACCACACTTAATACTACTACTAATTCGCTACACTTAGCCTAATTCAAGCTATCACTATTTACTGGAAAAGCCTCCCATGTTTTTAGAGTCGACCTTCTATCTACTTTGTATTCTGTACTTCCATGACGTGACGTGGTCAGCTTTTAATAAAATTAGCTGCCAAACCCATTGTTTTCATGTTTGCTACAAGCGAGCGATTTTTTTAGATCTGTGACGTCATTAATGTATGACAGGTAATTGGCAGACTACACATAGCTCACAAATTAGCTTATTGAACTGTTTAATGTACTAGAGGTATATGTAAATATCTTAGCAAATATGCTGTTTTGCGTTTTGATGCTATAATATAATAATGATTGGTTTCTTAGATTGGCGAGCGTCGAAAGGTAACACGATGGATAAGAATTAGTTATATTTATTTCGTGAACATCCTTACCTTACTCTTCCTACAGATGTCGCAGGAGCCAACTTTTTTTAAGCATTACCCAACCTTTTTATTACCTGTGCAATGTAACGAGTTTATGTCAGGAATTAGTTTGATTCAGAAATATCTACAACCCACAACATAGTATTTGGTATTTTTTTTAAAGAAAACGTGGTCTACGTTTTGGATAGGCACACTAGGATTTGCTCCTGTATCATTGATGCGTTTACAAACATAAAAGTTTATATAATACAATGACACCCAGACCCAAAAAAACAATTTGTGTATAACACAAGAAGTTGCTCCTTGCAGGAATCGAACACCGCGCCAACCGTTAATCTTACAACTACCAATACCAGACACACCCAATATTCCAAGAACAAAAGAGAGCAGTTAAAATAACTTTAATCGACCGAGCCCCTGGGAGCAGATTAAAGAGACTTGGAAAGAAAATTATACAAATTATGTTCAATGACAATTAATGGCATGGTATTCAAAAAGTTTTTTTTATCAAGTTTCATTATTAAATTGAGCCGTAGAGGACGATTTGGACCCTTACGTTACGTCTTCACTGCTAGAAATCTTTAAGGAATAGTGTTGTTCTTTGAATTACAATCAAGCTTTGAATCGCTTACCATCAGGTGATCTGTCTGCTCGTTTGCCTCCTCTTCCATAAAAATAGGAACGCCACTACTCAGTACGTTTATTTTAATGATTGTAAAGGCACAGAAACGAATAATATTGAAAGTTTTTCTCAAGACTCTAGAAAACACTAAAGTAACTAGTATTGCGAGTAACCATGGTGGTTCGTGATCACTTACCATTTACCATCAGGGGACTAGTGTTCATTTGGTTCCAATCTCATAATATAACGTAGATATCATGGCCAACACCCACCCCACCCCAAAACGTGGCTTCTGGCTGCTCATGATGAGGAATACAACAACATCACGCCTTGTATTACTTAACAGGGTTCCTAAACAAAGTTGTCTTCTTGCAGACTTGTCGTCAAATTATGTAAGTGTGAGAGAGCCATGCTTCGGCACGAATAAGCCGGCTTGACTGGAGTGACACCACGGCCTCGCTGAAAACGGACGTGTAACAACGCTTGTGTTGTTTCATCGTGTGTGTGGGTTACGGGAGCCCCGGTTACCCCCTTCCAAATCTCCCTAATCCTAGACAACAAAGCTCAAACTTCTATTCCCAAAAGGCCGGTAACGCACTTGTAACGCTTCTTGTGTTTCGGGTATCCATGGGCGGTGCCGATTGCTTTCCAATAGGCGATCCGTCAGCTCGTTTACTGCATCCAATAAAAACAAAAGAATCAAACCAGAAGTAAAATTATATCAATTGCATTAAATTATGACACATGTCACATAGGCTTACGCAAAATTATCATCTTCCTTAAACCCACAAGGACAAAGATAAGTAATCGGACAAAAGATTATAGTATTTAAAAAATATATATCTTTATGTATAACTGCCTGATTGTTCTTGTGATCGCGAGTGCGCCTGTCTTGCAAGAGGTATAAGGTTTATTTCGTAGCTCGAGCAAAGCATTTCATTTTTAAAAGCGTATCACATGGAACTTATAACATAATTAGGGGAAGCGGGGTGTTACACGTAACATAACATCACGCCTTTTTATCCCCGAAGGGAGAGGTGCACATTTAGGCAATTAATGCTACTGTACAATGTAACACCCACTTTTCACTATTTATGTTATAAGTCCCATGTAATAGGGGGTGAGCCTATTGCCATATACCGGGCACATTTCCAGAATCTGTGCTACTACTGAGATTTTTAAAAACCCAGTAATACTTTGCCCGACCCGGGAATCGAACCCGAGAACCCTTGCCCGGCAGTCGCACTTGCGACCACTCGGCCAACGAGGCAGTCGGGATGTTACATTTCCTGAAATATAATAAACTAGCTTCTGCCAGCGGCTTCGCCCGCGTTCCTGTAGCATAAAAAGTAGCCTATGTGTTATTCCAGACCATAATCTATCCCTGTTACGAATTTCATCCCGATCCTTTCAGCCGTTTTGACGTGAAAGAGTAACAAAGAAACATACAAACATACTGTATTAGTAGGATAGTAGGAATGATGTATTAATGGTGGTGGTAGACTGTTATGTTATGTTACTGTTATCTCACGGACTTCCCAAGTTCAAGTATAACAACACAAAGAAAATTTTCATGAACGAACATAAATTTTTTACAACTGATTACAAGCTGATAACATATCTGGTATTATGCCAAAATGAGATAAGGAGCGGGCAAAAACAATGATATTATTATAATAATGTACGTAGAATATGTAATTCATGTATTATTTTCTAAGGTGCACACGTTCGTCTTATTTATTTTATTTAAAGGGATAACCCGGTAAACGAGCATGCGGATCATCATGCATCATGTCTATGCACACCTGGAACACTAGAGGCGTTACAAGTACGTTACCGGCGATTTGGGAATTTGAGGATTATGAGAAATTCGGGGATTGGGGAGACTGGGGGAGGAGGTTGGGGTAATTGGGCCTCCGGTAACCTCACTCACACAACGAAACACAAGGCAAGCGTTGTTTTACGTCGGTTTACTGTGAGGCCGTCGATTTTTGAGGCAAATAAGCAGGTTGATGCCCTGATGGTAATCTTGCACTGCTCATGGACCATACCATGAACACCAGAGAGGTTATAAATGCTGCCAGTTTTTTCGGAAAGAGTCTGAATGAGTACTCTTTCTTCTCGAAGGTTTGCTATGAAAAATTCTACAAACCGCGTTTGTAAACTGATGAGTTATATTTTATAAAAACACATACAAAACATAACATCCCCCAAGGGGTAGGCAGAGGTGCATATTATGGCATTTAAACTGTCAAACACCAAGCGGTCACCGGTGACCGCAACCTATTGTTCTATAATTGTGTCTACAAAACCGGTACTCGACGAGTTAATGCCACTGTAACACTCACTTTTAACTATTTATGTTATGACTTATGAGTCCCATGTAATAGGGGGTGAGCCTATTGTGTCCGGTATATGACCGGATACAATTCCAGACTCCGTGCTACTATTGAATTTTTTTTAAAAACCGAAATACCTTTGCCCGATCCGGGTTTGAACCCGAGATCCCTTGCCCGGCAGTCGCACGCGACCATTAGGCCAACGAGGCAGTATTTTATAAACATTATACAATAATTATAGTATTCATAAATCTCTTAACGATATCATACGAAATCATATTTTACAACGCTCCGGGGAAAAACACTAAATAAACTTCTAATCTCAACATAAAATATACCGGATATAAAGATGTAATCCTTCGGATTATTCTATTTTAAAATCGATACGAATATCGATATGAACTTCAGAATCGATACAAGGAGCGAGCACATACAATTATACAACAGTACAAAAACAAACAGTAAATAATAAACTGCGTTCAAAGAAACCTACTTCAAAACGTAGACAAAAAAGCTAAAAAGCAAAAAGTAACTATCATTGATCATACGTACGTATTGGTTACCCACACATTGATAGGTAAGAAGGAGTCGATGCCGCAAGCCCATAACAAAATATAACTTAGGCAATTGTCACAGGCATAATCCTGAAAAATAAAACAAACAGACGGATTGAGAACCTCCACCTTTTTGGGAATTCGGTTAAAAAAGGCTAAAATATTCAATAATCATAATACTAATAGAGGTAGAATCGCCATTCTTCTAAAAAATTGTACTTAGATAGGCACTTGTCTTTTATGTTCTAAGTAGTGTCAAGCCAACGACACGAGTCCACAGCGATGTTGATGTTGCCGGACACATGTCGACCAATGTCCGGCAACGTCGCGCTACTTCACCCAACGTCGCTAGCGATACATGTTGCACGACATTTAATTTTGTCCCTCAGTGTATCCTAGGCTTAAAATCCAACCTGCGACCGACCTCATTGTGGTTTAGTGGCAGCTACTACATAGTTATTGTAGGTAATAACTTAGTAACAGGCCTTCCACATAACATGAAGGCATTCTAAAAACCTTGCATTTTATAGTTTAACGTACGATAATAATTATAAGATATATAATAATATAATAATAGATATATAATAATAGATAACAAAATAATTACTATTCAATGTCAGTGTTGCTTTAACTTACTATAGTTTTATTTACCACAAGTATTTAATGAGCTCCAGTTTCAAATCGTAACTGGAAATCCAACAGGAAAACTTTTAAAAAGTATTAAATGAATCCCCCTATCTTCCAAGAAATGCTGCCGTCTTTTCTTTTTGCTAAGCATGACTGCTGGCTGAGGAAGAGGCGGGTCGCGTTGCGCGCGCGCCTTAAAAAGCCACCAAACCACCACGGATGGGGCCCAATAGGGCTGATGCCGATACGGAGCCGCGGAGAACTTAAAACGTTACCGGGGCTCCGACTCGAACCTGACTCCTCCTACCTAACCCAGGCGGAAGAAGTAATGCGATGATTAAACCCCCCTTTAAAAAAAATCTTCCAAGAAAAGGGAGGCAGGCAGTTTTTGGTGATCATCAGACGATGATCACCAAAAAATATGAAAGATGGCGGTTAATTTGTCAGCGTTTTGAGTCACACCGGAGTCAGGAGACATAGCAACAAAAGTATTTAAATTGAGGGCCAACAATGACATACTCACACACTCCTCAAGAATGAAATAAAAAGAAGGATTAAATGACATTATCAATCAGATAAAGACAGTTTTAAATAATGGTAGCTATCTTATCAAATTCCTAGATAGCCATCTTTCCAATTTGAATCCTAAAATTACTGGGAAATGGTATAAAATTAGTCAGTGATAATATCATATATATTATTTCGAGCGTCGGTCGTGTATTGGAGTCTATTTATATCATGAATGATACATTGCAATGTTACATGATACGTATGTGTTGTCATGTAATGGTTAGAACACATGTTATATATAATGCTACTGCAACACGAAACTGTTTTTTGAAGTATTTAAATAAACAAATAAAAAGTGTGGGAGAGCCATACTTCGGCACGAATGGTCCGACTCGACCGGAGTGATACCACGGCCTCACAGAAAACCGACGTGAAGCAACATCAAACAAACAGGTTGCGTTGTGTTTCGTCGTGTGTGTAAGGTTACCGGAGACCCAATTACCCCTCTCTCTAGTCTTCTGAATCCCCGAATACTCCACAATCCTCAAATTCCCAATTCTCAAAAGGCCGGTAACGCACTGGTAACGCCTTGATGTTTCGGGTGTCCATGGGCGGCGCCGAGTGCTTACCATCAGCTGATCTATAAAATTGCTTAGCTATAAAATATGCTATAAAAAAAAACAACATAAACTCACACATTCTCGTCTTATGCCGTAAACGGAACCTATAGTACGCCATCAATGAACTTGCTCGCTTCCCCATATTAAAACTTCGGTCTATGAACAAAAGCTAACCGATAAAGGGGCATAAGTCATTTCACACAGCAAAGTCATTAATAATAATTTTTTTCGTCTTACATAACCTACATAACATCACGCCTTTTATCCCCGAAGGGGTAGGCAGAGGTGCACACAGAAGTAACACCCACTTTTCACTATTTATGTTATGAGTCCCATGTAATAGGGGGTGAGCCTATTGCCATATACCGGGCACAATTCCAGACTCCGTGCTACTATTGAGTTTTTTTTTAAAAACCCAGTAATACTTTGCCCGACCCGGGAATCGCACCCGAGACCCCTTGCCCGGCAGTCGCACTCGCGACCACTCGGCCAACGAGGCAGTTTTTTTCGTCTTTTCCTTGATATATCCCATCAATATAAATGCAACATGTGACATATTATGGTCAAGTTACCTGTTCAAAGGGTCCAATGAACCTTTTCAAATATTGCATAACAAAAACTGCTATTTCTATCCTGTACTTCAGTTTCGTTGGCCCACACCTTACATAGAGGTTACATAAAAAAGAACAGAAATAAATGAACGTTTTCCTATTAACAATAACAAAGATTACGTCCCGCAAAGTTTGGAAACCATTAATTAAATTTTGTAAAACCGTTTCAATGAAAACTCGCCGTCATAACTGTTTTTTTTTATTATTTCTGTGAATAGCAATTACGTAAACAAACATGGATATTAAAAATTTTATATCGGAAGAGACAATTTTAGATCAGTCGAAATTTTTGTGATGTGAGCGAACTTAGCGCATTTTTACGCTTACGTAAAATGCGTAACGTAAAAACCTGTAGCATATTAGGGAATATTGATCGCCTCGTCGCTGTGGCGAAGATGTAAACGCAACGGCTGAGAAAGACATTCTGGATACGATTTAAAAAAATGTTTTATTGAGACATTGTGAACTTTCTCTGCAAAATTATATAGGTACTAAAACCTTTTGGTGCTAGAACCTTTTCAACATAAACAAATTGGTAAGTTTTGTTCGATACATAAAAACTGTCCCGAATTCCATCCAACAAATCCTGATTACAACATATTCATACAGAAAAACAGCTACAAATAGCAACTGACTAAAAGATTAATCCGAGCTTCAATAATTGCGTGACCTCATAATAAATGTGACACATTTAATTCTATTTAGAGTTCATGCGACATCTAGTCTGCGTCTATCTGTGGTAAACATGCTATTTTTGGAAGCGAAAGAAGGGCGAGTCTTATGTCACTTGGATGACGGAACGATGCCATAGGGGAGGCACAATACGTGCAGAAACTAAGAATGGCTATGGGAAACAACAATGACGTAAGCATATCACGGTCATACGACCTTAGGTAATATGGGGAAGAGGGTGCGAAGATCTTAAGAGCGAAATTGGTTTGAATTAAATAAGGCTGATGAATCGAGGTCCTACGGTTACTGCAGTATTTTTTTCATTCGCATTGGGATCGTACGGGGTATTTGGCTACTACCTCTCCTGGCGGGTAGACTATGATGCGGCTGTCATGGAGCGCGCCTGCCCATAAGTAACATATTTACTCGGGCCTTCAAGATACTTAGTACCCAATTTATAACAAGTTTTGATAAACACAAGTCCGGCAAATTTTTTAAACTTGACATGGAAATCAGTGTTTCATAAGGCATTGTTCAAGTAACCGCAATTTTGACGGCAATGCACTCATATTTGCATTAGGTGAGTCAAACTGGGTATCGAGGAAAATATTTGCTTCATATTAGGTACATTCATAAATTCACTCCCGTGTCCCTTGGGGTCAGCAGAGACTATGGAACGCCAATTACTACGATTCCTACATACCTCTCATCAACAGTCATCAGTACCTACTTTCATGCATGCTCGTCGGTTAAGGGTACTTTTAATTTTAACATGACATCGCGCCTTTTATTCTGGAAGGGGTAAGCAAAGGTGCATATTACGGCACTTCAAGCCACTGTACAATAACACCCACTTTTTAATATTTATATAATGAGTCCCATGTAATAGGGGGTAAGTGTGAGCCTATTGTCATATACCGAGCACATTTCCAGACTCCGTACTACTACTGAGGTATAAAAAAATCCAGTAATACTTTGCATGACTTCCGGGTATTTTTCTTCTTTCCTTCTTTCGCACATGCGACCACACCAATGAGGCAGTTTGAATTTTATATTACTTTAATTTAAAGCATCACCGTATGTAAGTTTTATCCCAGACTAACACAAAATTAGACATTACTGTCACGTAACAGAGTAGCTAATCCAGTATTAATGAGGGCATGATCGAACAATCACCAATTGGTCCCTTCGAACCGACTTCGGTCAGAAACAGAAACCCATTTCCAACCACAATGCGTGGAGATAAAATTAAAAATAGCTTGCGGTTGGGACTAACCATTAACCTAGATCTGTACTGGCTAACTTTACTCGCATGAAATTACTTAAATGTTATACCTACATGTAATTACTTAAGCCCTATGGTAGCCACGACAACACGTCAAACTATACAAAACCAATTTATTGTGACCTTGCATTATATGATCTTTCCGCAAATTCGACGGTCAGTTTGCACTGGTTTGCATAGCTTGTGTACCGAGTACAGAGTTCAATGTAACGTGACGGACGATAAGTTGCTCCACTTTGCATTTTATTTGTTTTTCATTTGGGAAATTGGTTACTGCTCTACTTGGCTTGATGATAATAATTCTCTACATTGATAGGGCATAAACATTTTTCTTTTAATTCAAATGCTCATGTGTATAATGTCGCTTACTATGTGTAATCAATAAGATACAACAATTCTTACAGATAAGCCACTGAACTACAGACGATAGGTACAAATTTAAATGTTCTTTTCCTGTTCATATTGAAAAATATAGGTATAACAACATGAACACCTTTAAAAATAATTAGTACCTACACGCATCATTCCATATAGGTACTGCCAGTAGATAAACCTACGCAATCTGTCAAATTTAGTCATTGCATTTTCGCCTTTACGTCAATACAATAAAGTTAAAGATGTAATAGTGAAATTCGACAGAAAGGTATGTTTTTTTTTTTTTAAGTGGGGAAAATCATCGAATGACTTCTCCCGCCTGGGTGAGGCGGGAGGGAGTGTCAGACTCTTACTGACTAAAAACCACCCCGTTCCTTCTCCTGCACGTCGAGCCGGAGCCCCGGTTACCCGTTAGGTTCTCCGCGACAGAAAGGTATAGGTTACCCTAAAGATGTAATAGTGAAATTCGACAGAAAGGTATAGGTTACCCTGCTGGCCACAGTCCATACTTATATCTAGAATTAATTAAAAATATTTCCTTCCTGCAGTCACTCCAAATGCACGTACAAAAAACCAGTTATTTTTTAATATCGTTCGAAAACTCAATAACTGTACGAAACGTTATCAACTTCTTTCAACGAGGAAAACTAAAACGTTATTCAGTTGACAAACATCAACGTTTGCCTTTTAAAATTCAATTAGGCAAAGAATTTTTCGGATAGGGAAAACGAACGTTTTTGCAAATAATCAACTTATTTTTGTATGTCTATGTAGAACAGTTCCAGAATGGAGTTCGTATTATTTAACGATATTGTACTTGTATTTATTTATGAACGTTTTACCCGACCTTTTAAGTGTCGGAGAGCCATGCTTCGATGCACGAATGGGCCGGCTCGGCCGGAGTGATACCACGGCCTCAAAAAAAACCGACGTGAAGCAACGCTTGCGTTGTGTTTCGTCGTTTGAGTGAGGTTATCGGAGGCCCAATTACCTTCCTCTTCCCCAATCTCCCCAACCCCTGAATCCTCAACGATCCTCAAACTCCTAATCCCCAATAGGCCGGTAACACACTTGTAATACCTCTGGTGTTCCAGGTCTCCATGGGCGACGCCGATTGCTTATCATCAGGTGATCCGTCTGCTCGCTTACCGGCTTATCCGAAAAAAAGAAGAAGGTTTTTCCTTTTCCAAATACTAAAAGTTGGAGTGGTCTATTGGCCGAGGAATCACAACAGTGAGAGACTATCTAAAAGCAAATTGATGTGAGTATTTATTCATCATTATATCAAGTCATAAGACCTTCGCCGCATGAGAAGAGGCTTTTGGTCAGCAGTGACGACCTACAGCCTGTTGACAGCTACAGTAATACTACAAGTCCCATAATCTACACTAGCGACATCTGGCCAACACAAAAACGATATCCAACTGCAACTATTCCCCGAAAGACACAACTACGACGAATTAGAACGAAGCTCATTGAATATTTGGACCAATGGGATTTCGAGGTTGTTCTACACACTATACCCGTTTATAACATAAACAGTAACTCGTAACATGTTAGAACAAACACAATAAACACAGCTTACATCATGTCAACCGTAAAAAACCGGGCCACGAGAATCATATGCGGTAAACTACAACATTTGTAATTGAAAGGTTATATCTCCATCATAATTTCACAACTAAAATTCAACTTTACACTCCTTGAAATAGAGTTTATGTTTAATTGGAAAGGCTTGGTACTACTTAATTAGTAAATGTGTCAACAGACTTAAATGAAGAAGGCCCTTGCAAAGTTGCTAACACTTAATGCGAATGATCTTTTTATTTTTTTTAATTACTAATGACATGAAACTTTGTATCGAAATATGGCAGGATAATATATTATTATGATATTACACAATTTCATCAAAGAATAGATGGAGATGCCTCTGCACTCTGCATACATTTTTCATATATTCACTAGGTTCTGTCCGCGACTTCGTACGCGCAGTCCCGTTTTCTCCCGTTCCCGTAGAATTTTCAGGATTTTTTCTGTCATAATAATCTTCTCCTGACAATAACAAACACAATAAAAAATAGATTAGCCAAATCGGTCTAGGGGTTCTCAACTTATGGCGTGACAACGGGAAACGGGTTTCATTTTTATATATTTTATTTATTTATAGGTATGGAAAAGTATAGTGATCATGACATTATTATTTAAATCTCCTAAATTTTTAAACAGTTTACCATAAAACATGACTTTTTAAAGAATGTAACTGTCAGCACTTAAAGCTACCCTGAGCCAATCAAATTCCTCCAAATGACATTCAACCTTATAACAAAAGAATAAAGTCGAAAAACTACATACAAAGAAATTTTGCACGACAAAATCAGAACATTCATTACATCTAATTCTCAATTTAGGGACCTATCAAATCTTGCCCGGGTTTCGTACCTATGGGAAGCTACAGATGGGAACACAAATAATGAGTTATTTATACATACATACATACGTATAATATACTAGACTCCGACCTGTGACTTCGCCCGCTTGGCATTAAGAATATGTTTCTCGTATAGCTCCCGATCCTGTATAAAAATCGGTATATAAAATACCCTATGTTACTCTCTATAAATTAAGCTATCCAATGCTGTAAGAATTATTTAAATCGGTCTAGTATTTTTCGAGCCTTTTCAGTGCGAACAAACGATCAAGAAAATCTTTCTTCTTTAATATAGGTAGGTATGTATATGTGTGTGTGCTTCCCGTGTTCGCAAGTCACTGTTTTATTTGGGTCATGTTTGCATGTGTGCGTTCATGGGGTCGTAGCTTTTTGCCTTTGAAGTGTTCGGGTCTATTGTTAGTTGTATATTACTCTTAGAGAAGTATATTAGAGGTATACGCTGTATTTTTATTTTGGGGTCAACTGGATGTAGTAAGAAATTGTATGGTTATGAGAATAGGTTTGGTAAAACCAATTACTTAGGTGAATTGAGAAGGAGATGGTGAAGGTGAAATACTAAACATTATTTTAGACTTACCTTAATCTATTAAAATTTGTTGAAAATCATACCCTAAATTTGTTCATACAAAAGCAGTCTCTAAACATTAGAAATAAGGTCGATAATGTAGTTAGTGGAGAGCGGTCACCGGTGACCGCTTTGGGATATAAAACCACATGTAAGTAAGTGATTTACACTTACTTGTAATTGTTACTGAAAAGACTAAATTGGGTACAACACTACGTACCGAACTACTGTGAAACGAAAAGGGGGTTATGATTTTTTCAATATCACATAAGGCATCACATACAAATATCAGTAGGTATCTACACCAAATTCAATCCATCTATTTCAAAATTAAGAAATTATGAAAAATTTCGGTATATGTATATCTAATCTACCTCTAAATAACAAGAACTGCAGCTGTAGCCAAATGCCATTTAGCGCTTGACTACATGTACCTCTAGAATAAAAAACTAAATTATATGGGATTGACGTAAATTTTGACACTTGTCAGTGTCATCCCCATACATTTAGTTTTGTACTCTCTCGGTAGACAAGCGCTAATGTGGCGTTTGGCTAAAGGCACCGATAGAAAAAAGACATAAGTAAGTACTCCATACACGAACCTTCTTTCGAAAACTATAAGCAATGTAGCTTTTTTTGTGAAATGGGAGGCAAACGTGCAGACGAATCACCTGATGGTAAGCAATTAGCGCCTCCCATGAACACCCGCAACACCAGAGGAGTCGCAAGTAACCTTCTTACAACAGTTGCATAATACCTAACCACTAACTAAAATACACTTTGCAACATCGTACAAATGACTTAGTCAGCTCATCATAATTCAGGTACACGTTGTCACCAAGGTATGCAAAACCAGTATAAAAAGACTTTTGAATGTACGCCAATACCATACAAAGCGGGACCATGCTAAACTGGTTTTGTATAGCTGGATATGCTGCCAACACGGTCTAGTCTAGGTCGAAAATCCTCCAAGTTTTATACGAACAACTTTCTACGTCTATCATTATGTATTCCTAGCGCTTAATATCTTTACTACGATGAATACAAATGCGATTTTTTTCGCGCAATGTATATTTGATGCTCTTATCTGAAGGTGCCTAACAGTTACTTTTTTAGTATACAGTAAGAAAATCTAAGTAGATGCTTTTATTCGTGGAATTTCGCTGTTTCTATTAAGAATCTATCTTTATATATATAATTCTTCTGTGAGTGTGTATGTCATTGAACTTCTCTCAAACGACTGGACCTGGGGATCTGGGAATGGTTTAGATTCACAAACCAGCCCGGCAGATGGCGCTGCAGTTGATGTTTAGGTTATTTATCCTAAACGGCTGAACTAATTTGAATGAATTTTTGTTTATACATTGAAATGGATAGGCAGGACAATGCCTGTCGGGTCCGCTAGTATCTTTATATATATAATTCTTATGTGAGTGTATAAGTCACTGAACTTCTCTCAAACGACTGGACCGATTTTGATGAATTTTTTTGTGTGTGTTCAAGGGGATCTGGGAATGGTTTAGATTCACAAATCAGCCCGGCAGATGGCGCTGCAGTCGATGTTCAGGTTATTTATCCTAAACGGCTGAACTAATTTGAATGAATTTTTGTTTATACATTCAAGTGGATATACAGTACATCGTCTGTTGGGTCCGCTAGTATATATATAAATGAAACCCGTTTCCCGTTGTCACGCCATAACTTGAGAACGGCTAGACCGATTTGGCTGATCTTATTTTTGTTGTGTTTGTTATTGTCAGGAGAAGGTTCTTACGACAGAAAAAATCCTAAAAAATGGGACTGCGCGTACGAAGTCGCGGGCAGAAGCTAGTATATGATAAAAATATAGTTATCTGTTTCAATTTACTATTTTCAGCAACATTACAATATTGTCCAGGTCTCAAGTTGTGTTCGATGAATTTTATTATGGGACTAATGAAATTAAGCTTAACTTAAACTGTACCTATTTAATTGTTTTACTTTTACTTTTTTATAATTTATTGATCAAAGTCCTAACTTTCGGCGGTATTTCGGAACCGATACGACCTTCAAACCTTCAAGAAAAGAGCGTATTCCTTTTCAAAAGGCCGGCACTGTGACTCCTCTCGTGTTCCAGGTATCCATGGGCGGGGCTGATCGCTTACCATCAGGTGATGCGTCTGCTCGTTTACCCCTATTCCATAAAATACCTAACTACCACCATCTCGACTAATGGTGAACGATGACGCAGCATTTAAGGCAAAGAAATAACTGCACGATTGGTGCCAGTGCGGTGGCTGGGCAACTGGCTGCTGTGCACCATGTCGCGGGTTCAAGTCCCGCACGGAACAACTCTTTGTGTGATCCACAGATTGTTGTTCCGGGTGTGATGTATATGTGAACTTGTATGTTTGTAAACGCACCCACGACACAGGAGAAAATCCTATACTGTGGGACGGAGGCAAGTGTTTGCATTAAAAAGAAGAACATAGAAATTTCAAGGTGTGGATAATTCTTCCGTTTTCTTAACCAGGAAAAAATATTCTCACAGAAGCAATGTAAGAACATTCTGTTGACTATATTGAGCAACACTATTAAAAAATAACCTGTAGGCATCAGTAATTTGCATTCCATTATTATTCTGTAAACGCCACCACAAGTACTTACTCTAAATTGGTCTACAAGGTCATAAATAAGATGTTTTGAAAAAGTTGTTAATATTGATTGATTCAAAATAGGCACCTGACTCGACAAAAATATTCCTTTATAAGCAGAGGAAAACTAACAGAAAAAACTTGTACCATTTAAGGATATTTTTAATACCTTTCTAGACAGTAAAGTTAACATCACTACATAGTATAAAACAAAGTCGCTATTCGATGTCTATCTGTCCCTATGTATGCTTAGATCTTTAAAACTACGCAACGAATTTTGATGCGGTTTTTTTAATAGATAGAGTGATTCCTAAGGAAGGTTCAAATGTATATAATACCTACATGCATATTGCACCCGTGCGAAGCCGGGATGGGTCGCTAGTAGGATAATATACTTTATTGACCACCTACTATTAGTCAACTATTGGTGACTATCGACTACGAAATTACAGCATATTTTGCTTAACTTAAAGCCGAAGAATAAAACACAACTAATAAGTTGAACCAAGTAAGCCTGAACGCTCACACTCATCACATCTTCAACAGCCTATAAATGCCCACTGCTAACCAAAGGCCGATTTTAAACTTATAATTACAAATTATAAGACCAGGTTTCCTCACGATGTTTTCCTTCACCGTATGTCAGTGGTGTCTAGATAATCTTAGAAAGTACATATAACTCGGAAAATGTCACATTTGTACTTGCCGTAGGTTTCGTACCCTCGCCCTCATGCATCTTCTATATAGGTAATTTTTTTTTTAAGGGAGAAAATCTTCAAATGACTCTCCCGCTGGGTGAGGCGGAAGGGAGTGTCAGACTCTTACTGACTAAAAACCACCCCGTTCCTTCTCCTGCACGTCGAGCCGGAGCCCCGGTAACCCGTTAGGTTCTCCGCGACACATAGGTACATAGTAAAATCATAGAAACGTCAAAACTGTACATTGAATATTTAAAAAAAAAATACTTGTAGCCTGATCTACAATCGATTACTGAAGCCAAAAATATATTTTTAGAATGTTTGTCTGTATGTATGTCCGGGATGAACTCAAAAAGTGCTGCATGGATTTACTTCAAATTTTGCATGAATATTACTGACAAGTCGGGTCAACATATAGGGTACATATTATCACGCTATCATCTACAGGGGAAGAGCCCTATACTAGGTACTGCATCCATTCTATACCATAGAATATCCCGTGATAAAGACTAATTCAAAAGCCTAAATTTTGCCAGAAGTCATTATTCTACGCGGACGAAGTCGCGAGCTATACAGCTAGTGAACAAATAAATCAACTCTTCATAAATTTAACTTTAATTAATGAACAAACATATAGATGTAAATTGTATATGATACTATGTTATTAATTTATTTTATTGCTGTCATTACGAGAATATCATGTCAATACAACAGCTTGTTGTAATATTGATTTGATGAATTACTTATGAATGTTCCATTCCACTCTGACTATGTAAATACGGCATGTTGTCCAGTAAAATTAATCAATTACACATACGGTGGGATATATTTTTTTTTTTTTAACGTTGCCCCACACTAGGATTTTCTCCTGTGTCGTGGGTGCGTTTACAAACATACAAGTTCACATACACAATGACACCCAGACCCGGAACAACAATTTGTGGATCACACAAAGTGTTGTTCAGTGCGGGAATCGAACCCGCGACACGTTGCACGGCAGCCGGTTGCCCAGCCACCGCACCAACCGTGCAGCCGAATATTGGTTTTATAGTTTTAAACAAAACAATAAGGTTTCAATTTTGAACATACTTTTTTCAACTGCGTGATTTCTAATTGCGACTGTATCGTTTAAAAAATCACACACCTTAAAAGCGAAAGCCGAAATATAAACTATGTAACTAGAGAATTATATTGTGAACCTGATTAAAAAAAGCGTAACCTATGGATTTTTATAACAACTATCGTGAGATATACTAAATTAACTAAAAATCGGGTTACTCACGTGAATATTTTGAGAACGTGAGAACCCCGCGATTTTTGGTTAATTTAGTAGCCTATGGAGTTTCTTGCTCGTTCTTGTCCATAGGAATATCAACACCTTGGAATGAGCAAATAGCTTCACTTTTAATTTTTTGTTGACGTTCAAAAGTACCTTTCTAGTCTAATTGAAATAAATGCTTTTGACGTTGACTTTGACTTAACAAGAAAATTAAATGTAAAAAACACGTTTCAAAAATTTTATACGTTACGTAATTAGTTAATAATTAACATATTTATAAATAGAAACGAAATAAAAATAAAACAGATTAACAATCGAAGTAGCAACATTATCATATATGCAACGACTGACCTCTAACTTAAACCGGATTGTTGATTCCGACACACCGCATACGATTACAAATTGTTTATGTTGCATAATCCGTCGAAAATTCGTGAGGTATTAAGACAACCTAACAATACATAAACATAATATCACGCCTTTATCCCCGAAGGGGTAGGCAGAGGTGCACATTATACCACTGTACAATGTAACATCCACTTTTCACTATTTATATTATGAGCCCCATGTAACAGGGGGTGAGCCTATTGCCATATACTAGGCACAATTCCAAACTCCGTGCTTTTACCTACTGAAAACCTTTTTTTAAAAACCCAGTAACACGTTGCCCAACCCGAGACCCCTTGCTCGGCAGTCGCACTTGTGACCACTCAGCCAACGATGCAGTCTATTACTGGTAGATAATAAAGAGAATTCTATTCACCCCGTTTTACGGTATTTTACGATGTGGATTTCTAGATAGACACATCTCAGCAACTCTTTGAAATTTAAGTTCGGCAAATACATCATTTGTATTTTTTTTACTTTTGACTTTCAAGTTACATACATACATAACTTCACACCTTTTATCCCCGAAGGGGTAGACAGAGGTGCACCTGCATATACGGCACTTAATACCACTGTACAATGTAACACAACTTTTCACTATTTATGTTATGAGTCCCATGTATAGGGGTGAGCCTATTGCCATAAAAGTTCCTTGCATGTTACCTACTTCAATATTCATTTATCATCAACCATTTTTCCAATAGGTTGATATTTAACTTCCTTAATAACATTAACCCGTCGTGTGTCTAAACGTGGATCCACGTGAGACACAATGAATTTTCTATTGTGTCTCAGATACAGGCATTCAAGCGGTTGAAAGAAGTCTAAAGAGCTAACGAAAATTGAATTTAAACCACTCTTTTTACTACGTAGAAAAGCTGACTCGCTGTTATATGAACATACAGATATACATAGCCAGTTATATACATATAGCCAGCTATATCAAGTTGGAACGTTTGGTAAAGTTGTGAAGTGGAAACGGGGCGGCATATAGATGCAGAATTTAGTTTATGTAGCTCAGCGCCACGTGTAAAGTCAACCGTTGTCTAAAACAACTTGTTATGTAAGTCTTTGTGTTGGAATTGAATCCTTATTGCCCTGTATTGTGTATTTATTTTGAGAAAAAATTGATTGGTTGTAGTTTGGTCAACAAGTGCCTTTTGGGGTCCCTTTTTTAATTGTTTTCTATGTTATTGGATTTGGAATGGAATAAAGATAATTTGTGTATTGTACCTCTATCTATACTAACATATTATCTCAGTTCTACTAATCTCAAGAACAAATTGAAACATTCATTACCTTGCTTCCTTTCGCTGAATAAGTAGTAGGTACTGTTGAAATTTTGCAATCAGAATATATTTTTCTAACATAACATAACATTACGCCTTTTATCGTAGGATAGGCAGTAGACGAACCTAACGGGTAACCGGGGCTCCGGCTCGACGTGCAGGAGAAGGAACAGGGTGGTTTTTAGTCAGTAAGAGTCTGACACTCCCTCCCGCCTCAACCAGGCGGGAACAGTCATTCGATGATTTTCCCCCCTTAAAAAAAAAAGGCAGTAGACAGCCGGGCAAAGGGTCTCGGGTTCGATTCCCAGTATTACTGGGTTTTTCAAAATTCTCTATAGTAGGACGAAGTCTGGAATTGTGTTTTTTTTATTTTGTCGTATAATAAAACAATTCTTAGATAAAATGAATCAAAGTTAAGTGTGGAGTGGGGGCTAAAACGTCATTTCTACGTATAAAATGTCCATAGAATTGACGTCACGCGACATTTCAAATCAATATATCGTCGAAAGTATTCGTTTCTGTGAGAAAATAAAAAATACGTGTCTAATGATTTAAAACAATCTACCAGACGGACATTAAAATAAAAATTAGGCATCTACCCTATTGTGCCCGGTATATTTTTCTAGTACATATAAAAACAAAAATTAAATGTGCTATATGCACTACAATTTCCAGTGTCTTTGTACTTCTTCAGACAAGACATTATAATAGTACTGAATGACGTCAAAACTGTAATAATATTCAAATGTACAAAATATAACTATGTAAAGTGTGACATTGTGCGTCTGTCTGTCGCCAAGGGCCGGCAAATTAACAATTCTATTGCACTCAAACCTTGATAGTGATGTGATAAAGTCCGTTGTATTGTGATACCGATACCAGATATATTTACATTCATTTATTTGCGAACATGGACACATACTATACATGTATGTGTTAACCCCTAAATTGACAGAGTGTAGCCGGCTGGACACCAATAAAAAGTAAATTTGTAAGCGAGTATACTGATTATACCAACAATTTTTTTATTCTGATAACTCCACAATATGGTAAGCATTTGGTAGAAAAATAAATTAGATACCTGGCAACATCAAAATATGTCAAAAATCAAAACGATGTCGAAGCAACGGTCGATTAATGCAACACAGGTAAGTTTTTCAATGTTTTTTCATATATAGAAAGGTTTACATGGGTTCGCTATGCATTATATATAATTTCAAAGTGACGGTTTATTATATGGTATCAAATAATAACCCAGTACTGCATCAATAACGTTGTAAATTGCACTTAAACTGTCAAACACCAAGCGGTCACCAGTGACCGCAACCTATTGTTCTATAATTGTGTCTATAATGACGGTACTCGACGAGTTAAAACTAGTTGTCCAGTATATTTCACACTGCCAATTGCTCACAATGCTATCACTGTTTTTGTTTGGGAAGTGGGTTGGACAATGCCAACTAATTAGTATTTTGGTTTGGTGATGGTTGCATGTGTCAAATGAGCTTTTTCCTTTTGTTTTAGCGATTGATACGCTCCCGCACGCATAGACTAGTTGCTTTGATACCGCCTGAACATGCATGCTCCGATTCCAGTGACGCTTCGTCTACCGAAGAAATTGAACTTACAAATAAAACTTTGAATAACCATGATTCTTACGATGATAGCAGCTTAATCTCAGTCGATTCCGCCTTAGAAGCTTTGAATATTTTGGAATCTTCCGAAGATGAAAATACAGATAACAATTCAATTCCACTCACACCAATTTTACAAAATGTTTTTCCATCACAAAATGAACCAAATTACGATGCCATCCCTTCTATAAGTTCTTTACCATCACTTGGTTCAGTGCAAACTGGCCAACCATCCATTGATACATGTTCCACTAGAAAACGTAAAAAAGCGCAGAAAGCGAAGGTGATTTCAAAAAAAGTCAAATCGACTAAGAAATTTGTTTTGAGTTATAAGTGGAAGAAGGATTTATTTTTTCATCGGGCTGAGATTGATGAAATTACGCCGCTGATGCTGAGTGAAGACGAACAACAACCTCTTTCGTTCTTTTATCGTTTTTTTTCACCAAATATAATAAAAGACATAGTAGATCAATCGAATCTGTACTCTGTTCAGCTAAAAGGAAGATCCATACAACTAACTCATGAAGAGTTTCTAACTTTTATTACAATACAAATTTTGATGGGTGTGGTACAAATGCCTAGCTACACTGATTATTGTAGCCGCAGACTTAGATTTACAAATATCGCCGATCTCATGCCACTAAAGCGATATCAAACAATTAGACGTTACATACATTTTATCGATAATAATTTGGACGACGGTGATAGATACTTCAAAGTTCGGCCTGTAGTGGAAAAAATTAGGCAAAACTGCCTGAAGATACACGAGGAACAAAATTTCAGTATACCTCTAGATGAGATGATGATTCCCTATAAAGGGACCAAGGCGGGAAATAGAAGACAATATATTCAAAATAAACCAAATAAGTGGGGATTTAAAAACTTCGTTCGCGTGGGAGCTTCAGGCTTAATCTATGACTTTATTTTATATGGAGGGGAGGACACATTTAGAAATTATACTTTCACACAGGATGAGATTTCTATAGGTTTAGGAGGGCTAGTTGTTCTTGCTTTGTGTAAAACAATTCGCCAGAAACCTGCCAATGTATATTGTGATAATTTTTTTACTTCACCTGAGCTCGTATACATGTTGCGTGAAAATTACGGAATATTTTGCACTGGTACTATAAGAGGAAACCGGCTAAGAGGTTGCGAGAGTGTACTTCCTTCTGACAAAGACCTTATTAAAAAGAAACCACGAGGCAGTTTCGCGCAAGGAGTTTGTAACCAAAATAAACTGGCAGTGGTGAAATGGTTAGACAATAAATGTGTTACACTTATTAGTTCCTGTGTCGATTCTCACCCTGTGGATAAAATAAAACGTTATAGCAAAGAACATAAAGCAAAGGTTGATGTTGACTGTCCTAAGATAGTCAAAAACTATAATAAAAACATGGGTGGGGTCGATTTGGCTGATATGCTAATATCCCTATACAAGATTCCTCTAAAGACACGACGATGGTATCTTTCCATTTTTGCCCAGTTGATTGATATATGCATCAATAATGCATGGCTTTTGTATCGGCAAAATAAAAATAAAGAAAAATCGTTGAAAGAGTTCAGGATAGATATATTTGAAAGTCTTCTGAAAAAAGGAAAACCAGTTAAGGAACGGAGTGATTTTACGGAAGATATAAAAGAAGAAAGAAAAATTAAGAAACCTGTGGTAGCGAGACCAATTGAAGAAATTCGCTATGATCAAGTAGGCCATTTTCCCGATTCATGTAGCTATGGGAGATGCCGTTACTGTAAGGATGATAAAACAAATGTTATATGTATTAAATGTAACCAAAGACTATGTTTTGTCGCCGGAAAAAGAAATTGTTTTTTAAATTTTCATAAAAAATAAACATAATTAATACTTAAAATCAATTTTTCATTTATTTTTCCATTATTATATTTATCTTAGTAAACTTAGCACAGTCCAGTATATTGCACATACATTTCAGTCTGTTCATTGCTAAGTATTTGGTAGTGTCCAGTATACTTCACATATCATTTTCAGAAACCTGAAAGGTTCAGATTTTTATTTCTATTTTTTACTATGTCCAAGAAGTGCTAAAAATCGAATCACGTTGTTAAAACTTCAATTTTATTGTTTTGATTGTTCTGCCAATTAAAGGGTTAACGAAGTTTACAATATCGCCATATTTTGTCTTCACTTGGCATCTTTGCAAGATATGTTATAATATAAATGCCACAGCCGGTAAACGAGCAGACGGATCACCCGATGGTAAGCAATCGGCGCCGCCCATGGACACCCGAAACACCAAGGCGTTACAAGTGCGTTACCACCCTTTTAAGAATAGGTAATTTGAGCATTGTGGAGGATTCGGGGATTCGGGAGACTAGGGAGGGGGTGGTAATTGGGCCTCCGGTTTACGTCAAAATAAGTAATCCAATTAATAACAAATTTCAGGTAAATAATTAATCGTGTTAGGTAAAATTTAATTGCAAATGAGGAAAAGTGCATCATAATTGTATTGCAACACTTTTAATTAACAATAACGTCAAAACCTATTAAAGACCGTTAATGAATATATTATTCAATCCAATCATATTTGCAAATTAGATTTATGAAACGCATCCGATTTCGTTCGATTACTAAAACGGTGATACGATTTCAAGGCTTGCAACATTTTTATAAGGAGGCATAAAAATTGGGTTTTTTTAATGGCAACAAAAAGGCCTCCGCCATGTTAGGAAGTTGACATTGGTGTTCCATTTTTAAATAATTGAATTTTGAAACAGCTAATGAGTAATTTGATGACGCACCTACTTTTTTTCTTTGTTGTGAGAAAACTGTTTGTAATTTCCTTATTCCTGCAGTCCCCAAAATATCATAATGAGAGTAAATTAAACAAAAATGTGTACCTAAAAAAATGGATCTTATTACAAAAAATTAGACATCAACACAAACATTTTCGTTTTGTTACAATCCAGAAACCGATGAATTTAGAACAATACATAACATAACATCACGCCTTTTATCTCTGAAGGGGTACGCAGAGGTGCACATTGCCTACGGCACTTAATGCCACTGTACAATGTAACATCCACTTTTCACTATTTATGTTATGAGTCCCATGTTATAGGGGGTGCGCCTATTGCCATACCGGACACATTTCCAGACTCCGTGCTACTACTGAGATTTAAAAAAAACCCAGTAATAATTTGCCCGACCCGGGAACGAGGCAGTCATTAAATAACAAGCAAGTAAATAACAAGACCTGTTAAAAGAAAGAAATAAGTTTAGTACTCTAATACACGAGCCTGCCTTCAAACCTTTTTTATGAGATCGTTTGAAAAGTCACAAACATACACCTTAAACAATAATTTATGTTTCACTATTTCTCCAACTATTAAACTAGAAAAGCTCTTAACCAACCACATTTGTTTCAACTAGACCAAAGCACCAATTTACTTTACAGACCTCCTTATTTAATGTCCCATTCAGCAGCCAAAATAATGCTCCTCATGATGATTTCAGTACAAAGGTAACAAATTGTAAAAAGTGCTAACACTGGTGAATTTTATTGGCTATTCTCGTGACAAATGACTTAACCGCTTCTGGTGACACTTCGAGACATGGATTGAGTGGTTCAGGCTTTTGGCTGAAATAAATAAGAGTCTGTGCGTTTGGAGAAAAAGGGTATTGAATATTCTGGTCTATTTTTTGGTTTAGCATAATATCGTGCTTGACACTTCAAGGGCTTAAGAGTACTTTTTTTAAGGGGGAAAATCATCGAATGACTGCTCCCGCCTGGGTGAGGCGGGAGGGAGTGTCAGACTCTTACTGACTAAAAACCACCCCGTTCCTTCTCCTGCATGTCGAGCCGGAGCCCCGGTAACCCGTTCTCCACGACAGCTTAAGAGTACTTATACTTAATTCTTTTTTGCTCATTAGTTCTATGTTCATTTCATTATGTCTTGCTTCTATGTTGATTAGCCATGCTGTAATAGGTGTTCTTATTCCAAACCATACTTTAATTCCACTATAATTTTGTTTATGGAGTTCTAACAGGAATAAGTCGTTTCATTTTATTCAAGTAACGACCTAGAAAATCAACTTATTGTGAATCTATGCGTATGGGAGAGCTATGCTTCGGCACAAATAGACGAGCTCGACCAGAGTGATACCACGGCCTCACAGAAAACTGACGTGAAACAATGCTTGCGTTGTGTTTCATCGTGTGAGGTTACCGGAGGCCCAATTACCCCTCTCACTAGTCCCCGTCTCCCGAATCCCCAAATCCTCCAGAATCCTCAAATTCCCAATTCCCAAAAGGCCGGTAACGCACTTGTAATGCCTTAGTGTTTCGAGTGTCCATGGGCGGCGCCGATTGCTTACCCGCCGATTGTTATTGCACTTAGGTGACCCGTCTGCTCTTTTACCGGCTTATGCTATAAAAAAAATGTATTCCTATTTTAACACTTAGTAACCAAAACGTTACAAATATTACCCAACATCTTTGATACAGATTTAAAATTTAGCTTCATCAACAAACACTCCACAACAGACCCGAAATCACCCAGCAAACTTTACTGTCACGTAATACCCAAAGAGATAACGATCAATTAAAAGCAATTTAATCGATCAATCGTCTTCCCTCTAACTATTATTACCACAGACCAGCATAATGGAACATCTATCATTGTGAAAATTCGATTTCCCATCACGTCCCGTTAAGTCGACGTAATAAATCGATTAGGGCACCAACAATGCGGATCGGTTTAAGAAAACCCTTCTCATTGTGCCCCTGTAGGAAAATTTGTCATAGCGATCATGAAATATCGGACTCTTTTATATGGAAAATATATTAGTTATCGGTCCACTGATCTTTGTGATAGGTTATTATTTTATTTGTTGCTGGTAGTAGCACAAAATACTCTTATTCTATTGGGTTAAATACTCATGTGTTATGTGCTTTTCGAACACCAACTTTGGCTGGTTTTAGTATCGCGCTGACCGCACGCTGACCGTCGGCGCTGATAGCCGAAATGTATGAACTTGGTGTGTTATTAAAAAACGCTTCCTACAAATTAGTACATCTCGACCCATGAGCTCTGACGGCGTACGTGCCGTCAGCGAGACGCTTGGACGAGCAGATGGTCCCTTGATGATCAGCGCTGACCACCAAGTTACATACATCTCGACTGTCAGCGCTAACGGTCAGTGCGACACTAATACCAGCCTTTTGGTCAGTCATGTTCTACTAAAGTTTTCTGTAAACAAAAACACGGATATTTATTTAAGCTATTGACGAGCTCTACCTTCATTGCAAATGGAACAGTAGAAATTCTAAAACTATCCCCGGAACAAGACATCAATAGAACATTCGAGAAAGCAACTACCAATAAAATTAACGAATTTTACTCAGAAAAATAGTTACGTAGTCACATTCGACTACTCACAAATTACTACTTTTAGGCTTAAGTATCTCGATAAATCTTGAAGTAATCTTTGTTACTATGGAGGTAGGGACGAAAACAAGATTCGTAACAATAAGTTAAGATTGAAGTACCGTAGTTTGAGGGTGACCTTGACAATAAAATACGCCCTGGAAGGTCACGGTAGAAAATCGAATATGTGAATGACCTTGGGTTTGAACATGGCCGTGTTTAATTAATAGCCTATTCAGATGTAGGTACTAAATATATAAAAGTAGGTAAAGATAGCATTTGATTTTCTAAAAGGGGATTATTTTCGTGAATTCCTTATTGATTTATTTCTTACTTGCTTCTGCCAGCAGCTTCGCTCGGGTAACCGTGGGATACAAAGTAGCTTATGTGTTCTTCCAGATCATAACCTACCTCTGTTCCAAATCTCATCTTGATCCCTCCATCCATTTTGACGATACGAACTTTCGTATTTTATAACATTAGTAGAATTATCCCTTAATCCTTACTTATATTATAAATGGGAAAGTGAGTTTGTTTGTATTTTTGTTTGTTCCGCTTTCACGCCGTAACTACTTAACCGATTGCTTTGAATTTTTGCAGACGTAAAGTTAGAAGTCTGGATTAAATAATGCGGTTATTTTTATCCCAGATAAATTTGATATTCTCGAGGGAAAACGAAATTATTGGTACAGATGGCGCTGTGTGTATACATACATGTGTCACATAGGCTACTTTTTATCCTTTTGTGATGCGAGCGAAGCCGCTTGTAAAAGCTAGTTTATTATATTTCCTTCATTGTAATAAGAAATTCTTTAACAGATACCTGTTTCAATATATCATAGAATATGAAATCCCGAGAATTCTGAAATTCAATAACACTATGAATGATATTCAAAAGTCATATACAATTTCCATTAACATATTGTTCAATATAATGTATGTAGAAATTGGGAAAATTCTAGATTCAATTGCTTATATGAGAACAGAACAATGCCTTTACTGATAGGTTTCGTTTAGTGCGATTGTATTATAACATTTGAGGAAGCCCAATAATGAATGTCAAATAATACATAATAATGGCGTAGGTACGAGTCACACGTCTTATTTTCATTGAACTTGTAAGCAGAGAACTATGTGGTCAAATGTCCAGTCATGTCGATGATAATTTGACTACCGCAGTTCAGATAATGTTAATTCATTTCTCATTTACAGAGTCTAGTTTTTTCCTTATATGTTTAAGCAAACTATGGTGAGTGTTGTCTTCCAAAACATCAGACCACCGTTAGATTTCTCGCAAGTAGAAATAAACTAACTCAGACATTTATTGTACAATTGTTTGAAAAAAGTAACCATGGAGTTTCGTTCTTCTACATAGAAATGTATACTTTGTAACATGTATAATTATACTGTATACCATCGGTGATTTCCGTCAGTATAACACTTTTTTCTCTTCAATTAAAGTATTTTTACTTTCTAAAGAGCCATTAATATTTATCTCATTGTGTATCTCATTCTCATTTTGGGAGATCCATGCTTCGGCAAGAATGGGCCAGCTCGACCGGAGCAATACCACGGCGTCACAGAAAACCAACGTGAAACAACGCTTGCGTTGTGTTTCGTCGTGTGAGTGAGGTTATCGGAGGCCCAATTACCTCCTCTCTCCAGTGCTCCTAATCCCTGGATCCCCCACAATCCTTAAATTCCCAAAAGGCCGGTAACGTACTTGTAACGCCTCTGGTGTTTCAGGTGTCCATGGGCGGCGTTAATTGCTTACCATCAGGTGATCCGTCTATTCGTTTACCGGCTTGTCCCATAAAAAATAATAATAGAAGATTTTATTTTTTACGTTTTATTTAAGTGTCTGAAACCTCACCTCTTACTTCGTGATAAACATACATATCGAATTCGTATGTTGAAGTATTAAAATATTGATCACAATTCAACAACGTGACACCAAATAAAATACCATTCACAAATTTCAATTTCATTGACATCAAACATTGGAAACATTATCACTATCGCGTGGGTAAATGTGTATCTATATATTTGGAACTACAGATATCCAGTTTATCAAAGTCTCGCTTTGTCCGAACTTTTCATACTTTCAACGGTCAGTTGATACTGGTTATGAGTAACTTGATGTGGAGTCCGTATATAGAGGTATGTATGTAAAAGTGAGGGTGTATGTATTTTCGTCTTTTCATTTTCATATCACGTTTTGCTCGACTCGACCTAGACACGCATACCTTAATACAATATTTCAACTTATCTTTATGTATGTGCGTATGTATATAAAGTTGAGAGAAAGCCAGTTTTACAAATATACTAGCTTCTGCCCGCGACTTCGTACGCGCGATCCCCTTTTCTCCCGTTGCCGTAGGATTTTCAGATTTCTTTCTGTCTTAAGAACCTTTTCCTAATAATAACAAATACAAAAAAAAGGAATTAGTGAAATCGGTCCAGCCATTCGCGCGTACATATGAGGGATACACGGGGAAGCAGGAGTAGGAACAGGGTGGTCATAGAATGGTTTTTCTCCCTCCAAAACCTAAAGTACTACGATAACTGAACATAACATAACATTACGCCTTTTGTCCCCAAACGATTAGGTTTACACATTACTGCATTTAATGCCACTGTATAATGTAACACCCACTTTTCACTATTTATGTCATGAGTCCCACACAATAGCCGGTGACCCTATTGCCATACACCGCTCACATTTCTCGACTCCGTGCTGCTAATGATGATTTTTTTAAAACCCACTAGTACTTTGTCCGACCCTAGAATTGAACTCGGGACCTCTTGCCCGGCAGTCCCACTTGCAACCACTCGGCCAACGAGGTAGTCTATGATAACTGATTTAAGTTATATACAGCCGATTTAGACATCAATTTTTATTTTAAGTGGTGAAAGTCATCGAATGACTTCTCCCGCCTGGGTGAGGCGGGTCCCTCCCGCCTCACCCGACTCTTACTGACCAAAAACCACTCCGTTCCTTCTCTTGCACCTCGAGCCGGAGCCCCAGTAACCCGTTAGGTTCTCCGCAATATTTAGACATCACTATGAAGCTTATGTTCTACATAAGACATCTTGTGACTGACCTGATGATGATGAAGTCTCTATTTGCTGCTTCCAAGAATCACACGCTGGTAATGTCATGTTTCCTAAGTACTGGCATTTCATAAGTTAAAAGTATTTTCTCTTGGTACATATATGTATATCTATATTCTAAATGAACCATTTGTTCGTACTCAGTGCCCAGTGCTCACAAAATAAATATCAAGATTTCAAATATACATAATTCCCAGAATCATAACTGTAAGTAATTATATTCGAATCAAAACAACTAAACATAATTGAAGCACATTCTGAATAATTATACCATTTCCATTTACTTTGTATATGAAACAAATGTTATTTATGAATGTTCTAAATAAAATTCTAATTTTACAATACCCAACAATCATAACATTACATGACATAACATCACGCCTTTTATTCCCGAAGGGGTAAGCAGATTATGCCACTGTATGTACAGTATAACACCCACTTTTCACTATTTATGTTATGAGTCCCATGTAATAGGGGGTGAACCTATTGCCATATACCGGGCACAATTCCAGACACCGTGCTACTCGTACTACTGAGATTTTCTTAAAACCCAGTAATACTTTGCCCGACCTGGGAGTCGAACCCGAGACCTCTTGCCCGGCAGTCGCACTGGCGACCACTCGGGTAACGAGCAGCAACAATAATATTAGTCTAATTTTACTATACATAAACCTAAGATTTCTACATAGATAGAGGTATATGATCAGTAGCGTAACTATGTCATTTGGGGCCTGTGGCAAATTCATCGGATGGGCCCCCGTTCCCAATAAAAGACAGAGAAGTTCAAATAAAAACCTCTGAACGAGGCCCCTTTCAGCTGGGGGTCCGTGGTAATGAGCTGACTTGCCACCCTGTAGTTCCGCCACTGTATATGATTTTAATAGATTTGTTTTTAGATTTATAGACGACCGACTCGACTAGTTTCAGGTCATTCTAGATGCTCATATATAATAATTAATTTAGTATGTCTCAAGAAGGTTTTTTATTTATTTATTTATTTATTTAACACTTTATGTACAACTGTATACAATGGCGGACTTAATGCCGAACGGCATTCTCTACCAGCCGACCATAGGGTGATGCAGAGAAGTGTTACAGTAGGCTTTGAAAGAACTTTGCATCTATCGAAAAAAAAATAAAAATAAAAACGAGGGTGATAAATGTACGTACATATGTATAAAGGTATCCTAGTACATAAACTACATACCAATACTACATACTAATATGAAACATAAATATAATATGTAAATAATTAAATACATATATAAATATATATATGTAATATAAAATATAATATAATATAAAAATAAATATATAATGGGTTTATATATCTTATATACCTCTAATTATATATATAAAGTTTCTGAGGAGGGTGTTAATAGAGACTTCATTGTATCAGTTTGTTCCGAAGATATTCATTGACTTTAAATTTAAAGGATAGCCGATTGGAGGCCGTCCTGATATCCGTGGGCAGCGCATTCCACAGTAAGACTGACTGAATGAAAAATGACGAGTGGAGAAAGTCGGTTCGGTGTGTGGGACCTTGGAGGAGGAGATTGTTTGTGGAACGGAAATACTTATTGTGGTTGGTGCTCACATATTGAAAGTAGGAGGCTAAATAACTTGGAGAAGTGGGGGAATTAAGCAGGGAGTATAAAGTGGTTAGTGCCCGTTGTTCCCTGCGTTGACGTATGGGCAACCACTTTAGTTGCAATCGGTATGCAGAAACATGGTCGTATTTACGCAGGTTGAAGATGAATCGAATACAGTTATTCAGAAGGCGGTCCAGTTTATTGATGAGATCTGCATTCAGGTCGTAGTAGCAAACATCAGCATAGTCAATGATAGGAAAGACCAAGGAACGGACAAGCATTATCTTGGTGGAGGATAGAAGAAAATTTTTAAGGCGATACAAAGACCGAAGCGTGCCCGTCACCCGTTTACAAACACCAGCGATCTGAACACGCCACGTCAAATGATTGTCGATGTGCAGTCCCAGATCCTTCACGTCTCTGCTGAGCGAGATAATCGCACCGTCATATAGAAGCGGCGGCACTGCTGCGCTGTCGATTCTACCAAAGATACGGGAACTTCCTAAAATTATTGCCTGGCATTTACTGGGATTCACTGCTATACCAAAACTTGTTGACCAATCGTTCAAGGTAGCCAGGTCCGCATTTAACCTTGAGATCGCATCATCAATCAATTCATTTAGTTACCACCTCTTTTTGCGTGCCCCCAAGTCACACAAATTCTTCTTTTCGCATAGTTTTGCTTTTTTTATTGTTATAACTATTCTTTAAAGCAGTTCATAATGACCCCTGAAATGTCTTTCTTAGTTGACCTTTTTGGACATTACCTTTCTTATCATATGCAAAATATTGTTATAATAACTATCGTGTGATATGCTAAATTGGGATGATGACAAGGTATGAAAATTAAAAATATAATTAGTCCGTAAGTTAGGTAATGAAAAAATATTAGACACGTATTTTTTGTCGTATAATAAAACAATACTTAGATAAAACGAATCAAAGTTTAGGAGCGGGGGCTGAAACGTCATTTTTTACGTATAAAATGTATATAGACGTGACGTCACGCGACATTTCAAATCAATATATCGTCGAAAGTATTCGTTTCTGTAAGAAAATAGAAAATACGTGTCTAATGATTTAAAATAATCTACCAAACGGACATTAAAATAAAAATTAGGCATCTATCCTATTAAACTAGAGGTAGACGAGCTTTTCTCAGTATATTTACGTGAGTAACTACAAAACTTCAATAAATACTAATCACTTACTTCCTAAGTTATTTTTACAACCACCACCAACGAAACATGACTATTTTTAGGTACTATCACAAATCAATCGATACCAAAAACTTGGTACCGATTGATGTCAATAATCGAATGTCCCATCACTATGAAATGACAATAACACATTTATTTAAATAGTTTACATCAATCTCGTATCTACGTTAAAGCTATAAAGTTTATGTCACAGCATAAATTATTTTAACGAGGATCTTAAGGCCTACCATTAAGTGAAGATGGTCCTTCTGGACGTAAATTCGTGTTTATTGTTAGACTGTGAACGTTTTTGTAGGACACGTTTGGTTTAATTACGTACTTATCTTGATGATGCCACAGAATACGTAAATAGGGTTGTCCATTAAGTTTGGAACATACCATTGTGTTCAAGGTAGGGGTGGCAGCTTGTTCCAAGAGGTAAAGTAAAAAGGTAAAGTTTAGCGCTGAGACTGGAAAAAAGCAGTATATATTTTTTTTTTATAGTAGACGCATTAGAGCACATCGAGAGGCGTGCCAAGAGGCTCATCAACGACGATGCGCTTGTGGAGGCTCGGCTTCAAAGCCTTGAACACATGCGTAAAGTTGCAAGCCTTTCAGTTTTCTACCGGATATATTTCGGAGAGTGTGCGGGGTAATTGCACGATTTGATTTCCCCTAGTCCTTTCCATCGTCGTACCACAAGACAATCGACAAGCTTCCTTGTGCGTACTGCTAAGGAGTGAAATTCATTGCCAGAGTGTGTATTGGGTCTTCAAGGCCCGAGTGAACAGGATGCTTATGGGTCGACGTGCTCCTTCGTAGGCCACATCATCGCTTACCACTAGACGAGATAGTGGTCAAACGTCAATCCCATTTAATATAAAATAAATAAATAAAATAAATTGCCTCGTTGGCCGAATGGCCGCAATTGTGACTGCCAGTTAAGGGGTCTTGGGTTCGATTCCCGGGTCCGGCAATGTATTTCTAAGTTAATAAAAAAAAACCCCAGTGGTAGCACAGAGTCAGAAATTGTGCCCGGTATATGGCAATAGGCTCCCTCCCTATTACATACCTACATTACACTCATAACATAAATAGTGAAAAGTGGGTGTTACATTGTAGAGGTACAGTGGCATTAAGTGCCGTAATGTGCGCCTCTGCCTACCCCTTCGGAGATAAAAGGTGTGACGTTATGTGATGTCATTTTTATAATGATTTCAAAGACATCGTAATGTTTTTCGTATCAATAGCGAACATCGTGTTATTTATATAGGCTTTAAGTATTGGTGCGGGGTTCGTTCGCTTCGTTCCCAGTTAAGTACTTTATACCACTGGTATTATAGTTCATTTTTTTTTAATATTAAAGATGGAAACACTAGTCATAATACGTTAGCTTGGTTATGAAAGTACACGGTTCAATATTAAACAAATGGTATTTACAAATTGGAACAATAGTGTGAAAAACTGGAACAATAGCACGTGTGTGTTTGTTTTAGTTCCAATTACTACAGCTTTCTTTCTAGAATACTGTGTCCAATATTTTAGGGCAAAATACCTCTATATGTCTTGTGAGAACATAACACAACATTTATGATACGATGTGATAGATATAATTAATGATCTGATAATGTGGAATAATCATATTAGGTACCTACTATTATATTAAGTATTACTGGGTTTTAAAAAAAATCTCAATGGTAGCACGGAATCTGGAATTGTGCCCGATATATAGCAATGGGCTCACCCTTATTACATGGGACTCATAACATTAAATAGTGAAAAGTGGGTGTTACATGGTACAGTGGCATTAAGTGCTAGAGGTATAATGTGCACCTTTCCGTCCCCCTTCGGGAATAACAGGCGTGATGTTATGTTATGTTGTCAGGTAAGGTAGGACTTCATATTTACATTTGTATACAACATCAGAAATGTCTCGCTCGCGTAATAATATTAAATTAATATTTTATCTAAAAAAAAAAAGTCACTCACGTAAATGTACTGAAAAAAGCTCTACTAATTTCGAATCACAGCGGGACTCTTCCATGAGCAGCGTGTGAGGAGGTACAAACAGAACCAGTATATTCACTCAGTATATTTACGCGATTAACTCGTAATTTTTAGTTAATTTAATATGTCTCATGATAGTTATTATAAAAGGTAATTGAATATTATATTTTGTTTGCCCCTCCTTGCAGTGACATCATTTCTTATTCAGATACAAATCTGCCTGTCCATTATGGAAATATTAAAGATAATGACCGCCCTAGAAGACTCATTTGCAAGAAAATATACTCTAACTGAGCTCATCACTTTTCTTACATTATAATACATTCAGTGGAAATGTAAACAGCTTGTAATTACAAGCATTTGTGCCCACAGAACATATAAAGGAGATGTTCTGTGTTTGTGCCCAATTGATTAATTTTTTTTAGGTGTTTAATCATCCAATAGCTTCTCCCGCCTTGGGTTGGCGAGAGGAAGCGTCAGACTCTTACTGACTAAAAACCACCCCGTCCCTACTCCTGCTCTTCGAACCGGAGCCCAGGCAACCCGTTAAGGCTCCGTATCGGACCCCATCTATGGTGGTCTGATGACTAATCGAGGCGCGCGCGTAGCGTACGGCGCTTCTGATTCTGGTTGAGCGGCGAGGTACCCTTGCTCACCATCCGCAGACCCGCACCGACGGTGGCCGGAGATCATCACACTATTTCCGACGCTTGGAATGTCTCCCGCGATGGCTGGGGCGTGAGGAGTTTTATTCCCTCACGCGTCCCGCCTCCTCTTTAGCTACCATCAAATTGATTAAACGTAGTATTCATATTTGTTTCAGCGTTTCTTCTCAGAGTAGTCAGTTAGGAAATGCCTTCATCTAGTAATTTAAAGATTGACGTGTAAAATATACCTCTAGTTTCACATTTAATTTTTTGTTGACGTTCAAAAGTGCCTTTCTGGTCTAATTGAATAAATCATTTTGACGTTGACTTAAAAGTGTTACTTTGTAACCTATTTGCAAATATAAATATCATTACATTTCATGTCATGATTTCATTTCACTTCATTGGTCTTCATTATTGATAATCATTATCATGCCACCATTTCCGTTAACTGCTGGTATGGGTATTTCCAAAAGCACGGTAAGTTCAGCCTACAGCTGTTCCTATCTAACCACTACTCACTACTTTGGAGTAGTCAGCACTACAATTTATCAATTCCCCAATTCGTTCTTATAGCCGACCATCAAACTAAACCATAAGTGTACTTGAAGCCTGAGTTTTCATCAAAATTAAACGTTTCTTTTACTTTTAAGGCCACTTTTGTGACTCCTTTACTGTTGCAGGTGTCCATGGGCGGCGCTGATCGCTTACCATCAGGTGATTTGTCTTCTTGTTTGCCTCCTATTCTCTAAATAAAAACATCTTCTAAGAATCTCGTTTAATCTTTAATAATGTCTTTTGCTCAAGTGGCTTCGAGAACAAATCCTCGGGTGATTTATTAATCCAGACATACACTCTTTTGATTCAAGAGTTACAGCTTGTGCAAATTGCAATACCTTAAATTCAATACACGGACATAGAAAAAAACTAGATGGTGTGCATGACGTCCCTCTGCGACGTGCGTAGTTATAATTATAATAGATATTTCTCACGTTTCCTTAGAAAAACTCGGTCGAACACGCGTCTAAGTAATAAATCATAATAAAAAGTGTTGAAACTTTCGCTAACGACAAAGGTTTAAGAAAAAAACGTTAAGAATATTAATATCATCTGCACGGTTGAAGACGGAACAGAATATTCTGCAACTACTTTTAGTATCACGAGTTCAATTTTCTATTTACTGTTGTTTTTTATTTATTTATTTTAAACAGTCACAACAATGGAAAACCAACTACAGTACCTGACTCAGTCAGTCAGTCAATTCCTGCAATCACTAAGTCACTGTAATTGATTTTCTACCGTTGTGACTGTAAGGTTGCCGAAGATTTATATTTACGGTTACCCACCCTTAGTCGACCCGCAGGTGTTAGTAGATCCGACTTAAGAACTAAACATTGATAGAGACATGGCAGTACTGCTTTCCCATAAACCTGATTATAACCTGCTAGCTCCAAATAGCTCTCCAAGCGTGGTGCCGCGGAGAACCATACGGAGCTGCGGAGAACCTAACAGGTTACCGGGGCTCTGGCTCGAAGTGCAGGAGTAGGAACGGGGTGGTTTTTAGTCATTTAAAGTCTGACACTCCCTCCCGCCTCGCTCAGGCGGGAGAAGTCATGCGATGATTTTCCCCCCTTAAAAAAAACGTGGAGATTGGGGTAAACCTTATGTAGAAGAGGTCTATATTGCCACTGTCAACTGTCACGGGCTGTCAATATATTGTAAACTACTATTTATATTACGAAGAAAAAAAATATAAAAAACCTGATCATTAACTTGAAGAGTCAATGAACTTGCGACATCTAGTGAATTGAATATCAGTGACTTCAGGACTGATCGAAAGTTCTTAGAAATTGAACTATTAATTTCTATTGTTAAACTTAACTTTATTCAAAGATTTCTTTGTAAATGTGTTCGGATTAATTCATCTTTAAACAAGCTCAACTTGTTAATCAAAAGAAAGACTCTTATAACGTATTTGCTTTTTTCTTTTATACGAAATTTCTATTTCTGTTTTTAATTAGATACACGTTGCCCCACATCAGGATTTTCTCCTGTGTCGTGGGTGCGTTTACAAACATACAAGTTGTGAACAGCCTGGTTGGCCGAGTAGCCGCAAGTGCGACTGCCGGGCAAGGGGTCTTTTTTTTTTAAAGGGGGCTAAATAATCGAATGAATGCTCCCGCCTGGGTGAGGTGGGAGGGAGTGTCAGACTCTTACTGACTAAAAACCACCCCGTTCCTCGATTCCCGGGTCGCGCATAATAATACTGGGTATTTTTTTAATTCTCAGTAGTAGCACGGAGTTTGGAATTGTGCCCGGTATATGGCAATAGGCTCACCCCCTATTACAAGGGACTCTTAACATAAATAGTGAAAAGTGGGTGTTACATTGTACAGTGGTATAATGTACACCTCTGCCTACCCCTTCGGGGTTAAAGGCGTGATGTTATGTTATGTTACAAGTTGTGAACTTGTGCGTGGTGCGCACACATCACACCCAGAACCGGAACAACAATCTGTGGATCACACAAAGAGTTGTTCCGTGCGAGAATCAAACCTGCGACACGTTGCACGGCAGCCAGTTGCCCAGCCACCGCACCAAATGTGCATTCAAAGTTAGTAACTTATTTTGTATATATTGAATTGTATATTTCATTTATTAAACCTTTGCGCCTATTGACTTTTTTATGGGACAAGCCCGCCACAACCTCCCAAAACCGCAGCAACTCTTGTAAGCCAGGATCTACAGTAGATACAACCATGATGTGTCTGTTGACTGTTGACGGGTACCGTAGGCTGCCATCGACTGCTACAAGAAACGAGAACGAAAAAAGTTATTAAGAGCAGTGCCCAGGGCGTTGCGCGGCAACCAGCTTCGAGTTCGGAGTTCGATCTACGGAACCATTTGTAATGTGATCCACAAATAGTTGCGGGTCTGTCAGAACACAGCAATCTTATGTCACCAAGTCACCAGTATATACCTATATGAATACATTTTATACAATACATACCTATATGAATACACAAAAACATTTATTTCAATTAAACCATGATTTGGTAAGTTTTTATAATAACTATCGTGAGACATACTAAGGTAAATTAACTAAAATCGCAGGTTACTCTCGTGAATATACTGAGAAAGCTCTACTAGTTTCGGACCACAGAGGGGTTCATTCAGGGGGTCATGAGGACATGATCAGCATGCGCGGCCGCGGCGACGTCGCGCAGCTCACTCTGCTTATGAGGCACTAATAGTGCTTTTCTCGGTATATTCACGTGAGTTACCCGCGACTGCCTCGTTGGCCGAGTATTCGCAAGTGCGACTGCCGGGCAAGGGGTCTCGGGTTCGATTCCCGGGTCGGGCAAAGTATTACTGGGTTTTTTAAAATTCTCAGTAGTAGCACGGAGTCTGGAAATATGCCCGGTATATGGCAATAGGCTCACCCCCTATTACATGGGACTCATAACAACTAGTGAAAAGTGGGTGTTACATTGTACTGTGGTAGAATGTGCACCTCTGCCTACCCCTTCGGGGATAAAAGGCGTGATATTATGTATGTTATTATGTAGTTACCCGCGATTTTAGTTAGAAATTTGATACTTTTGAAACGTCAACAAATATAAAATAAATAAGTCTGTCAGTCGGTCCGTCAGTGAAGCTAGGTGCTCGTTACAAAAAGTTTATTCGCGTAGAGAAGAACGAGCAAGAAACTCCACGAAACAAGTACATATTGATCACAAATTATGAAATCGGTATGTAGGTAGGTACGTATTAATTGTAATTAGATAAGTAGGTGCGTCGCTGCATTCCAAGAGTGTCACTTGCATAATGTAGGTACTTTATAAAAACCAGTTTTGTATCAATATCTAGTATGTTTATAATAATTATGTACACCCAAACTATGTATATACGTACTGTAGTTTGATTGAACCAAAAATAAATCTCAATGTTTACAGACTCCATGGTATTAGGCGCTAAGACATGTTCGAAAAATGAAGACATCTAAATATAACCTTTTGTCCAACCTAAAAATGGAACCTCGTTGGCCGAGTGGTCGCAAGTGCGACTGCCGGGCAAGGGATCTCAAGTTCGATTCCCGGATCGGGTAAAGTATTACCGGCTGGGTTTTAAAAAAAATCTCAGTAGTAAGTAGCACGGAGTCTGTCCCCTATTACTTGGGACTCATAACATAAATAGTGAAAAGTGGGTGTTATATTGTGCAGTGGTATTATGTGCGGTAGATAATGTGCACGTCTGCCTACCCTTTCGGGGATATAAGGCGTGATGTTATTCTGTATTATGTAATTTTACCTACTATCTTACTAACATTACAAATGCTAAAGTTTGTGAGTGTTTGTTACTTAATCACGTCAAACTCTGCCTACCTCTTAAGGGGGATAAAAGGTGAGATGATGGGAGTGACGATGAAACCCCGAACCATTTGCTCAGTTGACTTGTGAGTACTCTTTAATAATACTTTACTTAGTCAACTTACTTTTAACGTTCTAAAAATACTTTTAACTAATTATATTAAAAAGTTAAAAAACAGATGATAAAATGAAATACTTACACAGAAAACAAATCCAATGATCCAAGTTCAATTTTTATTTCATTACTGCACGTAATAATATCGAGGGCATTCCTCGAGTAATTATTTATCTGTGAGATTTCTCGTTCCTTAGTTATTACAAGGATCTATCTTTTATAAAAAGAAAAGAAAAAGATAAAATAAAATCCAATAGCAGAACAAAGGCTTGAGACACTGAACAGGCACACAAAAGCTTTGCACCATCTCACTTATGTATGGTGACCATGATTTTATCTTTAATAAGGATATTTCTTAACCAATTTTCTTTCTAAATTATTATGTTTTCGGCTTACTCACATAATAATTTGACGAGGAACTCGACTAGTTTCAAGCCATGCTAGAGGCTCATATTTTTTGCGTCGACCCGGGATTCGAGCCCAACAACACCAACGCAGCTGCCGGCGGGCGAGTCTAGCGTGCCTCGTGTCGAGTTCCTCGTCAAATTATTACGTGAGTAAGCCGCAAAATATAATAATTTATTTAGTATGTCGCAAGAAAGTTACAATACTATTTTCTTTCTATACCGTTGAACGAATGAATGAATTATTTTTGATCATGCTAATAATGTTTTATAGAGGTACAATTTTATAATAACTATCGTAAGACATATTAAATTAACTAAAATCTCGGGTTACTCACGTGAGTGTGCGTGAGTGCTCCTAGTTTCGAACCATAGAAGGGTTCTTCGTCATGAGCAGCGTCCGTGGTCGCGGCGACGTCGCACAGCTCGTGCGTGACAATTTATTGACGTGTAAAAGTGCTGCCTTGTAGCCTATTTGCAGAAATAAATTCACTTGTTTCGCTTGTTTCACTTGTTTCACTTGTTTTTCTTGTTTCATTTGTTTCACTTGTTTCACTTGTTCACTTGTTTCACTTGTTTCACTTGTTTCACTTGTTTCACTAGTTTCACTAGTTTCACTTGTTTCACTTGTTTCACTTGTTTCACTTGTTTCCCTTGTTTCTCTTGTTTCACTTGTTTCACTTGCTTCACTTGTTTCACTTGTTTCACTTGTTTCACTTGTATCACTTGTTTCACTTGTTTCACTTGTTTCACTTGTTTCACTTGTTACACTTGTTTCACTTGTTTCACTTGTTTCACTTGTTTCACTTGTTTCACTTGTTTCACTTGTTTCACTTGCTCACTGTCGATGTCGCCGTTTCAGTTAATATTTTATATACATTATAGATGAGATCACGAGTTTCCATGGATTTTAACAAACATAAATAGATTTGAAAAATCTTAAAACAGCACAAACCACTTTAGAATTTCCTTTATGCATTTCCTATTAGAATAATTAACTGTGACAAAGTTTTTTGGTTTAGGCTATACTAGAGTCGATTAAATGTATTTTTCAAGGTGGAAAACACTTTACACACCAAACCTTGACAATCAATGGAGTAATTAAAACCTTCACCTACTTTAAGAAGATACTCACATTACATTGTTCTAAGGACAAGTGGATTGATTAAATTGCACGCACTCGACTCAAGTGTACTAGACTATCTATTTACTAAACAATTAAAAGAATTACTAGTCTTATTTTTATAATAACTATCGTGAGACGTACTAAATTAACTAAAAATCGCGGGTTACTCACGTGAATATACTGAGAAAAGCTCTACTAGTTTCGAACCACAGAGGGGTTCTTCCTCATGAGCAGCGGTCGCGGCGATGTCGCGCATCCTACTATATTAAATAATGTAGAGCTTTTCTCAATTTTACTTTTAGTTAATTACTAGTCTTAGTAAAAACTTTAGCTATAGCAAATTTTTTATCATTTTCAGATATAAATCATTTTGAGGAAACCATTATCATCCATCATTTCAATTTCTGTTCCGGTAAAAGTATATTTTTTTAGGACATCTCCTGATCCCAATAACACAAATTGTTAAAAACCTTTTTTTTTGTTGACAGGTGGAAACCTTCAAAAGAGACGCCTATCTTTTTGGGACAAAACACTAGGGAGTGTGGGATTTTTACCTCACTAAAACCTCCCCGGTGGCCACCATTCGCACCTGAAGGAGGCACCGGGTCCTCTTAGTAGACCAGCCTAGGAGCCCCCACGGTGCAACGCCTGTTACGGCACTTCCATATGGAGACCTATGTATCAATGCACGGCGGCACGTGACCAAGTGATTAAAAACCTAACAATAACTTACTAAAAGTATCAAGGATAACATGCACTTTTGAAGAATAATTGTGACATCGAGATGTACCTACACTAAAATACAAATGGACCCAAATACTTTCAACCATTTACGATCCTTTTCCAATCCAACTATCTTAAAAAAACTGTGACATAAATGGTTCACTTTAAAAAGAAAGTATCAAACTAACGACCTTAATAATTACCGTATCAATCGTGACTCCAACAAAACATTTAAGCGACTTTATTTACATATTAGAAACATTAATTAACAAAAGCCGGGGAAAGTCGTGTCATTCATTAAAAATCTATTTTCTGAAGAGGCCAAAAGACCTTCAATGGAATACTTACCTTTGACATTGAAAAAGGTCATCATAGTTTTACTTAAAGATTTTCATCTTATACTAATTCAATAAATAACAACAGCTCTGTAGTTCCCTGGATAAATAAACGGTTATCTTGTAACAGTTAGTGACCATTATACATGTTATTATTGTTGATTTCATTCATCACAAGGTCATATTCATCAAAAGTCCTATTATACCTACTCACAATGTAGAGGTAGACACTACATTACTACTAAGAATTTTCAATTAGAATAGTAGAAAAGATATTATACCTCTATTGTTTAACTATTCAGACTCAAACAATATTGTTAATAGCTTATAATTCATCTAAGAAAGTTACCTCTAGAATAATAAAATCCGAATGAATCTATAGAAAAAATTATTCATTATTTTCTAAACATATTAACTGTTCGAAGTTCTTTTTTTTTAATTATGTTTTCGGCTTACTCACGTAGCTGTTTGACGAGGAACTTGACTAGTTCAATTTTTTGTAATATAACTAGAGACTGTAATTCCCTTGAACTGTTGTTGCCAGAGTCTGTATTTCCTGAAGGGTGTCTTCAAGGCCCGAGTGAATAGGTTGCTTATGGCTCGACGTGCTCTATCGTAGGCCACATCATCAACACCAGGCGAGATAGTGGTCAAACGTCAGTACCATCTAATATGAAAAAAAATGTTTTAAAGTTAATATATCTATAGAATAATGAGTAAAAACTTTCTCGCGGATTTAGTCTTTTATTTAACCACAGATATAAATGATAGTTTCACAACATAATTACAAGAATGATATTTAAGCTAGCTTTTGCTCTGTAATAGTATTCGTGCATAAAATGAAGTAATTGACATATGTTATACACTAGAGCCAGAATTGCGGGTCAAGGATAAATAGCTTTTGAATGTGAATGCTCGAGCTACTGAGTGAGCCTCGTTGGAAGATGAAACACGAATAAATAACATGTTTAAATAAGTTAACATTTTTATTATATAGTTTCATGTCTAGTAGTATCTACATTCTCTGCCTCGTTGACCGAGTGCCGGGCAAGGGGTTTCGGGTTCGATTCCCGGGTCGGGCAAAGTATTGCTGGGTTTTAAAAAATCTCAGTAGTAGCACGGAGTCTAGAATTTTGCCCGGTGTATGGCAATAGGCTCACCCCCTATTACATGGGACTCATAACATAAATAGTGAAAAGTAGGTGTTACATTCTACAGTGGCATTAAGTGCCGTAATGTGCACCTTGGCCTACCCCTTCGGGGATAAAAAGGCGTGATGTTATGATGTTATGAAGTATCTACATTTTGTTTCAATTCAGCTCGTTGGTAAAATAAGCAACAAACAAATGCGAATATCGAAGCAAAGTATTGTTTTTCAATGTCGAAATTTCAAGTAACAGCGCAGATTCTAAAAATACACATTCGGCTGAGAAACATATCAACGAACTAGAGTACCTAGTTATACCATTTTAAGTCGTGCAATAAATAACCTTTAGGCATACAATTCAGGACTGTCCTATTACAAACACATACACAACTTCACGCCTGTCTCCCATGGGGGTAGGCAGAGACTAAGGAACGCCAATTACTACGATTCTTACATACCTCTTTCGCTTCATTAACAGTCATCAATCTTTTCATGCATGCTCGTCGGTTAAGGGTACTTTTAATTTGGCCCTTCTTTAATATATCGCCAATCTGGTCACTATATGTTCGTCTTTTTTTTTTTTTTTTTAAGGGGGGAAAATCATCGAATGACTTCTCCCGCCTGGGTGAGGCGGGAGGGAGTGTCAGACTCTTACTGACTAAAAACCACCCCGTTCCTTCTCCTGCACGTCGAGCCGGAGCCCCGGTTACCCGTTAGGTTCTCCGCGACACTATATGTTCGTCTAGGGCGCCCTCTACCGACGGCCCCATTCATATCCGCTCTGTATACTTCCTTCGTTACTCTACTTTCATCCATCCTTTCTACATGTCCAAACCAGCGTAACATTCCCTTTTCAATCCTTGTCACTACATCATCTTTCAATCCACACCTTTCTCTAATAACACTATTTTTCACTCGACCACTCAATTTTAGTCCACACATACTTCTTAGGGCTCTCATTTCCACCGCATTAATCCTGCTTTCATGCTTCTTCTGCCACACCCATGATTCACTACCATACATAAGCGTTGGTGTCAATACACACTGCATTACTGCAAGTCGAGCTTTGCTGGATATTATTTTACTCGACATGACAGAGTGTAAAGCACCAATAACACTATTTTCCGCTTTCACTCTCCTTTCAATATCCCCGTCACACTTTCCATCTCTCGTAAATAGTGATCCCAAATACACAAATTCATTCACTTGTTCCAATTTTTCATCACCTATCATTACCTGACATTCTGTTATCACCTCATTTCTTTCTATCACCAACACTTTCGTCTTGTTCACATTTACTTTCATACCTTTCCTTTCAAATGCATCATTCATAGCAGTGATCATTTGTTGTAATTCTTGGGCCGACGAGGCAACAAGCACCTGGTCGTCGGCATACAACAATGTTTTAATCACTGTGTCATTCATCCTTAATCCAGACTCTCCTACTTTCAGGTCGTTCAAACAGATGGACAGCTGTTTGAACGACCTGAAAATAGGTTGAACAGCCAAGGAGATGCTACACAGCCTTGCCTAACACCTCGATTGATGTTAAACCACTCTGTGTAGTCCCCATTTATTCTGACACAGGCACTCGAGTCCTTATATAAGGATTTAAGTGCCCGAATCAGGTGGCCATCCACCCCATACACGGACAGAGTTGACCACAATTCATCCCTCACCACTCTGTCATAAGCCTTTTCTAGGTCTATAAAGGCACAAAATACCTTTTGGTGCTTTGATAACACTTTCTCTGAAATGCACCGTAACGAAAACACTTGATCCGTACACCCCATTCCCTTTCGAAATCCCGCTTGCACATCCCAGATTTTACGCCCTTTTTCCGTCCGGCACCGAGATCGAGTGTTGACGTGTTTTTAGTGCAAAATAAATTAATCCGATATATAAATTGCAACCATAATCGATTTTAGACCGTATAAGAAAGAACAAAACAACCAAACTCAAATAGCTTGCGAGTGTTTATCAAAGCGCTACTCTCAGCGAGACCCCGTCCCGCGCGCCAAAGCCTCACCTCAGCCCAGGAATACGCCAAGTTAAATAAGTACGATTTCTGCTGGAGTTCTAACGGTAACATTTTCCTAAGGAAGGCCACTGGAGCCAAACCAGTACTTGTCAGATCGGAACAAACTTTATGCGAACTGGAACAACAGCCAAATCAATGACTGGTTTATAAAGCTATGTATCCTTTACAACAATAGTTCTTTGTAGACATTAGCCGCAAACCAGAAATATCAAGTGATTTTCTTAAGTTTTTTGCACTATCACTCTTTCAAATAGTTTTATTGCATGGGATTTCAATATTGGTTTATCTTGTGTTATTGAACAGTATTTTATTTTTTATAATTGATTTCTTATGTTTACTTTCGTTTAGTTTGCTTGCCTGTGAGAAAGATTGTGAGCAAATGCTAAATAAACATGGCTACAAACCTATCAATCCTTACCGCATAAATAATGTTGGGTTCCACTCACAAACCTATGTTACATATAATAAACAAGTATACAACACAAATACATTCTACTCCTACAATATATACTACACCATCAGGCCTGTATTGGAGCGATGTGTTATTATGTTTGGACTACCACACCTCTTTTACAGTTTACAAATATATATTATACTAATGTACCATTATCTCTCAAAACAATTAACAAACTGTCTAAGTCAACACGCCCCTATAACAATTTCGTATACAAGTAAATCGGTTCTCTCACATGTACATGCTTCAAAACAACGGGCTGACTCCTATGTTCTTGCGTTCGGAGAAAAAACCATTACACATGGCTTCATTAATAGAGATTAACGATGATTTAGATAAAATCAATGTTTCGGTGTCATTCACATGTACTCCGGAGACATGTGCCACTTATATAAGTCCGAACCCTTCTTTAAATGTTTTACACCTCAATATCAGAAGCATCAACAAAAACTTCAATGAACTTCAGTGTCTTCTTGCGTCTACTAAAGTGAAATGCGATGTCGTGATCCTGACGGAGTGTTGGCTAAAGAAGAACGATATCGTACCAGAAATCCAAGGTTACACATCATCGCAAACACAAAACCTCATCAATCAGAATGACGGTGTCGTGATCTATGTTAGTGAAACGCTGGACCACAGTGTTATTGAACCGGAAATTGTTGATGCTAGTTGTCTTGTATGCTCAATTCAAAACAACATGACAATATTAGCTCTGTATAGACCTCCCGCTCAGAAAAACTTAGACAATTTTTTCGACAGTATGGACCAACTGCTGAAGGGCTACAGTAAATTGAAGAATGTTGCTATAATAGGAGACTTAAATATCAATATCGTTTCAGGAAACAGCGACCCTCGTACTCACCAGTACCTTAATATAATGGCATCACATGGTCTTGTACCCGCCCATTCACTACCTACGCGCCATAGAAATTGCTTAGATCACGTCCTACTTAAGACAAATCGAGCTGCAACCACTTTAGTAGTAGAAACCTCAATAACTGATCACTCAGCTATCCTATTGAGCCTCGAAATAAGTCCCCTGAATCGTGGCTCAGGTGGACGTACTTCTCCTAGGTTAAACTTATCCAGTACTATTGCAGACATTGAAAACTGCGATTTCTCTGCTGTATTAAAACAAAACGACCCTAATCTTGCTCTAGACCAGCTATACAATTTATTGACACCGATATTAGTCAAGAACACTGCACAAAAAGCCATCCCTTGTAAACTTAAAATAACTAAACCATGGATCACGGTTGGATTGTTAAGATGTATTCGAAATCGAGATAGCATGCATAAAAAAGTAAGAAATGACCCCAACAACTTAACATTAAAATTAACGTACCTGCGCTACCGTAACTTTTGTAATGACTTGCTAAAGAGACTTAAAGTCGCGCATGAAGAAAAAATTTACCAAGATGCCGGAAATAACCCAAAAAAGTTGTGGGAGGCCATACGAACCGTTCTTGATACCAACAAAAAAGCTCAAACTGCTACCGACCTCCTATCATCAGCCGATAACCCCACCACTTCGGTCAATTTGGTAAACAGGTTTTTTGCCAATATTGGACGAACTCTGGCCAATAATATACCTAAAAGCTCTATTAAAGGCCAGAGTGAACCTCACAGTTCCACGGTAATGTCTAACTCGATGGGTCTCCTGGAGACTGAGGCTCAGGTTAACACTATAATAAAAGACCTCCGTACCGATAGTGCCTCTGGTTGGGATGGAATCCCTCCCAAATTATTAAAGTCCACCAGTCACAAACTGGTTCCGCCCATAACACACATATGTAATATCGCTATATCCTCCGGCATCTTTCCTAAACTTCTTAAAAAAGCCATTGTGCATCCGGTCTATAAGGCTGGTGACAGAGGCAGCGTTAATACCTATCGTCCAATATCCGTACTTCCGTCAATCTCTAAAGTTCTGGAAAGAGTAATACATAAGAATATCCTCAAATATTTAACTAAATATAAAATAATTTCAGACCACCAGTTTGGATTCAAAAAAGGTGTATCCACAGAAGACGCTGTTTTAGCACTTACAGACCATGTTGTCAATAAAATTGACAACAAGTATAAATGTATCGGCATATTCCTTGACCTATCGAAGGCTTTTGACACTGTCTCTGTCCCCATCCTACTAAGCAAACTGGAGCACATTGGTATACGTGGTACTGCCTTAAAACTACTAGATAGTTTTCTCTCGGACCGCACTCAAATTGTTAAGGTGGGTGAATTTATCAGCGGAGAACAGACATTGGACTTTGGTGTGCCACAAGGAAGTTTACTCATCCCGATTCTCTTTCAGATCTATATGAACGATCTCTGTTTACTTTCGCTTTCTTCTACCCATATTATAGCATACGCCGATGACACTGTCTTGTTGTCTAGTGGGCCTGATTGGGAATCGGCAAGAAAAGCGGCCGAAAGTTCGTTGAGCCGAGTTATGAATTGGTTAGGCAATAACAGTTTAACTCTAAATATTGCTAAAACAAACTTTATCATCTTTACTCCCAAACCGTCAACTCAGCAACCACATCGCACCTTACAAATTAAAGCCCACGTTTGCGACGATAATACCCAACACACTTCTTGCGCCTGTCAGATAGTTGCAAGGGCCACGTCTGTCAAATATCTCGGTGTTCTCCTGGACTCCTGTCTCAGCTGGCGAACACATATTGAATCCTTGGCTTCTCGTACTCGAAAGCTACTTTATGTGTTTAAAAAGCTGAGAACCTCGGCTCAAGAAAAAGTATTAAAAATGGTATATATGGGTCTATGTGAGTCCATACTTTCTTATTGTATTGCTGCGTGGGGCGGTGCAGCCAAGACAACAATAATCCAAGTCGAAAGAGCCCAACGTGCAGTTATAAAAACCCTCCTAGGCAGACCGTTTCGCTATCCGACCCAACAACTATATTCCGATTTTAAGATGCACACGGTCCGGCAGTTGTTTGCAATCCGTATCATTCTACGTACACACAAAACCATCCTACCAAACAGTAACCAAAGCCCTGCAATCATTAAGAGAAAACCCAAACCAGTCTGTCCCCGAGTTCCAACAAACACCACGTTTGCGAGCCGACAGAGCCGTTACCTAGGTGCTTTAATCTATAACAAAGTCCACAACATATTAAATGTGCACCGCTTAAGCAGTTTTCAGTGCAAGTCCAAGGTGAAAGAGTATCTGCTCACCCTGAACTGACGCTACTGAACAGTTACTCAACCCTTAACCGGCACACACACTCACTCACACACTCACGTACATACACACACTCACTCACACATACACACTCACTCACATATACACTCACATAGGTATTCACTCACATTATTCAAGGATTGCAGAATTCCTTTCTATCAGTATTCTGATTTTGCTTGCACCAACAGTTGCTTATTCAGTCTAGCCGTTGTTTATTTATCTTACCTTACCTTTGTTAATACTATTCTCAATTTTTTTTTTACTTTTTTATTTTTATTTGTATGTCATAATACACCTTTCATAGTTATGTACTTATCAATAACACGGACGGTAAGATGACCCCTGTAACACAGGTTTTCCTAGCACGGGGGTCATTGAACATAATTATACCTCTATACTAAATGACAAATGTCTTCATGAATTCTAGATTAGTGTCATTATTGTGTAACGTGTACTTCTTTATTTTGAATAAATGATTTTTATTATTATTATTATAGTTACATCCATCACTCTTTCGATCAATACCTTGGCATACAACTTTCCTACTACGCTTAGGAGGCTTATACCGCGATAATTTTTGCACTCCTGCTGTGATCCTTTTCCTTTATACAGTGGCACAATTACGGCCTTGGCCCAGTCTCCAGGGACACGACCGCATCGCCAACACTTATTAAAAAGTAGATACAGCAGGCTTGCAATTACACCTCCACCCTCTGTTAGCATTTCAGTAGTTATCCTATCACATCCCGCTGCTTTACCTACTTTCAAACTCTTAATGGCACTCACAATTTCATCCATATTTATTTCTCCCACATTAGCACTTTCATTTTCATCGTTTACTTCCTCTTCTTTCAAATCACTCCTTTCAAATAAATTCTCGAAGTATTCCTTCCACTGCTTTAAAACATCCTTACTTTCTCCAATGACACTCCCATTTATATCCCTTATCGTACTTACTTTCGAGTCCCCCACTTTGCCTCTGGCCTTTCTTACTAAATGCCAGAATAGTTTAGCGTTGGCTCGAAAGTTCCGCGAAAAATTCCTTTCAAACTTTTCCTTGCATTCATTTTTCTTCTTGTTAACTATCGCTTTTGCTCTCTTTTTGAGACTAACGTACTTTTCTTTCATACTTTCTAGCACTCTTCTATTTGCCTTTGAGGCTAATAAGTCAAGCCATGCTTTCTTCTTTTGCTCTATCACCTCTTTTACTTCATCATCCCACCATTCATTCCTCTTGCTTCCAGTGTTATTTTTCTTGCTTACCCCACATACTTGAGTAGCTACTGCGATCACTCCATCTTTAAATTCCTTCCAAAATTCTTCTATATTCCATTCGTCACCTTTCATTAGCTCCCTAAACCTTTCATTTAATAGTTTCCTGTACTGATCCCTAGCTTCCTCTTCTCTCAACCGTTCAACTCTCACTCTCTCGGTTCCAGATAACCTTACCCGTGGCCGATGTCTCCACTTCATTGTCAGTCCAGCTATTCTAGTAACTACTAGGAAGTGGTCGCTTCCGACATTCGTGCCACGGTAAACCCTTCACTTTTGTCCGCAGGCGTTCATCAACAATCACAAAATCAATCATACTTCTTTCTGTATGCCTCTGCCATGTATACATGTGTATCCTCTTGTGACCAAATGTTGTATTGGTCACAACAAGATCCTTTTCTACACATATACCCAGAAGACATACACCATTCTCGTTCACTCGTTCGTCTCCAAATCGCCCTAATACTCTATCGTACCCATCGCGTGCCACTCCAACCCATCCATTAAAATCTCCAAGCATAATTATTCTTTCATTCTCTTTACATTCATTAAGAACATCTCTCAAGTTATCCCAGAATACTTCCCTCACCCCAATTGGCTTTGACATGTCCGGGGCATAAGCACAGATTACAAATAATTTGGTCAAGCCAATTTTAAGGCGGATCCAAAGTATCCTAGGACTGTCCTATTAATATTAAATCATACAGTGTCCCTACAAATCTCCGCCCACACCTCAGGCGAGATGTGTCCCATATACCGGTCGCGTGCTATTTTAACACATACCCACCCTTTTATGAACCACCATGGCGATACAAAGTCTAGGCTCCACTGTTCTTAGACTACTGAGAGGTCTAACTTGGTTTTCTTTTTTTTATGGCATAAGCCGGTAAACGAACTGACGGATCACATGCTGGTAAGCAATCGGCATCGTCCATGGACACCTGGAACACCAGAGACGTTACAAATGCGTGACCGGCTTTTTGGGGATTAGGAGTTTGAGAATCGTTGGGGATTCAGGAATTGGGGAGATTGGGGAAGGGGAGGGTAATTGGGCCTCCGGTAACCTCACTCACACGACGAAACACAACGCAAGCGTTGCTTCACGTCGGTTTTCTGTGAGGCCGTGGTATCACTCCGGTCGAGCCGGCCCATTCGCGCATTAAGCATGGCTCTCCCACACTGATTGTGGTTTTGGTTGGTTTATTTAATTGTTTGAAAGAAATCCAATATAACTTGACTGCTGCTTGAACCAATAACAAAAATATTAACACTAGAGCCGTCATCTGCACACAAATGAGTAAGAAACACACAATTAGTAAACATTATAACATTTCCAAATAACATAGTTAGCAGTAACATAGATGTAAATAGAGAAACTAGCTGATGATAGATGTTTGACAAAATCAGTTGTTTGACAAAATTATCTAATATAATAGGGTAGATGCCTAATTTTTATTTTAATATCCGTCTAGTAGATTACTTTAAAATACTAGACACATAATTTTTATTTTCTTACAGAAACAAATATTTTCGACGATATTTTGATTTGAAATGTCGCGTTACGTCACTTCTATGTACATTTTATACGTAGAAATGACGTTTTAGCCCCCACTCCTAAACTTTGATTCGTTTAATTTAGGTAGGTACTATTTTAGTATACAACAAAATAAAAAATACGTGTCTAATATTTTTTCGTTACCTAACTTACGGCCTAAATAGATTTTTAATTTTCGTACCGCGACATCATCCCAATTATGATCTTTTATACAAATCTTATACCTCTATACTATATATAAAGCAGAAGAGTTTGTTTTTTGTTTGTTTGTTTGAACGCGCTAATCTCCGTAACTACAAGTCTGATTTGAATCATTCTCTTTGTGTTGGATAGCGCATTTATCGAGGATGGCTATAGGCTATAAAACATCACGATACGACCAATAGGAGCTGAGCAGAGCGTGTAAAACCGCGCGGAAGTAGCTAATATTAAATATATCTATGGTGCGAGAGAAACTAGTATTACAATAAAGTTGGCAAAGTAAGTAAAATTCCAAACACTCTGTATAATATTGACTCCAACCAATTATGAGTACACACGGCCACACATCAATCTATACAAAACCAGTTTATCCTGGTGTCGCGTCGCATCTTTCCGCACATTTAACGTTCAGTTTATACTAGTTATGTAAAGCTCGATGTGTAGCCGTGTGTACATTATTAACACCATATTACAGTTATAATGATTGCTTCCTAACTAAACTACAAAAAGCGACAATTACTCAAATAATATTACTACTCATCGTGTCTAATCATGATATAGCTAAATTACGTTCATAATAATTATATAGTCAGATATAATCAGTGACATTCAGTTGTCACCCTGTGTCATCATATTTAGTAGTCAACAAAAATGTGTATTTATCACGCCACGAACTGGACAAGACCACATGGTGAGCAGTCAATTTGAAAATAGCAAAAAGTACTCAATTACAATTTATGGCAAATGAAAAGAAATAAAGAATAATTAAATAATGGAATGTATAATCCAATGTAGTGTTTTGCTTGAGTTTTAATTTTGTTTTTAATTAGACTCATATAGATTTAGAAGTATAAATTGTAAAGATGTAGGGGAAAACGTTGCCCCACACTAGGATTATCTCCTGTGTCGTGGGTGCGTTTACAAACATACAAGTTCACATACACATGACACCCAGACTCCAACAATTTGTGTATCACACAAAGATTTGCTCCGTGCGAAAATCGGACGTGCTACACGATATGCAGCAGCCGGTTACCAAACACCGCACCAACCATACAATCAAATTACTTACGATTACTAAAAAAACTATTACTTAGGTTTTATGTACCCACCTATTGTTTTATGATTAAGTAGTAATATGTAAAAATACAAAATTAGAGTCAAAACCAAGAACGCACTAAATAGCAAAACATGTGAAACTAACTTAACTTTTCCTTGTCCATACATAATACATTTTGAATATCAAGTACCATACTATAACAACTACTTATACACAAAATCGTGCTCCAATTTATAGGAACTGTCGACAGCTCGCAACCACAATGCAGGCCAATATAAGGGTCGTTTACGTCACCCACCAAATTGAATCCACACATAATTTCTGCAACCCTTCATATCACTAATGTAGAGCATACAGCCTCCATATGCTGGGCCTAGTACTGATGGAAATGTATTTTAACTGTACCTTGTTTTAAAAAAAATATGTATTAGTCAAGACTAATACATATTTATTAGTCAAGACTAATACAAAAAGTTAGTACCGTCTACATCTATATGTATTAGAAAAAGGACAAAGTAATAGTGATTACTAACAGCCTATAAATGGCCACTGTTGAGCAGAGCCTCTTCCCACACGGCGATGGTTTGAGCATTAATCACCACGCTTACTCAATGCGGGTGGGCGATTTCAAACTTATAATTAGAAATTAAAGGCCCAGGTTTCCTCACGATGTTTTCTTTCACAGTTTGTCAGTGGTGTCTAAAAAATCTTAGAAAGTACATATAACTCGGAAAAGTCACATTGGTACTTGTCGTTTGTAGGTTTCGAACCCGAACTTTCATGCATGAGAAGCAGGCGTCTTAAACCTCCGGGCCACCACGACTATGTGTAATAGTGATAGTATAGTAATATTTTTGTATATAAATTGCCATGGCTAATTTCGTATTTAGAGGTAATTATCCTGGCTTAACTTTGAACGACTCTCTTGAATCACTCTGTATACAGGGGAAAATCGATAAATACCAATTTTTTGTAGTTAAATAGATACTCATAACTTAAACCAAGAAGAAAGACACATTTCTACTTTAAAAAAAGAATATAATTGTGTAGCATGAGAACCTAAAGAACTAACAATATTCCAAAAGCAATAAAAACCGTACTTACCCTACAATAGCATTATTTTACGACCGCATGGTGTTCATCAGAGCCTGTAGTTATTAATATTCATCAGTTATAGAGGATGTAATCGAATGAACGTGTGAATGGGAACGAGTGAACGATTGAACGATGTGAACTAACAGTTTCATTTTAATGTTCCCGCGAATTTTCGTGCCAATTAAACAATTGTTCAGTTCAATTTTACTTGATTTCGCATGTAGAGAGTAATCATTGAATTATACTGTGTATAAATAAGTTTACTCGATAACGTGGGAGTTTATATTTTTTTAAGGATAAATATCTTCGAATGATCCCCGTCCTGGGTGATGCAAAAGTTTCTACTCCTGCTTCTAGACGGACAGAATTAAAATAAGTTCAATTTTAAGTACAGAAAAGCCGTGCTTCGGCACGACTGGGCCAGCGCGACCGGAGTGATACCACGGCCTTACAGAAAACCGACGTGAAACAACACTGCGTTGTTTTTCGTCCTGTGAGTGAGTTTACCGGAGGCCCAATTACTCCCCAATTCTAAATCCCCAACAATCCTCAAATTTCAAATCCCCAAAAGGCACCGACGTCGATCACTTACCACCCACCACCATTTTTGAATTAATTCCATGGGAATATTAAATCAAAAATGGAACGTAATTAAACAATGACGAAACGTATATTACCAGACTACAGATAAAATAAAAAAGAAAATCAGTCACAGACAATTTCACGTCAATAGATAAAACAATAGACAAATAATAATTAGTAAATGCGTTCATATTTCATCAACAATAGCTGCCATGCAGCTAACATAATTATGAAAATCAACGAATAAACTCTCATTGGTACGTCATGTCATGTACCAGATATTTGCATATAGCAACAACGTCCCGAATAGCCTAAAACACAGCGTCCCAGAAATTAGAATGACCTAGTTTTGGTACTAACGATATAAGCGGAACGACCGCATTGTTCAGTGATCTAATACTAGTATGTATTTGAAAAAGCTCCTTTGAAAATGTTTCTTGCTAGTAGTAGAACGAGTAGCTTTAGGTGACATAGATAAGTAGATACTTACTTAAATTGAGGTCTTGAGGTTTATCATCATCATTATCAATATCCTATAAGTAGCCACTGCTGACCAAAAGTCTCTCCTCACACGGAGTAGTTTTGAGCATCAATGCGCTTGCTCAATGCGGGTTGGCAATTTCAAACTTATAATTAGAAATTATAAGCCCGGTTTGCTCACGGTGTTTTCCTTCACCGTTTGTCAGCGGTGTCTAGGTAATCTTAGAAAGTACATATAGCCCGGAAAAGGTCACATTGGTACATGCCGTTGGTAGGGTTGGAACCCGCACTCTCGTGCATGAAAAAATACAAATACAAATATTGTTTATTTCGTCAATTTAGGTATGTTACAAGAAGCGAGAAGAGTAGCGTGCGTCTTAAACCTCCGGGCCACCACGAACGTTTATAAAGGGTTCATTTTGAGGTTTATAAAGGGTTCATCTTTAGGTTTATAAAGGGTTCTAATGTCTATTATCTAGCATCGTAGTTGCTGTTACAAACACAAGTACACAGGCACATACACCTACACCTGGAACAACATTAAGGTAGAACTAATTTTTAATTTAATATCCGTCTGGTAGATTATTTAAAAACATTAAACACGCATTTTTTTTATTTTCTTACGGAAATGAATAGTTTCGAAGATGTATTGATTTGAAATGTCGCGTGACGTCACTTCTATGTACATTTTATACGTAGAAATGACGTTTTAGCCCCCACTACTAAACTTTGATTCGTTTTATTTAAGTATTGTTTTCTTATACGACAAAATAAAAAAATACATAGAAAGAAAGAAAGAAGAAGAAGAAAGAAAGAAAAGCCATTTATTTCTGCGCAAGACACACATAACATAATTATTTAAAAAATAAAAAAGAAAACAAAAATAAAAGCTAAAAAATTAAAAAGAAGTGAGATCTTGTCCATGGTCCACAGACTTATCATTTTTTCATTACCTAACTGACGGACTAATTAGATTTTTAATTTTCATACCTTATCATCATCGCTATTTGTGGATCATAAAGAAAATTGTAGCCCAAACATTGCGCCAACCGTGCAGTCGAAAACTGAATCAATTGAAAATTGACAATGAAAATACTTATCACCTCCACGACAAGCAACATAATCATCACGTCACAGAGTAATAAACTAACAACTACTAACAATGTATATGTGTACGTATGTATGTACGTTTTAATTGGATAAAATTGTGCTAGAAATTAATATGTTTGGGTCAGAGAGCGGTGCTAGTAATTGCTCAGTGTCAATGTATCGGATTGCCAGCCTTTTCTCTCCCATTTTTATGGGAATAGGAATGAGATGAGTAAATTTCATGAGGTCTTCGTTTGACTACATTCTTAACGTAATGTCATGCATATCTTTTATGTCTATTAAAGATAGGTCTAATTATACATCACCTTGATTGTTATTTGGCTTTGACTGCCTCGTTGGCCAAACGGTCGATAGTGCGACTGCCAGGCAAGGGGTCTCGGGCTCGATTCAATAGTTGGGCAAAGTATTGCTGGGTTTTTTAAATAAATCTCGATAGTAGCACGCAGTCTGGAATTGTGCCCGATGTATGGCAATAGGCTCACCCCCTATTATATGGGACTCATAACATAAATAGTGAAAAGTGAGTGTTACATTGTACAGTGGCATTAACTGCCGTAATGTGCACATCTGCTTATCCGTTCCTTCTAAACTGGGAAAAACACTGGTTACTTATCTTAAGTATTAATCATGAAAGATAGTCGCACTGGTAATCAAAATTAAAAAAAAATCAACATTGCCATCTTACGATTTCTTACGCATATGCACAGACTGACGTGAACTGACGTTTGTTAGCAATAGGCATGGCGACTATTTTTTAATTTTTTGTCCGTCTTTTAGATATTTTAAAAATCTTCGATACGTATTTTTTCTTTTTTCTCGTATCCAAAAAAACATGTAGATATTTTGAGTTAAAATGACGCGTGACGTCACAATTAGGTACGATTTTTCCGTAAGTGTGACGTCAACACCCCCCACTCCCTAACTTTAATGCGGAATAACTACGTATTCTTCTGTTAATTTGATAAAACAAAAAATACGTGTCTGATATTTTCGTTTCAATCTTAATGACGGACTAATTACTTTTTTGATTTTTTTACCCTGTCGACACGCCTATTAACTATGACATAAAAATCATTGAAGTTCACATCACTTTCGCTTAATTACGATAAATGCTTTGTTGCATACTGCACAATGACTGCTTCTTTGATTCAATAATTCTTCTAGTAAATTACAACGATCGTAGAGGTAGATCACGGATTTCTGAGCTGATTTTTACACTTTTAACTATGAAATTTGCAGTCACAGATTGAATGAAATTTGTTCTTTGTAGGTATATGCTAATCCGGTATAAACAACAAATTACATCTGGTAATTATAGTGTTTTATTTTTTATAAAATAACATTTATATCGGTTTTCGGTAAAGATGGCAAGTTTAACTGTCGACCATTCATCCAAAACTTCCAAACTCGACTACAAAATCTTGGAAACGAGTCCTGAATTTAAATCATAGCCCCAGCAAACTTGTGATCTGAGACATCCCCAGAAGCAATACAGAATCAAACATCGACCACCAATTTTAATAATAGTATTTTGACCTGTATCTACACATCAAAACAAGGGCAAACCGTCTGGACTAAAAATAAAACTGTCCATTACCATAAAATTACTAATACTAAAAAAGGAATGGGCACCGAAATGTTCCATTCATTCAACTGTCACTCTTTATTCACCGACTGGGAATGCGTCATTCATTCATTTGTTTTTTTTTTTTGTTGCTACCAAATTAATCAAAGGATGATGTAATGCTACATATAGTTTATGATTATCATCAGCCTGTTTTCGTCCACTGCTGGACATAAGCCTCTCCAATGGCACGCCACTGAGCTCGGTCTTCAGCTCTACGCATCCAACCACTACCAGCCACTTTACGTATATCGTCACTCCACCTAGCTGGAGGGCGCCCTACACTACGTTTGTCTAGACGCGGTCTCCACTCCAGAACACGTCTACCCCAGCGGTCATCGGTTCTTCGACAAATGTGACCGGCCCACTGCCATTTCAGCCTGCTAATCCTTTGGGCTACATCGGTAACTTTAGTTCTCTGTCTGATCACCTCGTTACGGACCCTATCCTTCAGAGATACTCCGAGCATAGCCCTCTCCATAGCTCGCTGCGCTACCTTAAATTGGTGGACCAGTCGCACTGTTAGTGTCCACGTCTCGGCTCCGTATGTCATGACTGGTAGGACGCACTCGTTGAAGACTTTCGTCTTCAGGCTTTGCGGTAGAGTTGATGAAAAGACCCGATAGAGTTTCCTATATGCCGCCCAGCCAAGCTGTATCCTTCTACGAGCCTCCCTCTCGAAGTTGTTTCTACCAAACTGTAGGGTTTGTCCTAGGTAGACATACTCCTGAACAACCTCGAGAGTAGACCCATTCAGGGTGATCGGCTCCGGAAGAACATGTTCATTGAACATGACCTTCGTTTTGTCTAGGTTCATCCGGAGTCCAATGCGAGCAGAAGAATCAGCCAGGCTATTCAGCATATTATTATATTGTAGTTCTTGCACGGTTTCAGCCACGATGACGATGTCATCTGCAAATCTCAAGTCTGAGAGATACTTGCCGTTTATATTTATGCCCCGTCCATTCTAGTGCAGCGTCTTGAACATATCCTCCAAAGCATTGGTAAATAATTTGGGAGAAATAACATCGCCTTGTCTTACCCCCCCGATGCAGGTGGACAGGTTCAGACTGCTGGTAGTTTATGATAATAGCAATAAAATACGTTTTTATTCTCTAATGAAAACAGCAATAATAAGGACATATAAAACGAAATAATTAACTGAAAATAATGTATATGATACGTATAATTGTATGTTAATTTGGTTGTTGTACGTTTTTCCGTCATAGCAACCATATAATACAGTGTTATATGTGATTAGAATTTCCTTTTAGATTATGCAAACTATGGCTTATATTATTTCATACTTAGTATTCCTCATTGGTCGACTGTTTTACCTGGAAAAATTCTCAGAACTGAGACTACAATTATGTCATTTATAAATATGTTTTTTTTATAAGGGAACAAAATCATCAAATGGCGTCTCCCGCCTGTGTGAAGCGGGAGAGAGTGTCAGAATCTTACTGACTAAAAACCATCCCTACTTCTGCACTTCGAGCCGGAGTCCCAGTAACCTGTTCTTTGCGGCATATAAATATGGTTAGATACTTACTTCGTATTACTTAGGAGTCGTGATATAACTTTTTTATGGAATAAGCCCGTAAACCAGCAGAAGGATCACCTGATGGTAAGCAATCGGCCTCGCCCATGGACACCCAAAACAATAGAGGCGTTACAAGTACGTTACCGTCCTTTTGGGGATTAGGAATATAATAATTTTTATTTGGGATTCGGGGATTGGGGTGATTGGAGAAGGGGGAAATTAGGCCTGCGGTAACCTCACTTACACGATGAAACACAACGCAAGCGTTATTTCACGTCGGTTTTCTGTGAGGCCGTGGGATCACTCCGGTCGAGCTTGCACACAAGTGTCAAAACATGGCTCTCCCACACTTAAGATAACTACTCAAAAATGAGTTCTACAATACAGATAGAGCATATTGCCTACCATCTCGAGGCCTATAATACCGTGAGGTTATGGATGTATTTGTTTAACTGTTTATCTTAGTTACCACGATCTTCTATACTGATACCTACCAAACATAACTTCAAATTCCATTCACCTTGCATAATTGAACGAAGGTCAGAGAGGGTAGGTATCTACATAAAATAATACATGCACATAATACATGAATATGTAAATACTAATGTCGTGGTGGTCTGGAGGTTTAAGACGCTCGCTTCTCATGCATGAGGGTGCGGGTTCGAAACCTACCAACGGCAAGTACCAATGTGACTTTTTCCGAGTTATATGTACTTTCTAAGATTATTTAGACACCACTGACAAACGGTGAAGGAAAAACATCGTGAGGAAACCTGGACTTATAATTTCTAATTATAAGTTTGAAATCGCCAACCCGCATTGAGCAAGCGTGGTGATTAACGCTCTAACCTTCTCCGTGTGAGAAGAGGCTTTGCTCAGCAGTGGGCATTTATAGGCTGTTGATGAATGATGAATGTAAATACATATCACTGTGTACAAATTATTTGATAGTAAATAAGCAGTTGACTATGACCTTCGGACGTGCATGTAGGTACAAACAAGTTTAGCGTAGTAACCACAGATGTTACAACTACCTCTACACTGCTCTCAGTATCTGTTACAAGCAGTTGCAACTGCCGGGCAAGGGGTCTCGGGGTCGATTCCCGGGTCGGGCAAAGTATTACTGGGCTTTTTCGAAAAATCTCAGTAGTAGCACGGAGTCTGGAATTGCGCCCGGTATATGGCAATAGGCTCACCCCCTATTACATGGGACTCATAACATAAATAGTGAAAAGTGGGTGTTACATTGTACAGTGGCATTAAGTCCCGTAATGTACACCTCTGCCTACCCCTTCGGGGATGTCGCGGAGAACCTAACCGGATACCGGGGCTCCGGCTCGACGTGCAGGAGAAGGAACGGGGTGGTTTTTAGTCAATAAGAGTCTGACACTCCCTCCCGCCTCACCCAGGCGGTAGCAGTCATGCGATGATATTCCCCCTTAAAAAAAACCCCTTCGGGGATAAAAGGCGTGATGTTATGTTATGTCATGTTAGAACTACAACAGTTGCATAAGATTTTAACAAACCATAATTAATAAATGATTTTCACAAATCAACAAAACTTGACAATCCAGTGTTGGACTATGACTGGACCTGTTCGTCTGTAAGTCACTTAAGGAGCCAGTAGAATAACAACGCAAGGCCCTGTCTTGCACATGCTGAACTGGTCCATTTCACCGCAGTATTGGGACATGAACATTTTTTTAAGGGGGTAAAATCATCGAATGTACCTACTTATACCTAATAAAATTATAATCATGTTTGATCTACTCTCGCTTGACACAGGATTATCCTAGTACAGGAACCTAACCATGTGAGATCTATTTTTTCTTACCCAAGAAATATTTTTGTATCTGTGTCCATTTACATTTCTGAATAAAGATTATTTATTTATTTATATTTATATTGAAGCACCTACTAATAGAATAAGACTTCTGTACAGTCACGAGCAATAACATATTATATACATTGTCACATTTTCAAAAATATCTTTACTTCTACCATTCAAAAAATATGAGTACGGATTTTTTTCCAAATTATCTAACCATCAAACTGTGTCAAAACTGGGTATACACAGTACCTACGTACATACTAACCGACAAATTACGAAATTGGTTAATCAAAAGACCCTAACTGAACTAGGGGACCAAATTCGGTGATTGCTACATTTAAATCTGAAGCGACGTGTGACGTGACATAGGAAATCTTACAAGTTCATTGGCTCATACGACCTCAGTGAGTGTCCGACCTCAGGCTATGGCCGCACTACGGTTGAACCGCTGCGGTTTTTAAACACATGAGGTTTTGAAACTAGAAAACAAATACATGTGGGACTGCACGAAAGGTTTTTCCCATACTAGTTTTTTCCTATGACTGATGGAAATGGAAACCATGGAATGTTACAAAAATACCAGTTTAGAGCGGTTTCGCAGTCAGAGTTGAAAACGACGCACGAAAAAAGCCATTAAATTCCTTATGTTAACTGTTTTGCACCAGGCTTTTTGCCCAATTTCACGGAGCTTCTACCAGTCCCGGAAAATAGTAAGAGGTGGGACCAAAAACTCGCGGGTTACTCACGAAAATATACTGAGAAAAGCTCTACTAGTTAGTTTCGAAGTAGGCTGCGCGACATCGCCGCGACCGCGCACGCTGCTCATGAGGAAGAACCCCTCCGTGGTTCGAAACACGCCCGCAAACACGCATTCGAGCGCCCGCGTGCAAATACCGATTATGCCGCCCCCATTTTTGTTCGGTGGGTAAAAAGTCTTCAAATTACTCTTGACGAAGTTTTAGAATGTGGTGTGTATTATTATTTAAATTCACTTGACTCCAAAATAGTTCGTGTGTTCAATGAAATCCAAAAATGAAATAGGTAAGACTTTGTGTTTATATTGTTCTAAGAAATACACAATTCACAACTAATCTATAATATTACAAAATATTACTATTTATTACCAAAGTTGGGAGACGACTGGCGAGCTAACGCTTTAGGATCGCAGCTACGCACTTGAGAACACTTAAAAAATGTCAACACATTAGTGTCGCCACAAAGTGACTCCTACAACTCTTACCAACTAAAAACCACCCCATTTCCTCCAACACTTGCTCAAAGCCAGGGCCCCAGTACCCATATGACAGCCTACCCTGGAGGGTACCCAGATATTGGTTGGTCCGTCTGTGGTGTCTGATGAAGTAATGACTCTTTAAGGCCCGCATTTTACACGACGCGGCGTACGCCCGCAGACTCGCGCTTACGGTGGCGGAGAAGGCGACGCGATACTACACCAAAAGCGTCAGAGATATCTCGAAAATGATAGAAGATACTCGATAGATTTCGAGTTAATCCAGAAAGTGATCGAGGACGCTCGATAGTTTTCGAGGACGCTCGAAACTGATCGAGGACGCTCGAAATTGATTGAGGACACTCGATAGCTTTCGAGGGCGCTCGATTGTTTTCGAGGACGCTCGAAACTGATCGAGGACGCTCGATAGTTTTCAAGGACGCTCGAAACTGATCGAGGACGCTCGTAATTGATCGAGGACGTTCGAAATTGATGGAGGATGCTTGATTGTTTTCGAGGACGCTCGATTGTTTTCGAGGACGCTCGAAAGTGATCGAGGCCGCCCGATTATTTTCGAAAACGCTCGAAATTGATCGAGGACGCTCGAAAGTGATCGAGGACGCTCGATTGTTTTCGAGGACGCTCGAAAGTGATCGAGGCCACTCGATTATTTTCGAGGACACTCGAAATTGATCGAGGACGCTCGAAATTGATCAAGGACGCTCGATAGCTTTCGAGGGCGCTCGAAACTGATCGAGGACGCTCGAAATTGATCGAGGACGGTCAATAGTTTTTGAGGACGCTGGAAATTGATTGAGGACTCTCGAAATTGATCGAGGACGCTCGAAAGTGATCGAGGCCGCTCGATTATTTTCGAGGACGTTCGATAGCTTTCGAGGGCGATCAAAACTGATTGAGGACGCTCGAAATTGATCGAGGACGCTCGATAGTTTTCGAGAACGCTCGAAATTGATCGAGGACGCTCGATAGGTTTCGAGGACGTTCGATTGTTTTCGAGGACGCTCGAAAGTGATCGAGGACGCTCGATTGCTCTCGACGACGCTCGAGAGTGATAGAGGACGGTCGAAAGTGATCGAGGACGCTCGATAGGTTTCGAGGACGTTCGATTGTTTTCGAGGACGCTCGAAAGTGATCGAGGACGCTCGATTGTTTTCGAGGACGTTCGATTGTTTTCGAGGACGCTCGAAATTGATCGAGGACGCTCGTAATTGATTGAGGACGCTCGAAATTGAACGAGGACGCTCGAAAGTGATTGAGGACGCTCGAAATTGATCGAGGACGCTCGATTGTTTTCGAGGACGCTCGAAAGTGATCGAGGACGCTCGAAATTGATCGAGGACGCTCGATTGTTTTCGAGGACGCTCGAAAGTGATCGAGGACGCTCGATTGCTCTCGACGACGCTCGAAAGTGATCGAGGGCGGTCGAAAGTGATCGAGGACGCTCGATAGTTTTCGAGGACGCTCGAAATTGATCGAGGACGCTCGATTGTTTTCGAGGACACTCGATAGTTTTCGAGGACGCTCGAAAGTGATTGAGGACGCTCGATTGCTCTCGACGACGCTCGAAAGTGATCGAGGACGCTCGATAGTTTTCGAGGACGCTCGAAATTGATCGAGGACGCTCGATAGTTTTCGAGGACGCTCGAAAGTGATCGAGGACGCTCGATAGGTTTCGAGGACGTTCGATTGTTTTCGAGGACGCTCGAAAGTGATCGAGGACGCTCGAAATTGATCGAGGACGCTCGATAAGTTTCGAGGACGTTCGATTGTTTTCGAGGACGCTCGAAAGTGATCGAGGACGCTCGATTGCTCTCGACGACGCTCGAGAGTGATAGAGGACGGTCGAAAGTGATCGAGGACGCTCGATAGGTTTCAAGGACGTTCGATTGTTTTCGAGGACGCTCGAAAGTGATCGAGGACGCTCGATTGCTCTCGACGACGCTCGAGAGTGATAGAGGACGGTCGAAAGTGATCGAGGACGCTCGATAGGTTTCAAGGACGTTCGATTGTTTTCGAGGACGCTCGAAAGTGATCGAGGACGCTCGATTGTTTTCGAGGACGTTCGATTGTTTGCGAGGACGCTCGAAATTGATCGAGGACGCTCGAAATTGATCGAGGACGCTCGATAGTTTTCGAGGACACTCGATAGTTTTCGAGGACGCTCGAAAGTGATTGAGGACGCTCGATTGCTCTCGACGACGCTCGAAAGTGATCGAGGACGGTCGCGAAAGTGATCGAGGACGCTCGATAGTTTTCGAGGACGCTCGAAATTGATCGAGGACGCTCGAAATTGATCGAGGACGCTCGAAATTGATCGACGACGCTCGATAAGTTTCGAGGACGCTCGATTGTTTTCGAGGACGTTCGATTGTTTTCGAGGACGTTCGATTGTTTTCGACGACGGTCGAAAGTGATCGAGGACGGTCGAAAGTGATCGAGGACGCTCGATTGTTTTCGAGGACGCTCGATAGGTTTCGAGGATGCTCGAAATTGATCGAGGACGCTCGATAGGTTTTGAGGACGCTCGATAGGTTTCGAGGACGCTCGAAAGTGATCGAGGACGCTCGATTGTTTTCGAGGACACTCGATAGTTTTCGAGGACGCTCGAAAGTGATTGAGGACGCTCGAAAGTGATCGAGGACGGTCGAAAGTGATCGAGGACGCTCGAAATTGATCGAGGACGCTCGAAATTGATCGAGGGCGCTCGATAGCTTTCGAGGGCGCTCAAAACTGATTGAGGACGCTCGAAATTGATCGAGGACGCTCGATAGTTTTCGAGAACGCTCGAAATTGATCGAGGACGCTCGATAGGTTTCGAGGACGTTCGATTGTTTTCGAGGACGCTCGATAGTGATCGAGGACGCTCGATTGCTCTCGACGACGCTCGAGAGTGATAGAGGACGGTCGAAAGTGATCGAGGACGCTCGATAGGTTTCGAGGACGTTTGATTGTTTTCGAGGACGCTCGAAAGTGATCGAGGACGCTCGATTGTTTTCGAGGACGTTCGATTGTTTTCGAGGACGCACGAAATTGATCGAGGACGCTCGTAATTGATTGAGGACGCTCGAAATTGAACGAGGACGCTCGAAAGTGATTGAGGACGCTCGAAATTGATCGAGGACGCTCGATTGTTTTCGAGGACGCTCGAAAGTGATCGAGGACGCTCGATTGCTCTCGACGACGCTCGAAAGTGATCGAGGACGCTCGAAATTGATCGAGGACGCTCGAAAGTGATCGCGGACGCTCGATTGCTCTCGACGACGCTCGAAAGTGATCGAGGACGGTCGAAAGTGATCGAGGACGCTCGATAGTTTTTGAGGACGCTCGAAATTGATCGAGGACGCTCGATTGTTTTCGAGGACGCTCGAAAGTGATCGAGGACGCTCGATTATTTTCGAGGATGCTCGAAATTGATCGAGGACGCTCGAAATTAATCGAGGACGTTCGAAATTGATCGAGGATGCTCGATTGTTTTCGAGGACGCTCGATTGTTTTCGAGGACGCTCGATTATTTTCGAGGACGCTCGATAGGTTTCAAGAACGCTCGGTAGACTTCGAATTTAAGGCGCTACTGGCCGATATAGGGCCCCAAACGTTATACATAACGCTAATATTGCTTGCGTCGAGTGGGATTTTTTCCCGGCGATGATATTTCTTATGCTTTCTGCTTACTCTGGACAATGATTTTGAATAGTAGGTGTCGCTCGTCGCTCGATTTGCCGCCCCCATGATCGCACGATCCCTTGCTCAGCCCTAAGTGCTGTACACGCTTTGCACGCGCGCTTATGGCGGGCCTGGTTCGAAACTAGTAGAGCTTTTCTCAGTATATTCATGTGAGTAACCCGCGATTTTAGTTAATTAAGTACGTCTCACGATAGTTATTATAAAAACAATTACGGCCTTACGAAGTACGAACTACACGCGGGCTCTTCCTCATGAGCAGCGTGCGCGGTCGAGACGATGTCGCGCAGTCTACTCAGCCTACAATAATATATCCATGTGAGTAAACCGCTATTTGGAGTTAATTTAGTTTTTTATGGCATAAGCCGATAAACGAGTAGATGGATCACCTGATGGTAAGCAATCGGCATCGCACATGGACACCTGGAACACCAGAGGCATTAAAAGTGCGTTACCGTCCTTTTGGGGATTGGGAGTTTGAGGATCGTTGGGGATTCAGGAATTGGGGAGATTGGGGAAGGGGAGGGTAATTGGACCTCCCGTAACCTCACTCACACGACGAAACACAACGCAAGCGTTGCTTCACGTCGGTTTTCTGTGAGGCTGTGGTATCACTCCGGTCGAGCCGGCCCATTCGTGCCGAAGTATGGCTCTCCCACATTAAATATAAATGTACGTATGTCTTACGATAGTTATTATTAATAGAGGTGGGACCGCTTATATTCGTCTTCTTTTTCATAAACATACGCGTTTACAAACCGCTGTGGTTTATATTATTGCATCCTCAGCCTCAGTGGAAATAGCGTGTATGAGCCGACTTCGATACGGTATCTTAGTAACTCATTTTAATAGCTCAAAGAGTTATTAATAGTCACGATGCAGTTTATTTACTTCGTCTATAAATAGACGAGTGAATGAACAAGGAAATCTATTTTTATTCACTTTCTAGATTACGTTAGTCTTTTTCTGCTGCAGACTCAGTTCTCAGTAAGGACGGGGTATTTTGGTATGTTTTTTATAATAACTATTATGAAACATACTAAAAATTACGAGTTACGTAAATATACTGAGAAATGCTAAATTTGTTTCTGCTACTGCTTGGAGTAGGCTGCGAGACATCGCCGCGACCATGCTCGCTGCTCATGAGGAAGAGTCCCTCTGTAAATAGAAACTAGTTGAGCTTTTCTCAGTATATTTACGTGAGTAACTCGAAATTACTAGTTACTTTTGGAACGTTCGATGTAATATAACACACATAACTCTTTGACTGTCTGTAGGTAACTGTTGAAGGCAAATCTTCCGATGTAGCATATACATACTAAGATACCTGAGAGGATAAAATCAGGAACTATATTACTTGGTATATGGCAGGTGACTATTACAAAAATATAACATTTGTAATCGCAACTAAGACATGGGAGAAATTCATAATGTAGCTACATTCAAGTTACTAAATCCTTACTAATATTATAAATTGGAAAGTGAGTTAGTTTGTTTGTTTGTTCCGCTTTCACGCCATAACTACTTAACATATTGCTTTGAATTTTTACAGAAGTAAAGTTAGAAGTCCGGATTAAATAATAGGGTACTTTTTATCCCGGAAAATTGTGATATTCCCGAGAGAAAACAAAAGTATTAGTATAGATGTTGCTGTGGTGTGTATTGGTATATGTCACATATGCTACTTTTTATCCTTTTGTGAAGCGAGCGAAGCCGCGGGTAAAAGCTAGTATACTATAATGTACAAATAATAAATATCACATAGAAGATAATAACCCTATTACATGGGACTCTTTAACATAAATAGTGAAAAGTGGGTGTTACATTGTACAGTGGCATTAAGTTCCGTAAGATGCACCTCTGCCTACCCCTTCGGGGATAAAAGGCATTATGTAGGTATATAAGAAAGTGCTTTACTAAGTCTTAACATTTGAACCTCTCGAGTTTCGAACCGATTGTAGGTTGTTCGTGTTTGAGAACCGAAACATTTAACCTCCAGGCAGTCACGAACACATCTATAAATACTACTAGTAATAAATTATACGTGCTTAATAATATCACGCTGTGTATAGTATTCGGTGTCGGGCAAAGTATTACTGGTTTATTTTTACTTCTCAGTAGTAGCACGGAGTCTGGAATTGTGCCCGGTATATGGCAATTGGCTCAACCCCTATTACATGGGACTCATAACACATAAATAGTGAAAAGTGGGTGTTACATTGTACAGTGGCCTCACAAAATGCCGTAATTTGTACCTCTGCCTAGCCCTTCGGGGCTAAGAGGCGAGGTTATGAGACGAGAGAATAATAATAAACATTAAAATGACATCACATACCTCGTAACAATATCACTACCTACATGCCTACATATAAAATACCAAACTCCAATTTATAACAAAATAAACAAATGAAAAATACCAGGTAACACAAATACGTCAGTTGCATATATCATTTATGACAACATGTGCAATGACGTCACTGTAGTTGCATGAAGATTGATGGGAAAATAATTGATAGTGGTTGATATCACATAACGTGTCTGATAACAGCTTTACGCCGGTTATAATGGTTGCTATATGGAATATGTCATTGTACTATATAATGGCGTAATATAATTGGAACTGATTTTCCTAAATGGATAAAGAAAGATAGAAAAGAAAAAAGAAAGAATGAAAAACATTATTTCACACGCTAAAATAGGTGACACTTACAAATTTTACACATAAGTTTATATAGTGGTTTATATATGCCTACTAATATCTCAATGTCTGCGGTGAAATGGGACCAGTTCAGCATGTGCAAGACAGGGCCTCGCGCTGGTATTCTACTGGCCCCTTAAGTGACTCGCGGACGTTTAAGTCGTAATAAATAGAAGTTTCTTTACAGAACCGACTGAATACAGTCACATATAGTCACTAATAGCCTTGTTGTAAAAGGGTTTGTATAGCCAGGAAAATGAATACTCAGTTATATGTAGAAAGCGTTTTATTTTATGGTGTTCAACTGAAACCTTAAATGAGTACACAATAGGTACTTAGACCAACCAAGGATCACAGTAATAGCCATTTCTAAGTTCTTGACAATAATGGTAACACCATTGTCTTCTAAGATTAACCATAAACATTGAGTTACATTATGTTACTTGCAAGCACATACCTATGCACTTAACACAGTCGCGGAGAACCTAACGGGTTACCGGGGCTCCGGCTCGACGTGCAGGAGAAGGAACGGGGTGGTTTTTAGTCAGTAAGAGTCTGACACTCCCTTCCGTCTCACCCAGGCGGGAGCAGTCATTCGATGATTTTCCCCGCTTAAAAAAAAATGCACTCAACACAACTAGAGGTAGAATTAAAACTTCAAAATAGCAGAAATGATACAAAAAAAAGCTTCTAAAACGCACACGCTTCTCATAAAAATATACCAGGCTACCATAAAACAGAAGGAGTAAGTTAGCAAACTTATTACATATACAGATATACTTAAGTCCGTGGGCGTTCCAGCCCACACGGCCCAACCCTAATGTGTCCCAGTCTCAGCATAATAATAATATCAACTGCGGCATAATCATAATACAGTGAGCTGATAACCGAACCCCTACTACTGACAAACTCGGTGCTATCTCATTTTGACTAAAATAAGCCTCGAAAATCCTCTAAGACGGTTTTATTGTATAAGACTACTTTTCACCATTTATGTCATTACCCAAAAGTAAGGCGTTAAACTATCGCAACACTTCGAGTACAATTTCCAGACCGTTTCTTTGAGGGGGAATATAATCCAATGACTTCTCCCGCCTAGGTGAGGCGAGAGGGAGTTTCAGACTCTTACTGACTAAAAACCAACCCGTTCCTACTCCTGCATTTCGAGTCAAAAAAAAACATTGCCCCACACTAGTCGGAGCCCCCGTAACCCATTACGTCCTCCGCGGCTCCATATCGGCATCAACCCTATTGGGCCCCATCTATAGTGGTCTGATGGCTCGTAAGGCGTACGGATGGCGTAACAGACCCTAAACTTCTTGGCATTAGCACTAGAATCTGAATCATTCGGTCAGCACTCGATCAAGTTCATTCATTCAGAGTTCATTCAGAGTTTTGTGTTCTTACCTCTTCCACCATTTGGCTGCCAGTACAGGACAGATAGACATCTCTCATATTATTACACGACTGTTTCTGAAATAGGAAGATGCTTTTTTTTCTTTTATGGCATAAGCCGGTAAACGAGCAGACGGATCATCTGATGGTAAGCAATCGGCGTCGCCCATGAACACCTGAGGCGTTACAAGTGCGTTACCTGCCTTTTGGGGATTAGGAGTTTGAGGATCGTTGGGGATTCAGGGATTGGGGAGATTGGGAAAGGGGAGGGTAATTGGGCTTCCGGTAACCTCATTCACACGACGAAACACAACGCAAGCGTTGCTTCACGTCGGTTTTCTGTGAGGCTGTGGTATCACTCCTGCCTCCTGTGAATGCTGCAAATTACTTTAAAATATTAACAATATTGGATAGCTGATCATTTGTTCCTCAGTTTGTCACATTACCCACTTAATTGACAGGATAGATCACTTGCCCTACTAACTTTAGCCACAAAAAAGTCTCAAGCATCTTTCATTAACCGCGACTATATTGAGATTTCAGGCACGTTTCAGCTGTTCGACCTAAGGCCTCCGATAGCTCTTATTGGCTTCCGACCAGGTGTCACTTTGCATGTAAATGAAGATCGCTATCTTCAGTGTTTCAGGGCTCTGGAGGTAATATAGTTCATTACTGAAGCTAAGTAGTTTACTGTATCAGTCGGATTGAGTGTCTTATTCTAAGGAAAGATTATTTTTTGCGCAGAACACACTTAAACTTAACATCTTCAAAAAAATATAATAAATTAATATGGAAAGCGAAGGTAAAAAGAAAATAAAAGGAAAAAAAATCTTAAAATACTAGGGCTCAAATCAAATGAAGTCTCGTCTATGGTCCACAGACAGAGTATGAATTGCTAATGCTATAATTATTACTATAATCTGTGGCCCATATGATAATTCATTCTTTATTTAAAAGCTATAAATAAATTGTTTAGCTACAATACAAACAATACTCGTGTAATAAATAATCGTGTAATAAGGTTGTAATTGTTTTTATAATAAATATCGTGAGACTTACAAAATTAACTAAAAATCGTGGGTTACTCACGTGAATAAACTGAGAAAGGCTCTACTAGTTTCGAACCGCGGAGGGGTTCTTCCTCATGAGCAGCGTGCGCGGTCGCGGCGATGTCGCGCAGCCTATTGACTTCGAAACTAGTAGAGCTTTTCTCAGTATATTCACGTGAGTAACCCACGAGTTTTGGTTTATAAGGTTGGTTTAAAGGTTGTAATTGTTGATTGAAGATATATTTTTAAGGGGGAAAGCCATCGAATCAATTCTCCCGCCTGTGTGAGGTGAGAGTTGGTTGAAGATAGGTGCTTGATTTCAAAACGTTGCAAAGAGATCAGTGATATAATCGTCATTTCTGAAAAGGACGATTATACGACTCGGCCAACGAGGCAGACTTATCTAATCACACCTACAAAACAACATATACCTCACAACATTATCTTTAAAACAAGTTTGTAAACCTATTCCTCAAATCGTAGGACATCCCCGATCTACGATGTAATCTAATCTAATTTGATGGTTTCCTAACAAAAATACGAATAGGAAAATATAATAGGATTTTCCTTAAAACGAACAATATAAACCTCTTTTCTAAGTTTCTCATGCCGTTAGTTCATTCTAAAGAATAGTTGTTAAGTTTGCAATAATATGACCTCATTTTTTTATTTTTATTAAAAGGAACAGTAAACGGTTACATTATATAGTCTCGAGGTGCTCCCTCACCGGGAGCATTCCCGTGTAACGTTAAAGGTCTGAGCATTACATCAGTGAAGGAGGAGGAACCGAGCATTACAATGCGCACCTTGTAATGATACAATATGTAATCTCTTAATACAACTTGTGACATCAATGTCTGACATCTTGCTATGAAATGCTCGAATCTATATCTTACATTACACGCAAATGTTCGTTAGTCAGGGAGGTATTATTGTAATGTAATGCTCAAAGTCGAATCAATATATTACATTACACGCAAATGCTCCCGATGAGAGAGCACCTTTACTAACTACATAGTTGACACAAGATACAATTTTCGCAATAATGCAACCAACTGTCCATAGGTAGATTAGAACGTAATAAATAAAGAGATTTACTAATTAATCGCTAGAGTCTCTTTAGAGGATCTTTTAACCGAATTCAAAAAGAAAAACAAAGGATGTTCTAGAGGTACGTTTAACCTGTATGTATGTCTGTGCGCGATTATTATTATGATTTTGACACTATTTTTCCAGAAAAGATTTATATATGTATACGAGAACGTTTTAGTGAATTCGGTTTTTTAAACGAATTATGTACTAACAATAATCAACCCATTCTTCTAACCTAGCCGTAAACACACGGCCGTTTTGTTGTAAATTCTACATATACTTACATATTAGCAAAAAAAAATCCAAAAAATCATATTTATTCTACACCAATATGTCTTCACCAATATGAAGAAGGAAACAAACGCAAAAAACTTTTTGTTTAATATTTTTACTGCTTTGCTTTTAAAACCTAATCAATCTAACCTAACTGCCATATACAGAACAACGATCAACTCTATGCTTCTCCGGGGGTGCGGACAACCTAACGGGTTACCGTGGCTCCAGCTCTATGCAGGAATAGGAACTGGATGGTATTTAGTCATTAAGTAGTCTAACACTCCATCTCGCCAAGAAAAATAAATCTAATTCAATTCCACCCTTTTTATCTTCTAATATATAAAATTCTCGTGTCAGTTTTCGTTGCCATACTCCTCCGAAACGGCTTGACCGATTTTAATGAAATTTTTTGTGCTTATCCGGTATCTATGAGAATCGGCCAACATCTATTTTACATCCCCCTAAATGTTAGGGGTAGTCCACCCCTAACCTTTTTTTATTTTTGAACACAATTTTTAACTTCATTTTTTTTATGATACAACATACGAAAATACATACAATCCTCAATTTTCACCCTTCTACGAAATTATTTATATGGCAAAACAACGTTTGCCGGGTCATCTAGTGTCAATATTAAAAAGTTTGAGACTTATCGAAACAATAGTATATTTTTTACGATCCAAAGTGATATAAACAATTCTACACAAAAAAAAAACAAATGGTAGTGGACTCGCCCACTATAACTGAAAGAACAAGGGTTGATATTTTCTTACCAACTGAAGAAACCAATTTTTTTTATTTTACCTCCTTACTGCGATTTAATGATGTGTCATATTTCTCTATTTATATAATACTTACATCACCATCACCAGCCTATAAATGCCCACTGCTGAGCAAAGCCTCTTCTCACACAGAGAAGGTTTGAGCATTAATCACCACGCTTGCTCAATGCGGGTTGGCGATTTCAAACTTATAATTTGAAATTATAAGCCCAGGTTTCCTCACGATATTTTCCTTCACCGTTTGTCAGTGGTGTCTAAATAATCTTAGAAAGTACATATAACTCGGAAAAGTTACATTGGTACTATTTATAGGCTGTTGATGGTGATACTTTCTTCACATAATTTCACAACTTGATTAATATAACTCATTGGCCGAGTGGTCGCAAGTGCGACTGCCGGGCAAGGGGTCTCGGTTTCGATTCCCGGGTCGGGAAAGTATTACTGGGTTTTTTAATAATTCTCAGTAGTAGCACGGAGTCCGGAAATGTGCCCGGTAAATGGCAATAGACTCACCCCCTATTACATGGGACTCATAACATAAATAATGAAAAGTGGGTATTACATTGTACAGTGGCATTAAGTGCCGGAATGTGCACCTCTGCCTACTTCTTCGGGATAAAAGACGTGAAGTTATGAGTTAATTAATACAAGAACAATTTAAAAAGATTCTTTATTAAGGCATAAACATTGTAACTAGCCATGCTCTTGGCAAATTCCCATAACTACCTCTATATATTACAACGCCTACGCGAAAGAAAGAAATTTATTCTTAGACGAAATGCACACGACACGTCTGTCCGTCCGTTATTTTTATATACACATTTCAATGAAGGTGTGTTCCGAAATAAAACTGTAGAAAACACTATGGAAATTTTCTTAGTAGGCTCGTAAATATGGCTGACATATCTAGCTAGTAAACGTCAAAATGAAGATAATAAGTATTATTATTTACAGCTATTAAACATAATCTACTATGCATAATTGCATAATAGATTCTAATAGGGGGTTGAAAAGTGCACCGGACCGACTTCCTTCACTCTTCATTCTTTTTCCAATCCATTCTGCTGTGGAATGCGCTGCCGACGGATGTCAGGACGGCAACCAGCCGGCTTAGTTTTAAAGTTAAGGTTCGTGAACTATTGCAGAGGGAACAGACAGACGCATCACGTACTTAATTTATGATTTTGGCGATTGTATTTAATATATATGTATAAATATATATATATTATATGTATTTTTATTCCCAATTTATTTATTCACTTTTATAGTATTGTTATTTAGTAATATTGATAATGTATCTTATGTAATTTACATTATACCTATATATACGGATATATGTATGTATTTACAGTTATGCATCACATAAACCATTATACCTATTACACCTACTGTTGCACATCTCTGCATCACCCCATGATTGACTGTTAGAGAATGCCACCCGGCATTAAGTCCGCCATCGTATGTTTGTTATACAGAAGTGTTAATAAATAAATAAAAGTGCAATAAATAATCTGGGAAAAAAGGACACAAGTTTACATTATTATTTATTTTGTTACGAGTCATATATGCGACTGCCTCGTTGGCCGAGTGGTCGCAAGTGCGACTGCCGGGCAAGGGGTCTCGGGTTCGATTCCAGGGTCGGGCAAAGTATTACAGGGTTTTAAAAAAATTCTTAGCAGTAGCATGGAGTCTGGAATTGTGCCCGGTATATGGCAATAGGCTCACCTCCTTAATAGGAGTAGGTCCCATGTAATCATGGGACTCATAACATAAATAGTGAAAAGTGGGTGTTACATTGTACAGTGGCATAATTTGCCAACCCCTTCGGGGATAAAAGGCGTGATGTTATGTTATGTCATATATTCGTAGTACAAAATTCAACTCTGACATCTTTACTAGGGAAGGAACTCATAAATTAATATCAAGAATTGCATTGTCTTATAGGCATCTCCAGCGGCACACCACTGAGCTCGGTCTTCAGCTGTTCTCATCCAACCACTGCCAGCTACCTTGTACTTGGAGAGGTCATGTCCAGCAGTGGACGAATACGTGCTGATGATGATGAAGATTGTCTTATGTTCCAACTAGCTTCTGTCCGCTTCTTTGTCCACTTCACAGTGTAATAAAAGACCTATGTGATATTCCACAACGCAATCCATCCCTGTTCCAAATTTGAACCCGATCTCTTCAGCCGTTTTGACGTGAGTTACAAACACAAAATTTCGCATCTATACACGCTCTGCTCAGCTCCTATTGGTCGTAGCGTGATGTTTTATAGCCTATAGCCATCCTCGATAAATGCGCCGTCCAACACAAAAAGAATTATTCAAATCAGACTTGTAGTTACGGATATTAGCGCGTTCAAACAAACAAACAAAAAAACAAGCTCTTCCGCTTTATATAATATAGTATTTTTTTTTTTTTTTTTTTAAGGGGGGAAAATCATCGAATGACTTCTCCCGCCTGGGTGAGGCGGGAGGGAGTGTCAGACTCTTACTGACTAAAAACCACCCCGTTCCTTCTCCTGCACGTCGAGCCGGAGCCCCGGTTACCCGTTAGGTTCTCCGCGACTCCGAATCGGCATCGGCCGTATTGGGCCCCATCTGTGGTGGTCTGATGGCTCTTTGAGGCGCGCGCGGAACGCGACGCGCCGTACGCTCGGGTCTGTTTCTGGTCGGACGGGGAGCCACCCATGCTCGCCGTCCGCAGGCCCGCGCTTACGGTGGCCGGAGATCGTCTCGCGATCCCCGACGCCCGGTGTGTCCTTCGCGATGGCTGGGTTGCGAGGAGGCAGCGCTTCGCTGCCTCACGCGTCCCGCCTCCTCCTTAGCTAGCATGACTGCTTCGCAAAAGGAGGAGACGGCATCCCAGTCCCCCTCGCTCCGCATCATGGCCTGCACTAGGCCCGGACGCGAGAGGTCGCCATCGCCGATCACTTCCCTGAGGACACGGCGGTGCTCAGCCCACGAAGGGCATTCTCCCACCGTGTGTTCCACCGTGTCCTCAGGGCGGTCCTCGCAGTGATGACACCCGGGCGTTTCCTCCCGCCCCATCAGACACAGGTACCTCCCGAAACTTCCATGTCCGGTGAGGACCTGCGTCAGGCGGTAGGTGAGGACGCCGTAGCGTCTCTCAAGCCACTCCTCAAAGAGGGGACTTACCGCTGCGATGGCAGCGAGCCCAGCCCTCGGTTGCGACAGTCGTTGCTGCCATTCCGCCATGAGATCGCGCCGGAGCTCATCCCGCCACGCACCTATTTGGCGCGGCAGCGGGGTTTCACCCCGGCGACGTGCCTCCGCGCGCATGCCGTACACGCGCGCGAGCACCTTCGCCTCCAGATCCCACGGCGGTAATCCGGCAAGGAGGTTCGCCGACTCCCCAGAGATCGTGCGGTATCCGCGGATCATTCGGATCGCCATGACCCTCTGTGCCATGAGCAGCGTCCGAGCGGGACGCCGCAACAGGTTTGGCGCCCAAACAGGGGCGCCGTAGAGGGCCATGGACCGCACGACCCCGGCGTATAACCTCCGGCAGGAGGCGTTTGGCCCCCCGAGGTTGGGGAGGATGCGTTTAAACGCAGCCCCCGTCCTCTCCAACTTTGGGGCCAAACGTCGGAAGTGTTCTATGAAGTTCCACCGACTGTCGAGGACGAGTCCTAGGTACTTCATCGTCGTCTCGACGTCGATGGTAACTCCTCCCGCCGTTATTTGGGACCCACCCGGAGGTGGCGCGTTCCCGCGGCCATGAAAACACATGGCCTCGGACTTGTGGAGCATATAATATAGTATAAGATAATAAGATGTAAGCTTAGTTAGATAATAAGATGTTAGCTAATTTTAGTAGTCCAACAACCTTTGACTGTTTTTTAAGAAAATACATAGTATGTGGTTGATAGATCACATTGTAACTTACTTGTTTTATCCTTTACCACTGCCATTTTTCAATGGTTCAATTGGCATCATGTTGTTTTTAAAATGATGTCTCAAACAACAATTTAAAACCTTATTTAGGTACTACTCGAGTATCGAATCATCTTTTTACAGAATAGAATAGAAATCAATACAATTTCAACAATTTTTTTATATAGCATATAGTAAACGAGCAGATGGATCACCTGATGGTAAGCAATCGGCGCCGTTCATGGACACCCGAAACACCAAGGCGTTACAAGTGCGTTACCGGCCTTTTGGGAATTGGGAATTTAAGGATTGTGGAGGATTCGGGAGACTACGGTAATTGGGCCTCCGATAACCTCACTCACAAGACGAAACACAATGCAAGCGTTGCTTCACGTCGGTTTTCTGTGAGCCCGTGATATCACTCCGGTCGTGCCGAAGCATGGCTCTCCCACACTTTTATATCACACCACATAATTATATCAAAACAAAACAAATTAAAATCTAATCCATATAAAAATTTTATAGTTCATATAAATATCTGTATTTTGTGAGACAGGACGAGAAGGTCAGCATTAAATAATATTTAATTATCTTTGACAATAACGCCAATAATCATAATTGGCGGACGGGCAGCGCTCACCTTGGATCACGCATAATACGTAGTATTGTCGGAAACAATCACAGATGTAAAAACTAACTAGATATTCATGTACTTCAGTAAATGAATCTAGCCGTCTGTTACACTGACTGTAGACTTTTGATCCAGTATTTAAGATACGATGATGTACTCAATGACTGACTTTAAAAGCACAGCTTCTCTACTTCCGTCATATAGAGAAGCAATCGTTACACAACTGATGAGAAGAAATCCTTTGTCATCTATTACGACAACTAAAGGAAAATTAGGGATGAAGACAAATATTATTCTGTCTTTATTCCACTCAGCTTAGTTACAATTCCAATATGTTTCAGATAATCTATAAATATTCGACATTTTACCATTGGCGTAGCGTTACGAAGATTAAAGAATTATCACAAAAGATTTTTTTTGCATAAAGTACACCTAGCGTGCGACTTCCAGCCTACCGATAACACATCTGTGTAGACAATCAATTTTATATCGGGCATTACGCGCCACGACCGACTGGATGAGTCGTAAAACTGTTTTCATAATAAAAATAAGACAAATTAGCAAAAACCATTGATTCGTTTTAGATACTCATTTATTTTTCTCAAAGTTTAGGTTCTAGAAATAAACTTATCTTCGTTTACGTAGATTATTAGTTATTATTGAATACAGAATTAATATCTTAAATACGGGCCAAAAACTACTAAAATACAAAATACCAGAGGGTCCTACGAAAACGTAGCTAAACACATCACTACGCTAGCTCAATGCGGGTTGGCGATTTCAAACTCATAAGAAAATAAGCCCAGGTTTCCTCACGATGTTTTCCTTTACCGTTTGTCAGTAGTGTCTGAATAATCTTACAAAGTACATATAACTTGGAAAAAGTCTCATTGGTACTTTTCGTTGGTAGGGTTCGAAACCGCACCCTTATGCATAAGAAGCGGACGTCTAAAACCTCCGGGCCACCACGAAATACACATAAACAATTTTACTGAAAGAACTTTATTCTGAAACCAAATTCAATGCATTTACAGAACGTTAACTCGATACTGAAAACAGAATAGTAGGAAAATGTAATAGAAAATCGTGACTGCAATAAAATCAACAGTCCAATCATAAATCTATTTTTAATTAAATAAAATCAATCTAAAAACTAGCACATAAAATGAAATCAAAGAAAATACACAATGGACTAACCGACGAACAATTAATTTTATAGAAAATCGTTCTTGAACTAAATTGAAACCGTAAGAATATTTTCAATTCTATTTTATGCGAGTTTTTTGAGTGCGGCGACCGTTTAAAAAGTTTTTAATCGATTTTCGATTCGAGAGATTCCACTTTTGAATTTTTCCTGTGTCCGGAATTCCGTCCTCGATATTAAAACTAGAACTGGAACGATGCTTTTTAAATTCCATGTAGATCTATATGAATCTAGGTGGGTATATAGGACTCGAGCTTTGGGTCAGTGTAGAAATGCTAAGTGTCTGGGTTTATACGTCCAAAAAAAATATTTCACGTATTTAAGTTTCACTGACGGACAGGCTGACACTGACAAAGTATTCATTCATTCATTATTATATGTTAATAGTTTAGTAAAATTTATATTAACTATTACTAAATGAAAATATGTATATACAACTTTAAATAACTATAAAATAAATGCTAATAATAATTTAGTTAACAGTTTAGCTGAAATAAATGCTTTGAATTTACACTCTTAGCGACGGGTTTATTTTGAAATACCCAATTTTTATTCATTTAATAATTACAACTGCCTCGTTGGCCGTGTGATTGCAAGTGGTCTGGGGTTTGATGCCCGTGTCGGGCAAAGTTTTTCTTTATTTTAAAAATTCACATAAGCAGCACGGAGTCTTATATTAGTCTATTACATGGGACTCATAATGTGCACATCTGCCTAACCCTGATAAAAGACTTACTGTTATGTAGAAATTACAAAAATTAGAACTAATATTCGTTTTTAAAAGCAAAAGTCATAAGAAAATTCCATCGAAGATAATACACGTAACGTTATTAACTATCATTATTTTTTACTTTACATACCATAGGCCATAAATAGCTATAACACAGACAAAACAAAAGGAGTTTTTCTATAACATCTCCCATGTAATTTCGAGAATACCATCGCATCGCGTGTTGCCAGCTCAGGGAAATTTTCTCACCTTTATACTTTCACATACGTAATTGCACAATCCACCACAATATGATGCTGCGAATAATCTAAATTGAAATCTATGTCAAATGTGTTTAAGGTAAAAAATGCTAAAAAATGAATATTATTTATTTACCGGAGATGCCGTTAAGAAGAAAAACGCGTACATCGCTTTGCATCTCATACACAAACTTATTTGAGATCCTTATATCTTAAGCATTAAGGTGTAAAATATGTAACCAATACCAATAGGTTACATTTTAGCCAATCTAAAATGATTAGTAAGTTCTGATAAAGTGAGTCGAAAATCGGTTGAGTTGTTTAACCAAACCTAACAAAAAGAAAATGTAGAAAAGAGTAACTTGTATTACCAATAAACATATGTAGAAGGAATTATGTAAATTAATTTTACACATCTAGCTACATCGCAAAGATAACATTCGCAAACATAACAAAAATAATCAGACAATCAGGCATTTAAGTCAAAAACAAAAACAAATAATCATCAAACAAAAAAACTTAAAAAGTTGCTCAAGAAAACAAGATAGCGTCGTGTTTCCGTTGTTTACTAAACGTCAGTGCGCCTGCGTTATCAATGGGGGTCACGCGACGGTTCGGCGTTGGCGCATCGTTAGATCGCGTCAAGCAGATCGGTTACTGACCGTTCATATGACATTTAGATGCAGAAATGATAATACAATGCGATAGTAGGAACGTTTGTTAATGGATTTTTTGTTTGATGGCTTAGAACGCACAATAAAGATTGTAGTCTGGCTATTATTCAAATAATGAACTAACAAAATAATATTATTATCTACCTCTATATACGCAATGTATAAGTACTTACAAATATTTTCACTTACAAACCAACGACGCAAGTGCCGGGTAAGGGGTCTCGAGTTCGATTCCCGGGTCGGGCAAAGTACTAATGGGGTTATTTTAAATGACAGTGGTAGCACGGAGTCTGGAATTGTGCCCGGTATATAGCAATAGGCTCACCCCCTATTACATGGGACTCATAACATAAATAGTGAAAAGTGGGTGTTACATTGTACCTCTACAGTGGCATTAAGTGGTATAATGTGCACCTCTGCCTACCCCTTCGGGGGTAAAAGGCGTGATGTTATGTTATGGTATAAACTTACCACGCCAAATTAACAGTTGTCGCCATTTTAAAACAGTCATTTCAGATTGATTCAGTATTTGAGTCGACCGAACAGCTAGTCTATCTAATTGAATAGACAAAGGTACATAATTAGTAAAAAAGAGAATGAGTAAAAAGTGCAAATTCCATTTCTTTAACTGTCGTGATATTTATGATAATAATATTATGAACAAATCACGTATCAAATCCAGGACAACGCACTCAATTGCTTCAAAGATTACTGTCCAATGCAATCAATCGAATGTCGTAGGTCAATTGAATCAAAAGTAATGAGCGAACGTGTTATGATATGAGCGCAAATACAAAGAATTGGTTGTCTGAGTTACTGTAGTAATATTAAAAATTATTTGAAGTAATCTGTTCTTTTATTTAACATAACATCACGCCTTTTATCCCCGAAGGAGTAGGCAGAGGTGCACGTTATGCCACTGTACAATGTAACACCTACTTTTCACTATTTAAGTTTATGAGTCCCATGTAATAGGGGGTGAGCCTATTACCATATACCGGGCACAATTCCAGACTCCGTGCTACTACTGAGAATTAATCTCTGATAGATATTCCTATATTGTACGTATATGTGAGAACAATGCAAAGACTCGATAAGTTGCACACACACTTTAACTTGCCGATGTTTATTCCCAACTGATAGTCTTAACAGCTTTTATATGCATGAACTAGTACTTATTTGTACAACATAAAATTATTTAACCACACATTATACAACATGTAACGTAATTAACGCACACCCTCAAACACCCCAATTAGAATATTATGTTATAATCATAATACATACACAAAAATTTTAATTTAACATGTATAGGCATCCGTACTGGTCTTGTCATAAGGTTTATTTTCCTTTATTTTGTATTGAATGATAGAATTTTTATGAATACAAATAAAACTGCGATTTTAAAAGTCTTATTGCTTTGACTTACGGTCCTTTTCGATTTGTTTTAACAATGCAGGGTTAATATGACAATAATTTCCGTAGTTTTAATTATTTTTGGGATAAAAAATTACCTACGAGTATACTAAAAATTATATAAATCGATTCAGTTAACGATTTTGAACAAACTATTTTCAGGATGTGCGTTATTTAAGTTACATGTTGTATATCTAGGCCTCAATTCACCTACAATAATTCATACACATACCTCTACAAGACACAAGCTAACCACAACTAGAGGTGTACCCGTGAAATCTCCAATTAGCTCACACGACGCGGCCCCTTAATCTCAAAGCGAAACATAAAATGGAAACAGTACCACAACATATTAGCATACATTACAGCATTATTACAATTCTACCGACAGACTGACCGTGGTAATTGGAAAACGTACCTATAGTTTAATGGATAATACTAAGCATTTTACCTGCATACATTATAGATAGGTAGATACATACATACATACATACAGACAGACATACATCACCTTTGCGTAGTGCGTGTAGCGTCGAAAATGTCTATTGTATCTACTATCAATGAAACTATTTGCTGCCTTGCCTTTCCTGTTGACTGCCTCGTTGACCGAGTGGTCGCAAGTGCGATTGCAAGGCAAAGGGTCTCGGGAAGAATCCCGGGTCGTAGAATTTATTACTGCTTTTTTAAAAACATAGTCAGTAGTATCACGAAGTCTGGAATTGTGTCCGGTATATGGCATTAGGCTCACGCCCTGGGACTCATTACACAAGTAGTGATAAGTGGGTGTTACATTGTACAGTGGCATTAAGTGCCGTAATGTGCACCTCTGCCAACCTCTTCGGGGATAAAAGGCGTGATGTTATGTTATATTATGTAATATTGGTTTTTATCACAGAGTTTTACCGTCACCATTGTCATCTGAGGCTAGAAAATTGTACCATTTAATTATTTTATGTTTAAGGTTAAGGGCAAGCTAAACCTGTAAACGATTTAGTATGTTGTATGTATGTATTCAATACATTGTAGTATGTATTGAACTTTTGAATCCTATAATAGGGCTGACGTTTTTCTCTTAGGAAAAAGCCCTACTTAGAGGTATAAAAATGGAGTCAGGAGATATTCGGTATGCCCAGTGGCGAAGCGTATCTTGGCTGAGCCCCGTATAAAAATTTGTTTGGGCTTATGAAAGGTAAATATTTCTCAGTAGACATTTATTTTTACATAAAATCGTAACACTCTCTGCCCAAATTAATGGACAATGATAACTTTAGTTTTTCCAAAGTTTCTGCCATGGAATAGACTTCTCTATTATACATATAGTTTTCTCTATTCCATGGTTTCTGCAAACCTTTGAACGTATGCATTTTATGATTACTGAAATAAAATATTATGTAGTTTTTATATTCTTGCTTACACACGTTGGGGGCCCCCGTAGTCCGGGGGCTCAATATAATAGATACGGCAGATACGGCGCTAGCAAACCCCTGGGTATGCCTCGCACTTTTATACTCCTCCATTGCAATAAATATCTTGACCTTACGTATAGACATTTGTACACTTTTTACTTATAGACATTTGTCTATACGAAATCGAATATTCCGATTACGTACATCTCGACATTCCCCTTTAAGCGATTATCTCCAGAGACAAATCACAATACATTTCTTTATCTTAGTGAGTCTTCTTATACCGAAATAAGTTTTGCATACTTATCTACTACACGGATAAACGTTAATAAATAAGATTAAGCAGTTCACTGATAAGTGACATACAAAAAATGTTAAAAGAACTGCGCATTTTGACATGTGTTGTGTAAAGAACTCGCTTTAATATTTTAATAGTGTAACGATTAACTGATAGCAAGGTAACCTAACATAACCAATATGTTATCTCGTTTATAGTTAAAAATATAATGTTAAATTACAATGTAAACTAATAATTAGTTTCGTCCAAAATTGTTTAGTGTTTTAAGGAATTATTTTATTTATTTATTACTTCTGCACCAAAGATGACAGTGAATGGCGGACTTAATGCCTTAAGGCATTCTCTGACAGTCAACCATAGGGAAGTGCAGAGAAATGAAGCGGTTAATGCGAAGCCAGAACACAATAAAAAGAAATAATTAATATTAAATAATATGCATACTACACACATAAAAACATATACAATAAATATAACCATATGATATATTCTAAATAGACATACCTACATACTATATAATATATACTGCTAAACTAATACTTATACCTACTACATAAATATTACAATACGTTAAAGGAAACTTTGTCAAAATAGTTTCCTCAATTGTTTTGAGTCTGCCAATGCTTAAATAAATACTCGCGGATTTTAAATTTAAAAGATCTACGATTTGTTGCCATTCTGATCTCCTTGGGCAGCGTATTCCACAGAAGAACAGCTTGAATGAAAAAAGAAGAATGAAAGAAGGCAGTGCGATGAGAGATACATTGAAGATGTCGATTTTGAGACGAACGAAGAAATTTTGTGTGGTTTGCACAAGTATATTGGAAGTAGCAAGGTAAGTAGGTGAAGAAGGAGAGTCAAGATAAGAGAATAAAGTGGTTAGTGCTCTTTGCTGTCTGGCAAGCCTATGGGCAGCCACTTTAGTTGCATCCTATGTGCAGAAACATGATCATATTTACGTAAGTTGAAAACGAAATTATTCACTCGCTTAAATACCACAACAACGTTGATAGTAGTTACATATGAAATTTTTCACAATGGTGCTAATGATATACTCTGTTACTTTCACGATTCAGAGAAAATAAACATGTCGTGGGTATTAAAGACAAAGACAAAGATTATTAATTTGCAAAAATATGTCTGAAGTAATAATTCATCATAGAATGCATTATATAGGTTGTGCAGATGAGCAGTGAGCATTTTTTTTTTTTTTTTTTTTAAGGGGGGAAAATCATCGAATGACTTCTCCCGCCTGGGTGAGGCGGGAGGGAGTGTCAGACTCTTACTGACTAAAAACCACCCCGTTCCTTCTCCTGCACGTCGAGCCGGAGCCCCGGTTACCCGTTAGGTTCTCCGCGACTCCGAATCGGCATCGGCCGTATTGGGCCCCATCTGTGGTGGTCTGATGGCTCTTTGAGGCGCGCGCGTAACGCGACGCGCCGTACGCTCGGGTCTGTTTCTGGTCGGACGGGGAGCCACCCATGCTCGCCGTCCGCAGGCCCGCGCTTACGGTGGCCGGAGATCGTCTCGCGATCCCCGACGCCCGGTGTGTCCTTCGCGATGGCGAACAGTGAGCATAGTATCAACCTGTTTGGTATTTTTTAAGAGAGGAAAATCATCGAATGACTGCTCCCGCCTGGGTAAGGCGGGAGGGAGTGTCAGACTCTTACTGACTAACCACCTCGTTCCTTCTCCTGCACGTCGAGCCGGAGCCCCGGTAACCTATTAGGTTCTCCGTGACGCTAGGTTCTCCGCGACACCTGTTTGGTGTAGGTACAAATGTGGAACACAATATTACAATAAAAATCTTTAACTTGTTTATTATCCTGAGTCTTGTAACTCACTGAATACGACCGACTCAAAGAAGAAAATGCGGATTACACAATTTATAATGTTTACTTTGAGTAACATATTCTTGAACACAAAATCCACTGTTACAATTGGAGCATGTGTTAAGAAAACAACAAGTTTCCTAATAATTCGATAAACTAATGATTCTCGAAACTTCCGATGATATGACGATAGATAAGACGCATAAATCTAAAACAAAACAAAAATAACCAGACGAACAACCGTTATCGTAGGATCACAGAAATAAACGATGACAGATAAAAATAATTTATGGTCAAAACATGGCGACTGCGTCAATATTTTCATGTTTCATAAATTATGAATAATTTCAGCTGGTAACAAAACATAACATAACATCACGCCTTTTATCCTCGAATGGGTAGGCAGAGGTGCACATTATGCCACTGTACAATGTAACACCCACTTTTCACTATTTTTGTTATGAGTCCCATGTAATAGGGGATGAGCCTATTGCCATATACCGGGCCAACGAGGCAGTCAATGAATAATTTCAGCTGGTATTAATTTAATAATCTTGCCGACGTTCGTTGGTAAGTTTTTTCTGTATGAAGAGTAAAAATACATGTTTTATGTTGACATATTTTACTACGCATCACTTCATCTGTACTCGTAAACGTATAGTTTACGAGTACAGATGAAGTGATGCAACACCTACTTGTGGAATTCAGCCTAAAATGTTAAAACAATCGTATCGAAATGTTTACTAGGTACTTTGTACTATCAAGAGTAGGTACATATTTTTTTATAGAAATTCACCTTCTTCAATTGAAAACGGTCAAACCTACCACACATTAGACAAAAAATGAAATAAGCGACATCTATGCTCAATTATCCACCGAAAAACTAATCCGAAACAACGTATCTATATTGTTTTCGGTACAAAAAGCTTTAAATCTCTTTCAGCGAGAGAGAAACCACGCCATCAGCCCTCAAGAGACCAATTAACTAGGTTTCCAAAAAAGAGCAACATAACAAATTACTTTTGCTCTGATATATTATCGTTCAGGGATTAAATACATCAAGATTAGTCCGCCATGTTTTATCGCCAACACTTCCTCGTATAAACAAATGTTTTGACGACATAATTGATATTATATCAAGACGAATTACCTGACAAGTTCAGCAGAGATGTGTAGAAATATAAATATATGTCGTAATTGTTTAATAATTGTGTAATAATTTATGTGTCAAAGATTCTTTAAGGATTTTTTGGTAAGTACTTTTGTCACTCAGATATAGAACAAGCATTAATAAATAAACTGAATATATTTTTTTTGTGACTGATCAGTTCTGGCAGTCGCTTCCTACTACATAACATAGTCGTTTAAACGTCTTTACATTAAACAATTGCGTCATCAAAGAACCTAGCCCTATCAACGACCAACATCAAGGCAGTAAACAAAAATATCTGCTGACCCGATCTAATTCTGATAGCTATCGTACAAACAACGATTGACATGGAATCTAAAACTATTATAATACCTATTACGTGTCTAAGGAATCCAGCATTCTGCCAAAGTAATTACGAATGCAAATAGATCGCAACCTAGGAGGTCGGATAGCGTAAATCTTCAACAAGGTCAACTAAGAGCGTCTAATATTAGATAATAGTTTTGATATTCATAATTAATTCTAGCTAACTGATGAGTGATTCAGAGTATCCCACAGGAATACTGTATTTTCATAATTACTATTATAGAGGTAAATGCGAACTTTGGGATAAATGGTTGCATAGAAATATTAACATTTCATCTTTTATCTTTGATTACACATAACATAACAGCACGCCTTTTATCCCCGAAGGGGTAGGCAGAGGTGTACATTATGCCACTGTACAATGTAACACCCATTTTTCACTATTTTTGTTGTGAGTCCCATGTAATAGGGGGTGAGCCTATTGCCATATACCGGGCACAATTCCAGGCTCCGTGCTACTACTGAGAATTTTTTTCATAAATACCCAGTAACACTTTGCCCGACCCGGAAATCGGCCAACGAGGCAGTCTTTGATTACGGTGCCTATAATTGTAAATAAGTGTCTCAAGATTCCTATTTACTTATTGCTTATTTAAACTACATACTAAGTGGTGAACAGGCCCACTCAGGGTCGATTTTCAATCCTCAGTTAATTTTTAACTGTAGAATATAATTGACATTTAACTGTTTTTAGTATGGAAGATTTATTAAATACTGAAAGTTATTCCTTAGTAAAAATTTGACTGAGCATTGAAAAATTGCCTCTTAATGAAAATAAAGCATAGGTATATAGGGTCGAATTGAGAACCTCCTCCTATTTTTGAAGTCGTTTAAATAGTTACCGCAGTCCTGTGTGTGAAAACAATTGCACATTTATTTGACAGAGATCAGGCTGCAGCCCAATCCATAAAGCTGCTGCTATCTTTGATAAACCTTAACCTCTCCAACTGCGAGCTCCGCTGAGCTATATGGATAGTAGACACAACTTTCTTTGTGAAAAAAAATGTGGTTAATGTAGCAGGTAAGATTTTTGTAAAAAATGAATTTTGACTGTAAAATAAAAGAAAATGTGGCGATACATGGTACATGTCAACGAATGACGTCACAAAAGTCCTACATCGCACATGCAAAGTTTACATGCAAATTAACACGGATAGAAAATCCCAACGAACAACTGTTGGGCAGAAAGCCCGCCAGGCACGATCACCTCGCCTGGTCGGAGGATCCTCCTTTTCCGATCTTAGGGAACTATACTCTCTGTTCCCTAAAATGTAATTGAATGACAAGGGCACGGACAAGAGCTCGTGGAGAAAAATAAATCTAATATATTAAAAAAAAACTGCGAGCTCCAACCCGCCAAACCTGGAGATTATAGCCAATCCTAAGTAGGTAGACCAACAGTGGACTGGCGACACTTTATGTGGTGTACTCTCTACCATTTTAACGTTAGCGATATAATACCTCATATACACATTTTCTTTGACCGACATGAACATTTGTAATGTTGGCGAAACATACAGCATTAATATGTCGCATTCATCCATGTTAATTAATTGTACTAATTACCTAAATTGCAAATACCAGCCGTGTACCAATGTCATATGTTTGAGTATGTATTGTATTGTACATGTACGACTGTTGATTTATTAGTTACTACCTTTTATATAGCTTTTGTATAACACGTCTCATAATTTGATGCATATTTACATGCATAGGTTGCTTAACGAGCTTAGGGCACGATGTGCTCCATCGTAGACCGCATCATCAGTTACCACCAGGCGAGATAGTGGTCATACGCCGTGTCGGTCGGTCCATCACAATGCTTTAATGCTTATGCTTTGTTTAGTTATAATTATCTCGTATTTAAGTAATCAGCCCACTTTTCTCTCTCCCTCCCGCCTCACCCAGGCGGGAGAAGTCATTCGATGATTTTCCCCCATTAAAAAAAGCCAATTTTTGGAGATGACTGGGGGAAAACTTCAAAAGGCGGCTAACCTTTTGAGGAGAATACTAGGGCATGTGTGACTTTTACCTCACTGAAACCACTCTGGTGGCCATCCTCAGCACCTGTACGGGACACCGCCACACCGGGTCCTCTAAAAGACCTGCCCTGAATTAAGTAGGCGAAACATCTAAAAACAATCAAACTGTTGGTTAATAAATGAGGCTATTATAGGTTATTATGATACATTCCCGAATTAAGCATTATGTAGGTAATCTAAAAATATTACATACAAGAAACACATAATAATCACATGTACACTAAGTTACAAAACAAAAACAAAAATACTTCCAAGATCAAATATTTTCTTCATGAGACAAGAAACTAGAAAGATAATACTTTTGGAGACAATCTCGCACACTGGAGTCGATTTTATCGCAAATATAAACCATAATAAAGTCCGTAGTCTAGGCAAAGTTTCTTAGCCAGACTCTTAGGAATATAGATCTTTTTGAACACAGAAATATTCGTGGCTTGAATAAACTTTGCTTAGCGAAAATTTTCTCTTCAGAAATGTATTTTTGGCATACCTACATTTGGGATATAAGTTATACTAAAAGGTATTCTTGAAGTTAGGTCCAAAAAAGGTTCAAAGATACAGAAAATACTTCGTTAGGGATAAAAATGGCCGTGTTCTTGGCACAGCGTTGGAAATCAATCGTAAGTACCCAGCATATCATAAGTTCCAGTACACATCTTATAATCGAAGATGTTGAACCAGAACGCTTTGTACAGATGAGTTCTATGAATTAAATGAAAAAGTCATATTGAAGGCGTCAGAATCATACGTTCTTTCATAATTTAAGTCGCGAAATAGTATCCATTATGAGGACATACGTGTATTAATTTCAGAAGGCCGGGACTCAGGAATCTGTGACCCGGGTCAGATAGCTGATAGTCTCGGCTATGAATATATACTTTTTAACATCTTACATTCATAATAGGTACTCTAGATTGTACCTGTTGTGTATCTGTGGTATACTCTATGGTCATAGTATAGTCTATGGTGATAGATCATCTATGTGCGTGGCGGAGCCCGCGAATTTGTAAAACAATTAAAGACGAAATAAATGTGTGCGTCGATAGCCTCTTTTAATTATATTTAGATTCTCTCTTTTACTTATATTTGGTTTGCTTAAATAACATACATAACAATACCCATAATTTCACGATGAACACAACTAAACAAAAGATGCAGTTAATTGATATAAAAACACAGTTACTAATTACTGGCGTTACATATCTGTTGTAATTAGAACGAGGTACGGAGATAACGTTTGAGGGCAGACGACTATTACAAAACATGTTCAGTTTAAAGTACTGTTAACTATAACAATTAGTTCAACAAAAAAAACATTTTTTAATCGTTATTTCTTTATAATAAGTAGTATTAAGTGGGATAGAGCCATGCTTTGGCACGAATGGGGCGGCTCAGCCGGAGTGATACCACGGCCTCACAGAAAACCGACGTGAAACAACGCTTGCGTGCGTTGTATTTCGTCGTATCAGTGAGATTACTGAAGGCCCAATAGCCTTCCTTCCTTCTCAGTCTCCCAGATCCCCGAATCGCCCACAATCCTCAAATTCTCAATTCCCAACAGGCCTGTAACGCACTTGTAACGCCTCGGGTATTTAAGGTGTCCATGGGCGACGCCACAAACAAACAAACAAACGTGGAAACTTCCACATTAATATTAATTAGTAAGATTTTTATTCAACGAATAGAAGTAGAAAATATTCTAATATTATCTCTAAATTAATTATTATGTTTTCGGCTTACTCAAGTATGTAATTATTTGATGAGGTACTCGACTAGTTTCAAGCCATGCTAGAGGCTCATATTCATGAGCAGCATTTCGTAACACACGACGATGCAGCGACAGTCGCTGTTACTCTAGTATTGCGTGAAACTAGTCGAGTTCCTCTTGAAAACATAATAACTAATTTAGTATGTCTCACAAAAATTACTCTAAAGAACATAACATAACATCACACCTTTTATCCCCGAAAGGGTAGGCAGAGGTGTACATTACGGCACTTAATGCCAATGTACAATGTAACAACTACTTTTCACTATTAATGTTATGAGTCCCATGTCATAGGGGGTAAGCCTATTGCCATTTACCGCACATTTTCAGACTCCGTGCTACTACTGAGATTTTTAAAAACCCATAAAACTTTGCCCGACCCGGGACTCGAACCCGAGCAGTCGCAATCGCACTTGCGACCTCGGCTAATAAGACAGTCAAAGTCAGTTCTCCAAAGAAAACATACTCAAAACAAATGAAGATTATAAATCTATATTTAAGTATCCGACTTCAAAAACGAACAGAAGACGATCAAACAAACCATTAGAAAAAGAGGATCAGCAGAAACAATAAATTCAGACCCCATTATGCAATGGAATGGCTAATGAACGCCGACGAAACTGGAGCAAGGCGAATAATTTAGCACTACATTGCAGCGCCATCTTGGATCTAGAACTCTAGATTTTATATCTAGGTATAGAGATAGTGTTACGCCAAGATACTTCGGTAATCTGATTGGTGTTGGTGCTGAGCTGTTGAGATCGAAATTGACTTTCTGCGGTATAGAATTTCATTTCGGTTAAAATGGAAAATGTAGTTTCACCTCTATACAATTTTAAGATTGGATTTTCGTTCCTGCATTTTATTCTTGATAGCGAAATTTGTAGAGTGCATAAAGAGCCTTACATTTAGTGATGTTTACGAACAAAATGATCCGAACCTACCATACGAAGCCTTGCTGAATTTGTTCAAGCTATTGTATGATCTTTGTTTTCCCACCAAACTTATAAATAAGACCTTAAATAAAAAACAAAAGTGGTTATCTCGAGGTATCAAAGCCTGTAGCAAAATGAAAAGAAAACTGTTGTGGGAATACCGTAAAGCAAAAAACACTGCAAGTAAGGCTAGGTACGTTGCATATGCAGTTCGATACAAAAAAATTATACATCTTACAAAGCTCGCGCAAAATAATTATTTTATTCATAATGCTAAAAGTAAAAGTAAAGCCTATAAACTTGGTCCGTTATCAATAACAATAAAGTGGAATTTCCTCGTGAACCAATAACTAAAGTTATTCACAATGGTGTAGAAATAACGGACACCATAAATATTTGCAACGTGTTCAACGATTTTTATATAGACCGTCTTAGTATGGGTAATAAAGGGCAAGCCCCACCAATTGAACGTATTTACGATACACTTTTTCTTAATCCAAGTACGCCAAATGAAGTTGCAATTATTATACAATCCCTAAAGAATGGCGAGTGGAACCGGCGAGAAATGTCACGCGGTGTTCCACAGGGTTCGGTTCTGGGGCCGCTCCTGTGGAACATCGGCTATGACTGGGTGCTGCGCACCGACCTCCCGAACGGCGTTAGCACAATATGCTACGCCGACGACACGCTGGTGCTAGCGCACGGGAGGTCGCACCAGGCGGCGGCCGATTTAATGGCGACAGCGGTTGCGACAGTCGTTGAAAAAATCCGGCAGTTGGGACTCGAGGTGGCGCTCCACAAGTCCGAGGCCATGTGTTTTCATGGCCGCGGGAACGCGCCACCTCCAGGTGGGTCCCAAATAATGGCGGGAGGGGTTACCATCGGCGTCGAGACGACGATGAAGTACCTGGGACTCGTCCTCGACAGTCGATGGAACTTCGTGGAGCACTTCCGACGTTTGGCTCCAAAGTTGGCGAGGGCGGGGGCTGCGTTTAAGCGCATCCTCCCCAACCTCGGGGGGCCAAACGCCTCCTGCCGGAGGTTATACGCCGGGGTCGTGCGGTCCATGGCCCTCTACGGCGCCCCTGTTTGGGCGCCAAACTTGTTGCGGCGTCCTGCTCGGACGCTGCTCATGTCACAGAGGGTCATGGCGATCCGAATGATCCGCGGATACCGCACGATCTCCGGGGAGTCGGCGAACCTCCTTGCCGGATTACCGCCGTGGGATCTGGAGGCGAAGGTGCTCGCGCGCGTGTATAACATGCGCGCGGAGGCACGTCGCCGGGGTGAAACTCCGCTGCCGCACCAGATAGGCGCGTGGCGGGATGAGCTCCGGCGCGATCTCATGGTGGAATGGCAGCAACGACTATCGCAACCGAGGGCTGGGCTCGCTGCCATCGCAGCGTTAAGTCCCCTCTTTGAGGAGTGGCTTGAGAGACGCTACGGCGTCCTCACCTACCGCCTGACGCAGGTCCTCACCGGACATGGAAGTTTCGGGAGGTACCTGTGTCTGATGGGGCGGGAGGAAACGCCCGGGTGTCATCACTGCGAGGACCGCCCTGAGGACACGGTGGAACACACAGTGGGAGAATGCCCTGCGTGGGCTGAGCACCGCCGTGCCCTCAAGGAAGTGATCGGCGATGGCGACCTCTCGCGTCCGGGCCTAGTGCGGGCCATGATGCGGAGCGAGGGGGATTGGGATGCCGTCTCCTCCTTTTGCGAAGCAGTCATGCTAGCTAAGGAGGAGGCGGGACGCGCGAGGAGGCAGCGCTTCGCTGCCTCCTCGCAACCCAGCCATCGCGAAGGACACACCGGGCGTAGGGGATCGCGAGACGATCTCCGGCCACCGTAAGCGCGGGCCTGCGGACGGCGAGCATGGGTGGCTCCCCGTCCAACCAGAAACAGACCCGAGCGTACGGCGCGTCGCGTTCCGCGCGCGCCTCAAAGAGCCATCAGACCACCACAGATAGGGCCCAATAAGACCGATGCCGATTCGGAGTCGCGGAGAACCTAACGGGTAACCGGGGCTCCGGCTCGACGTGCAGGAGAAGGAACGGGGTGGTTTTTAGTCAGTAAGAGTCTGACACTCCCTTCCGCCTCAACCAGGCGGGAGCAGTCATTCGATGATTTTCCCCCCTTAAAAAAAAAAAAATCCCTAAAGAATACTAAAAGTACAGGAAATGACGGCCTGGCAACAAACATAATTAAACTGTCAAACACCAAGCGGTCACCGGTGACCGCAACCTATTGTTCTATAATTGTGTCTACAAAACCGGTATTCGACGAGTTAAAAAAGTTCACAAACATATCAGTTATCCATTATCATACATAATAAATTTATGTTTTGAAACAGGAACCTTCCCGGATAAACTGAAAACTTCAATTATAAAACCATTGTATAAAAAAGGAGATAAAGGAGAAGTCAAAAACTATCGTCCGGTAGCATTGATACCAATTTTTTCCAAAATCATTGAAAAATCCATTCATTCGCGACTATATAATTTCTTCGAAAAGAAGAACATATTGGTAGATGAGCAAAAAGGTTTCAGGAAGAACAAATCTATCAATCTGGCCATGTATGATTTTCTCAAAATAATTATGAATTGTGTTGACAATAAAATACCTATTTGCGCTCTATATATGGACATGACCAGGGCATTTGATTATGTCGATCATAATATATTAATAGATAAATTGGAAAAGTACGGGGTACGCGGAAAGGGGTTGGAACTATTGGCATCTTACTTAAATAACCGGCACCAATACACTGAAATAGTAAATATTGACATAAAAGCCAAAAAAGAAATTAAATACTGTTCTCAGTCAAGAAAGATTAAGTACGGGGTTCCACAAGGAAGTGTACGTGTGTGTGTGTGTGTGCCTTTGTTATTTTTAATTTACATTAATGACCTTCCAAAACACCTTAGTCACCCAACTGTACTGTTTGCTGATGATAGCACGATAATTATTAAGTCAGATAAATCTTACAATTATGAACAAGAAGTAAACAATATTCTAAAACAGACAATGACGTGGTTAGAATCTAATAATTTACATATAAATCTAGGAAAAACATATTTAATGCATTTCTATCAGCGTCAATTACCACCACAACTAAATATTAATTACAATGGCTCGACGATTACAGAAGTGAATACTACCAGATTCTTGGGTTTAGTGATCGATAGCGATTTAACTTGGAAACCGCATATCGAATCGGTGTGTAAGAAAATAAACAGTTTTGCATATGCTCTTTATAAATTATCACGTTCAGCTAACCAGGAGACAGTGATCACCGCTTATCGTAGTTACGTGCAATCTATACTAAGGTATGGGCTGATTTTTTGGGGTAACTCCACCGATAAAAATGACGTATTCATAGCACAAAAAAGATGTGTACGCGCTATACGTGGCCTACGTCCTAGGGACAGTTGTAAGCCACATTTTCAAGACTTAACTAACTGTTAACGTTTCCATGTTTATTTATTTACGAAGTAGCCACCTTCGTTAAATGTAACAGATGTCTATTTGAATTAAAGCCCCCTCGCGGTTCCAGGCTGAGGCAAAAGGATACTGGTGACCTTCAAGTAGTACACGGTAATACAGCGCTTTTTAGTAAGAGTATTTTCAGGGTTGCTGCACAAATATATAATAGATTACCTAAGGAAATCAAAGCACTAGACTTAACTCTTTTCAAAAAAAAACTAAGGCAGTTTTTAATAACTAAATGTTATTATAATTTAACTGAATTTATGATTAATGACAGAGGAAATTTATAATGTTAACAATGAAGATTTTTATTGTTTCCGTAAGTTAATGTAAACCTAGTCATTTAGTTACTTCAATGTTATTATAGTTTAATTGAGTATACGGCTGATAGAGTACATTTTCAACACAAATAATAGTTTTATTAAAACTTGATGTTAATATTAATTTAGTTGTAATTAGGTGTATTATGTTCCATAATGTAGACAGGGAAGATTATTGTCTGTAAACCCACTAGATTAAGAACATACTATAAAAAATTTGTATGTCTGTACAGACACAATGTGGCGAACTACTATAATATTATCTATCATCTATTGTAACATACCTACATTGACGAAATAAACAATAATTGTATTTGTATATTTGTATTCTATTTATTTTTGAAGCCGGTAAACACGCAGACGGATCACCTGATGGTAAGCAATCAGCGTCGCCCATGGACACCTGAAACACCAGAGGCGTTACAAGTGTCTTATCGGCCTTTTGGGGATTAGGAGTTTGAGGATCGTTGATGATTCAGAAATTGGGGAGATTGGGAAAGGGGAGGAGGGTAATTGGGCCTCCGGTAACCTCACTCATACGACTAAATAGAGGTACAACGCAAGCGTTCACAGTTATGTGTACCTATGAAAAGTATGTGATCAAAATGTGTAAAAGTTATCATCACATCAACTTACCGAGGTTCACTAGGCTAAAATCTTCCCTCTTTAGTATTTTATTACCTTAACTTCGTTATCTCCTTTATACTTTCTTTTCTATAATTTTGCACCTACCGCTTTAACATTCTGCACCACTCAATGGTCGACTGTTAGGAAATGCCTACGGCATTAAGTCTACCAATTTCCCTATATGTAGGTACAATAAAGTTTAATAAATAAATAAATAAATAAATACAACATATAAGCTTTCCATACAACATTCAAGGAAGTCCTCAGTCTAAACTGTACGTATGTTTGTATTTTGTATGTATGTAAGTTTCTCGCGATTGGCTGAACCGACTTTGATGCGGTTTTCATTAAAGTGCTTGTTACATTTAGGATAAGGTTTTTAGTAGGTGTATTAATTACCCGACTTAATAAAAGAGGGGGTTGAAGACGGTTTTTATAAACGTATTCTTTATAAGAATTATTTTTTTCTGGTACCTTTTTGAAAATTACGAGACGTTTTTCTCTTCGTTTCTCTTCATTCATACGAAACTTGAAGAGTTAGCTATAACGCAAAATATTTTCTCAAATCGCTCGCACTACCATCTATAATGAACAGGAAAAAATAACTATTTGTAATCAGCTGATGTTAACCAAAGGCGCGCTGTGTGAGTCAGTTGAAACAATAGATATTGTAGCAATGAACTTGTAATAGCTGATATTATTGCTGATACCGTACAAGTATACAGGTTTATGAATGAATTATTATGTGCACTTAAACTAATATATGTAAATGTGTTCATAAATGGGTAAGGAACATAAAAAAGGACCTCGGTGGTCCTTTTTCTGATAAACGATAATCAGAATTGTAACATTACAAAAATGAAAACTGATTCTTTATTTCATTGAAATTCTACTGCTGGCTCTGCCTCGATTGCCTCGTAGGCCGATTGGTCGCAAGTGCGACTGCCGGGCAAGGGGTCTCGGGTTGGATTCCCGGGTCGGGCAAATTATTACTGGGTTTCAAAAACAAAGTCCCAGTAGTAGCACGGAGTTTGGAATAGTGTCCGGTATGTATGGCAATAGGCTCACCCCACATAACATACATAAATAGTGAAAAGTGGGTGTTACATTGTACAGTGGTATACCTCTAATGTGCACCTCTGTCTACCCCATCGGGGATAAAAGGTTATATACATAACTAACACATACAATCCTAAAAATTTAAACAAGAAAATATCGTGTGTATTACTATCGTGAGTCATACCCACTAAATTGGAGGCGATGTCAGTAGGCTGCGCGACCGCTCGCGCTAATCAAGCGAAATAGCCACCAAGTGGCCCAAAACTGGTAGAGTACATTCACGTGAGTAACCCGCGACTTTAAGTGAAGAAAAAAATTGTTCGAACAACTCTTTGCGTGATCTAAAAATCGTTGTTCCGAGACTGGGTGTCATGTATGTAAACGCACCCACGACACATGAGAAAATCCTAGTGTGGGGGCAACGTATTTTTAACAACAACAAAGTATAACAGCTCACACATAGGACCCGTTTAGTTTTTAGTCAAATTTCCGTGGTGCTTGGCGACTGGGCTTCACCCAGTTGTACAGTCTCTTCTTTGTGCCTTTAGGCTTAATTCATTCTGTCTCCTACAGTAATTCACCGAGGGAAGTGAAAACCATAGTTTTTTCTTCTTCTCCTCTTATAATATCTTCTGATTCACTTCGTTGCGGGAACCAAGACAGTTACTCATGTCCCTGAGACGCGCCGGACTTCAGTGTTCTGGTGTTTTCATGGTTGTATCTACTGTAGATCCTGGCTTACAGGAGTTGCAGCGGTTTTGGGAGGTTGTGGCGGGCTTGTCCCATAAAAAAAAATAACAACAAAAACACTTATAAAAGAGTTATTACTTCAACTCAGACATTATGTAGTTATAACTTCAATACAGGAAAAATCTCCAGGAAAAAATTGCTTACCTACAAGTTGTTTGTCATGTTAGTAGTTTGTGATTACCCGAAACCAAGGTCGAGAAGGGTCAAATGTATATTTGAACGTTATCTGCTTATAATGACGACTTAAAATTGAACAACTCTTATTGGGACCAGAGGGCTTAGTACGAGTATCTTTTTACGTTTAAGTCATTTGAACGGCGACGGCGTTCGGCGCTGTGATTGGTTTGTTCATTGTTTCAATCGCAGTGGCAAACGCATACTCGTACGATGACTTTAAACGTAAAAGAAACTCGTACTAAGGCCTCTGTCCGCGATATATTAGTCATTACTACCTTATTTGGAAGTTAGGATCGACACTAAAGATCAACAAGAACAATTCTTCTAGATAAATGACACTTAAAGTCGAAGGAGTGAATAGAAAATGTCTATATATTAGCTTGATGTATGTAAGTTTTAATATAATTTGTTGAATCGTCAATTAGATCTTAGAGAATCGACCTAACTTCACTAAAAATCACGGGTCTCTCCAGCTATTTTTAGTCAGTAAAAATCTACCTAATTGGGATGATGACAGGGTATGAAAATTAAAAATCTAATTAAGTAGTCCGTAAGTTAGGTAATGAAAAAATATTAGGCCCCTTTTTTATTATTTTGTCGTATAATAAAACAATACTTAGATAAAACGAATCAAAGTTTAGGAGTGGGGGTCAAAAACGTCATTTCTACGTGTAAAATGTACATAGAAGTGACGTCACGCGACATTTCAAATCAATATATCGGCGAAAGTATTTGTTTCTGTAAGATAATAAAAAATACGTGTCTAATGATTTAAAATAATCTACCAGGCGGACATTAAAATAAAAATTAGGCGTCTACCCTATTGTTTATTAACATCAATCGTTGCATATCAATTAATTTAAAAGGCATTTAAAAATAGATTCATAGAAGGAAGAATATATTCTGGTTTATGTTTGGACATCGATTTACCTATAATTCTGACATTTATGAGCCGTGGGTCAAACAAACATAGAATTTCATGTGAAGTTCAAGCCAGCTTCAGCCAGCAAGCTGAAAACAACACACATTGGACCATGTTATTGTAATAAATATTGTATAACTATATTTAACTTGTTAAGTATTCAAATTATACACAGTTAATAATAGCTATTGTTCATGGTTGTATTGTTATTAACTACATAAATATACATACATACATACATAACATCACGCCTGTCTCCCATGGGGGTAGGCAGAGACTAAGGAACGCCAATTACTACGATTCTTACATACCTCTTTCGCATCATAAACAGTCATCAATCTTTTCATGCATGCTCGTCGGTTAAGGGTTCTTTTAATTTGGCCCTTCTTTAATATATCGCCAATCTGGTCACTATATGTCCGTCTAGGGCGCCCTCTACCGACGGCCCCATTCATATCCGCTCTGTATACTTCTTTCGTTACTCTACTTTCATCCATCCTTTCTACATGTCCAAATCAGCGTAACATTCCCTTTTCAATCCTTGTCACTACTTCATCTTTCAAACCACACCTTTCTCTAATAACACTATTTTTCACTCGATCTCTCAATTTTAGTCCACACCTACTTCTTAGGGCTCTCATTTCCACCGCATTAATCCTGCTTTCATGCTTCTTCTGCCACACCCATGATTCACTACCATACATAAGCGTTGGTGTCAATACACACTGCATTACAGCAAGTCGAGCTTTGCTGGATATTATTTTACTCGACATGACAGAGTGTAAATAGCACCATTAACACTATTTCCCGCTTTCACTCTCCTTTCAATATCCCCGTCACACTTTCCATCTCTCGTAAATAGTGATCCCAGATACACAAATTCATTCACTTGTTCCAATTTTTCATCACCTATCATTAATCATCAATCAGTTGATTATAGTACAGTTGATTTTTAATTCGATCATTATTACCTAAAACCAGTCATACATACATAGCTTCATATAAAACAACATTCCATTACATCTAAAACCGCACAACTTCAGAATTTCACATCAAAAACAGTGTTTATTGAAAAAGCAGACAACACGAAACCGCTCAAAAGAAATAAACAAATGAGCGAAACCGACAATAATGATAACAGCTCACAAAGATCTGAAAAGCGGTTCAATCCAGATGGAACCGGTTTACAAAAGAGTTGAGTTGGAAATGAGCTCCGTGCCAAACAAGCAGAATTCTTTTAACTACTCACATGTCTAGAGCGACAGATACGTTGGTTCTCGTTAAAATTTCATGCACTGTGTAATACTTAAGGCCTGTTTTCATTGGGCAACATTTGTCGCGCGACATGCAGTATATTATAGCTCAACATCGTCTCTACACTTGCTGAACAAAAGTTGATTTTCAACCAGCATAGACCGTTTATGAACTTGTTGAACTAACAGCTCCGTGTAGTGACCACCCCTTTTCTTGCCGTAGATGTCATAACAATCGAATAAGGGCCTACACATAGACTGTATAGAAGCAGTTCCTGATAACCCTGTTCCTTTTAAACGGTGACCTCCAACCCTGATAGTAAAGCGAAGAAAATATGGCTAACAGTTCTTTCAAAGCAGCTGTAGTACATGTACAATATGAACACCATTATGTGCTGGGATTAAAAATCAAAGACAGAGTCAGGAACGTTGACATGAGATCAAAAACAAAACTCACAGGCATACTTACCCGGATAGACACCCAAAAATGGAGATGGGCTGGGCATACGCTACGTCATCCTATTAACAAATCGAGCAAACAAGTCACCCTCTGGCTACCAAGGGATGGAAAAAGAAGCAGAGGTCGCCAAGTCAGGAGATGGGAGAATGACTTGAAAGTGACAGCGGGACCATACTGGTTGAGAGTGGCAAAAGACAGAATGCATTGGAAAGAATTGGAGGAAGCCTATGCCAAAAGGCACCGAACTTTGGGAACTCCTGTAACCCTATGTTTAGGTATAAAAGGCCATATTAAATTCTTTTGTAGTCAGGGTACCGACTGAACATCTGCCAACCTTAATGAAAGAGGAGTTTTGGCCGCGAGGGGTAGTCTTCCGACGGTTCCGAGGTGGGCTACCGGACACTGTGCGACACACGACGCCGTCTATTCGTGTGACCTAGTTATTAAGTACTTAATTGAGTAATTATTTTGTTTGTAATGTATGTATAGTATTTATAAATCTTTAATGTACGGTCCAGGGTTCACCAATCGCTGGCTCTTCAAGTGGTTCGGAGCGTCTGCAGCACAGGTATTCGGAACAAAGTGCTCTACAGCAACAGCAACGAAACACCGAAAGACAAATAAAAAAACAAACTTCACGGACCAACATGTGGGCAATAACATCAGCCATATGTACAGCTGCGGGTCTCATTTCGTCGACTTTCAGAAGGAGTGAATCCGGCTCCACTAGCGGGGGAGGCGACAGCGCTCGGGTGCATCCTGCCCAGTCCAGGTCGCCGCCAACCAGAGCCGCCATGGGTCACGTCTCTCCGCCGAAGTTTCGCCATGCTACCACTCCCAGAGACCACCTCATAAACGCCTTCCTCGAGTTTGTCGCAGTAATAGAGGCAACAAAACAAGTCAACTTGCGAACTTGCAAAACGATCCTGCAGACATATCTGCAGGGTAACGAGCTGTTACTGAATGATAGACTCGAGGCTGCGGAGGCGGTCATATACGACAACAGTAAATCGAGAGTATTGAGAGGAGATTCTATAAGTCGTAGTATGGCAGCTTACAACGCCACCGCAGGGTTTGTGTCTCTGGATGAGAAGGAATCGGATAAACGGGGAGTTGTGAAATTTAAAACTCCTCCTGAAGACTCCTTAGTGGTTGTTGCCAGGTGCACGAGGATTATGTTGGAGGATGGGATCTTGGAAATGGTGGGATCCATTTCGGAGCCTGGGCCGGGCGGCGTGGACTTTGGGGGCTGGGATGCCCCGACATTTCACTGGACAAATGGAGTGCCGGGATGTGGCAAAACTACATGGATAATGAACGAATTCGAAGCGGAAAGGTATTTAATCGTCACCACAACAACTTAAGCAGCAAATGACCTCAGAGGCAAACTATCCTGCCGAATCGGAGGATTAGTCAAATCCAAAGTCCGAACAATGGCATCCATTTTAGTGAACGGATTAAAAGAGCAAGAGAGCTGCCACCGAATCATGGTAGATGAGGCTCTCATGAATCACTTTGGGGCCATTGTGATGGCGGCCCGAATAACTCAGGCCAAAGAAGTTCTGCTGATTGGTGACATAAATCAACTTCCCTTCATTGACCGAGACAAATTCTTCCCCCTCATTTACAACCGGCCTACACACGTCGTGGCTATTAGCCAAGAACTTCTCTGCACTCACAGGAACCCTATGGATGTAGCATATGCTCTTAGTACTGTGTACAGTGGCATATATTCGTCTGCGTCGGGTGTGAGATCCCTTGAGTTAAAAAGCTTCTCAGGGTCGCGGATACCCAAATCTCCTCCAAACACGTTATACCTGGTACACACTCAGGTCGAAAAGGAATCCCTTAAAAACCAGGGATATGGATCGGGTGTGGGATCCCGCGTACTCACAATACACGAGGCTCAGGGGCTTTCGTACGCGGCAGTGGTTCTTGTAAATACAGCGGAGAAGAAACAGCGGATACACGACAGTGTACCGCACGCCGTGGTAGCTATATCCCGTCACACTAACAGCTGTGTTTACTACACGAATACCAGTGACGACGCGATCAGCAAATTAATCAGACGGGCGGTGGGTGAGAGTGAGCGGGGGATCCTGGACTATAACTTGAAAATGGCTATCAGGAATAGGGACATGGCGGTAGTGGGCGCTCTTTTGGGTGGGGAGGGCTCGCTGTAGGCTTGAATTGTGATGCAGGCGTGACATTGATATATATATATATTGATATATGTATTGTGTGTGTTTAATAATGTTAAAATGTAGTAAATATAATGTAACGTAATGTAAATTTTATCAATAAGACTGACAAAATCCATTGGCACTACTGGAATCGGCTTACTGCTGCGTGAGCAGACGTCATGCATTCTTAAATGTTCTACAGTCGGTGGCGCTGTGGGCTGGGTCGCTCCGTTCCCTACGAAATGGTTGATCGGACCGATTGCTGGCCCTCACGTCATGCTCGTGAACGGGCGCCTTATGCTGGAGCAGGTCGGCTCGCTCGTCGCGCGTGTGGGTCGATCCAGTAAGGTTAATGTAAATGTAGTAAAACATGTATTGTGTATATATAGGTAGATATTAGACACAACTTCTTTGAGAAAAAAAAAAAATGTGGTTAATGTAGCACGTAAGATTTCTGTAACAATTAATTTAGACTGTACATTAAAAGAAAATGTAATGGAATGACAAGGGCACGGACAAGAGTCCGTGGAGAATAAGAAATGTAATATATAGAAAAAAAAAATCTTTAATGTATTAGTTTAAAGTATTCGATATGGGCCTGTAATGCCTGAAATAAATAAATAAAAATAAAAAAATATATATTATTACTAGCTTCTGCCCGCGACTTCGTACGCGCAATCCCGTTTCTCCCGTTCCCGTAAGATTTTCAGGATTGTTTCTGTCTTAAGAACCTTCTCCTGACAATAACAAACACAACAAAAAAAAATCAGCCAAATCGATCTAGCCGTTCTCAAGTTATGGCGTGACAACGGGAAACGAGTTTCATTTTTATAAACAAGGTGTTGTTTTAAAGCCGCGTCATTTTCTAGGAGGTAACTGCGCGATCGATTCTGAGTCGTCGCCGCCGTCTTGTTACTAGTTTTATAACGCGGCTTAACACACACAAACTCAAACACGTAATTGATATTATTCCTAATTCCATAAAACTCCAATAAGAAACATTGCTGTCGCAAACTCAAACTCAAACTCAAAAGCATTTATTTCAATTAAACCATAATTTGGTACTTTTGAAACGTCAACAAATATGAAATATATGTATAATAGTCTGTCAGCCTGTCCGTCAGTGAAGCTAGGCGCTCGTTCCAAAATGTCGATTCGAGTGGAGAAGAACGAGCAAGAAACTCCATTCGTTACTCTTTTAAAAAAAGTCTGTTTTACACTGCTCTGATACATATTCCAATATTGTACACAGATGTGAGAATAATGTAAAGACATACCTGACGCAACATACAAATAACAGAACATACTAAAATAGAAAAAAAAAAACAAAACCAAGACAAAACAAATATCTTAAGTCTGACATGGTCCTCACATATGTATACTGACAATCCATATAAAATAGTGCTTCTATACAAGAAAAAAAAAATAAACTCTTGTTTAAATAGAGAAAGAAATGCTCGATGCCACAAGAAAAATAGATTGCCTTCATCGGAATCAAAGTATTAAATTACCTATTATCGTAATCTGAACTAGGTACTGACTACATTTGAGTATTGTCCAGTGGAGCCGAACCAACACGCTGCCAAGCATTCCTATCCTCAAGATAATGCCATCGCGAAGGACACACCGGGCGTCGGGGATCGCGAGACGATCTCCGGCCACCGTAAGCGCGGGCCTGCGGACGGCGAGCATGGGTGGCTCCCCGTCCGACCAGAAACAGACCCGAGCGTACGGCGCGTCGCGTTCCGCGCGCGCCTCAAAGAGCCATCAGACCACCACAGATGGGGCCCAATACGGCCGATGCCGATTCGGAGTCGCGGAGAACCTAACGGGTAACCGGGGCTCCGGCTCGACGTGCAGGAGAAGGAACGGGGTGGTTTTTAGTCAGTAAGAGTCTGACACTCCCTCCCGCCTCACCCAGGCGGGAGAAGTCATTCGATGATTTTCCCCCCGTAAAAAAAAAAAAAAAACCTCAAGATAATCAATCACCCTGTAGTAAGCTTGTTTACATAATTCGCGCTTAATATATGTTTTAAATTTACTTTCATTGAGATCTAGTATGCTATTTGGTATTTTATTATAGCATTTAATACCTAACCCCATAAAGGATTTCTGTACCTTGGACAGTCTGAATTGCAGTACAGCTAACTTATTCTTGCCTCTAGTATTAAGATTGTGTCTATCGCTTCTTTTTTCGAACAATTGCCTATTCTTTCTTACATACATTATATTTTCATATATGTATTGACAGGGCACCGTTAAGATAGGTATTTATCGTTTTAAACAATTCTCTTAGCGATTCGCAACGGCGTAAGTTATATATTGCTCGGATAGCCCGCTTTTGAAGAATAAAAATTGATTCTATTTCTGCAGCTCGATCCCACAATAAAATGCCGTACGACATAATGCTGTGAAAGTAACTAAAATAGACAAGTCTTGCCGTATCCACGTCCGTGATCTGTCTAATCTGTCTAACTGCAAAAGCAGCTGAGCTTAATCTCCCCGAAAGCGCCTTTATATGCGGGCCCCATTGTAGTCTATTGTCTAATGTAATGCCTAAAAATACCGTCTCGTCGACAAATTCTAACTTTTGGCCGTTTAAAACAACATCACAATCATTACTTCGGACGTTTGGTAAACTAAATTTAATACATTTTGTTTTTTTCTCATTAAGCGCTAGATTATTAATGGTGAACCAGTTTTGCACTCGAAGAATGGAACTGTTTACGTCGTCAAGATTATTAGCACGTCGATCTATTTTAAAAATTAATGAGGTATCATCTGAGAAAAGCACCATTCTTGGTTCATTCTTGAATATAAATGGCAAATCATTTATATAGACTAAAAAGAGAAAGGGACCCAATATTGAACCCTGTGGAACGCCCATATTCATCGTAGAGCCCTGCGAGTTAATACCGTTAACATGAACCTTTAATTGCCTATCTTCTAAATAAGACTTTATTAGACAGAGTGCGGTGCTTCTGATCACGTAGTGATCTAATTTCAGCAAAAGTGTCTCGTGGTCAACGCAATCGAACGCTTTTGAGAGGTCACAAAAGATACCAATAGCATCTTGTGCTTCCTCCCAAGCACCAAATATTTCTTTCATTAAAGTGACACCGGCGTCAGTTGTACAACGACCTTTAGTAAAACCGTATTGTTGTTGGTGAAAGATAGAATGTTTATTAAAATGATGAAGCATCCGAGACAGCATTAACTTTTCAAATACTTTGCTGAGAACCGGCAAAACAGATACTGGCCTATAATTGTTTGGTTCTTTAGTGTCACCACTTTTAAATAGTGGGATAACTTTACTATATTTCATTAGGTCAGGGAAAACACCGTCATCTATACTTTTATTGAAAATCACAGCCAAGTATGGCGCTATAGTTTGAATAAGTGATTTGCAAACTTTTACCGATAGTCCCCATAGATCTTCAGTTGATTTGATCTTGATCTCTTTAAAAACTTTTATTATTTCTAGAGGATTCGTATATCGAAAACTAAAGTCGTGCTGGCACGATTGTGTATTATTCTTAAGCAAAGTTACAGAGAGTGTTGCTGATGACTCTAAATCTTTGGTTGTTTTGATAGGAATGTTGGCAAAAAAATGTTCAAACTCCCGGGCTACATCCACGTTGGATGAAATATGTCCCCTTTCAGTATTTAAACTAAATTCTGAATTTCTTAATCGTTTCCTACCAGTCTCGTTGTGTATAACTTTCCAAGTAGCTTTTATCTTATCATCAGCTGCTTTTATTTTATTACTAATATAAAGACGTTTCGCGGTTCTGCATACTATTCTAAAGGTTTTTGAATATGATGTTACATACTGATGAAATTGGAGGTTGGTGTTGTATGGTTTCATTCCATAAAGCTCAAAAAGTTTGTCCCTACTCTTACGAATACCGACAGTTGCCCAATCGCTAAATACGAACTTGGTATGAATGTCTTTTGTTTTTATTGGCAAAATATTGTTAAATTCTGTGTTTATAACTTTAAAAAAATCTTCGTATAACTGACTAGGATGAATTATATCTAGTGTTTTTGTACCTAATTTATTAGCCACAGAATTCTTGAGTTTCTCTAATTTATTAAAAGTAATTTGTTTAAATCTTATTCGAATTTTCTGCAGAGGCAAGTAAGAGCTAAAAGCAACCATAAGTCCACAGTGGTCGGAAGGCAAGCTGTTCATGCCTTTTTTTTCTCGATAATCACAATTACAGAAAACATTATCGATACAAGTGGCAGTGGAAGATGTTATTCTGGTTGGCTCCAGAAACACATTTTTCAAATTAAATGAATAAAATAAATTTAATAGCTCCATGCTACTTGTGTTATTCTCTAATAAATTTATATTAAAATCGCCACATACAAGTACAGATTTATTACCAGACGCTTATTCTGAAATATTGTCGAACTAAAATGATTTATTGTAGGCGTATTTTTAAGTATTGGCCCGAAACTTTCTTTTACATTGAACCTTTATGACTTCTGTGACATGCCCCCGAGATATGACACGGCTTCAAAACTACACCTTGTATATAGATGTGCAGCATGCAGATCAAATATTGCTTAATGATCATGAGACTTTAGGGATTCAGACTAATATGAGTCTCTACGTCGCAGCTTCAAAGCTGAACCTTCTAGATAAGGCAGAAATTCCCCTTTGTTTTACACACGAGAACGCAACAAACCATACAAAACCACTTTATCATGATCTCTCTTTGTATGATCTTTTGGCACTTTCAACGGTCAGTTTATACTGGATATTCATATGAACAATAAATTGTTTTGTTTAATACAGACTTATGTTTCAGAATACGTGTTATATTTACGACTTTAATTATTATTGTGTTAGTGTTTGTGAAGTTCTCGCGGATCAAATGTTAATAGGAAATTTATTTGATGTATATCGATATCAATATTATCATTTGCCACACGTACTAAATTATAATGTATTACTATCTAATCGTGGATATCAAAAACGATGCGGGTTTCCCCAAGAAAGATTTAAATTATCTCGGAGAAGGGAAAGTAGAAATATATCCACGACCTGAATTGACAGTCTCTTCTTTTTGGATATCAATTAAGATAGAGTAGTTATCGGATAATTATAGTAGAATGAAGCCATATCTAGTTTTTTTAGTGAACTAAAATTTCTGTTCATAACATGAACATGCTATGTCAGCGAGATAACCCTACGTGATAAAGTACTGAAAAAACATATTAATTCCGGAATATATAACTAGACTATTTACATCATCATCATCATCATAACATCACGCCTTTTATCCCCGAAGGGGTAGACAGAGGTGCACAATACGGCACTTAATGCCACTGTACAATGTAACACCCACTTTTCACATTTAATGTTATGAGTCCCATGTAATAGGTGGTGAGCCTATTGTCATATACCGGGCATAATTCCAGACTCCGTGTTACTACTGAGTTGTCATAAAAAACTCTGTAATACTTTGCCCGACCCGGGAAATGCACCCGAGACCCCTTAACCGGCAGTCGCACTTGCGACCACTCGGCCAATGAAACAGTATATTTTTACATGAAATTCTATTATGGGATGTTTAAATGAATATTAACTCACATGCTGGACCTACCATAGCGAAAAATCTATAGCATTAATTTCTAATAATTCAAACTTTGTTTTTATTAATTAAAATTGTAATAATAAAATAAATGATTAAGCATGTTTCAAAAATACTATTTTCATGGTTTATCAAAAACAATCGCGCCTCCATCATCATAAGAATGATTAATTTGGTATTTTTATTTTAAGTTTCCTTATATTTTATCATGGCAATATTGATCTCATACCTTTTTATTCACTTTGCTATTTAGACGTATTAAATCAATTTAGGATCTCTTATAACATAACGGTTTTTATGAAAACTCCTGCATTTAAAGAAAATGCCTTAAACAGAGTGAAAAATTATGATAATTATACTATGCGTGGGAGAGCCATGCTTCGGCACGAATGGGCCGGCTCGACCGGAGTGATACCACGGCCTCACAGAAAACCGACGTGAAGCAACGCTTGCATTGTGTTTCGTCGTGTGAGTGAGGTTACCGGAGGCCCAATTACCCTCCCCTTCCCCAATCTCCGCAATTCCTGAATCCCCAACGAACCTTAAACTCCTAACCCCCAAAGGGCCGGTAACGCACTTGTAACGCCTCTGGTGTTCCAGGTGTCCATGGGCGACGCCGATTGCTTACCATCAGGTGATCCGTCTGCTCGTTTACCGGCTTATGCCATAAAAAAAATGTGTCATGCACTAAAAAAAAACATTCTGCATCATAACAACACACATGGAATGCCATTTAAAAATATCACACACGCGTCCCAAAACACAGTTAGCAAAAGCTAAAGCCAAACAGATAAAAAAAAAGAAAAAAAAAGAATGCACGTTCTAAAATCGAATTCCATTCTCTTTGAGTCTGAGGTAACAACGATATAAAAGCAGTCTAGACAGGATGCGACACAAACGGTCTGGCGTTAAAGCACTTATGATTTTTTAGAACAAAAAAGTGTACGCGAGAATTCTTTTTATGTGTAGGGTTATGTTACAATATCGCTTTTTGTTATTTATATCAAGGACGAGATGGAAATAGAAAATTGAGGTTTTATGCAAATGAGTCGTGTATTTGAAGATGAAGATGAAATAAGTGTGATTTGTGTATGAAGAAGTAGGTAATTAGATAGGTTTAGAAACAATAGTGTTTGTAAGTTGCCTTGCTTATATATTTTCGAGACTGCCTTGTTTGTGTGGTGTAACCCACATCTATTCCTAAAAGTTTCGGAGGTCAAGAGGAATCCAATACGTACAAAATTTGTAAATAAATTATATCCAGTGACATGTAAAACTGCATTGGTAAAGAAAAGTTTTTTTGGTATTGCACCTCGCATCTACAATAAGGTACCAGATGTTATGAAAAGTATTGAAATTTAAAAAGACGCTAAAAGAACTTTTGCTTTACAAATGCTATTATAATATTGACGACTTTCTTAATTATGACTTACTGACTTATTAATAATGTGATACCTTTAATTTCATCTTTCTTGACATTCAATAATTATAATTATTTCAATTCTTAATTTATTGGTAACGTATATTGTATGAGATTGTATAAGCTAAACTTGTAGATAAATTGATAAGGAAATACTTGCATGCCATAATGGCAAAATGTGGAGAACCATACCATAAATATTAAACACCTTTTGTATATTTTATAACCCATGTTTGCAACCGAAATAAATGATTTGATTTGATTTGATTTGATTTGATTTGATTTGATTTGATTTGATTTGATTTGATTTGATTTGATTTGATTTGATTTGATTTGATTTGATTTGATTTGATTTGATTTGATTTGATTTGATTTGATTTGATTTGATTTGATTTGATTTGATTTGATTTGATTTGATTTGATTTGATTTGATTTGATTTGATTTGATTTGATTTGATTTGATTTGATTTGATTTGATTTGATTTGATTTGATTTGATTTGATTTGATTTGATTTGATTTGATTTGATTTGATTTGATTTGATTTGATAAGTACAATCAATTAAAAGGGTCCAAAATTTTGGCCAACTTGAGACGCTTAGTTTTGCTCCGTACTCGAAGTAAAACAAAGAATTATTTATGATAATTGTGTCAAAGAAAGTACTTACACCTATCCCAAGTGTTGTCTCAAAATACATTCTTCATATTCCTTTTTGTTTGTTTATTCATTTGACAATTTATATTTCTGAAAATGATAACATGTCCCTATATCATAAACCTGAAACATTGTTATTGCAATCTCGTTACCCGACTTTACATAATCGATAAGTTATCGGAGTGATTCATTAATTTGATTGTGACGTCAAGTACTAAGTGTTCAGTATTTCAGGTGTTCATTTCTGCTGAACTACTCATTCCTAATCATACACATACAGAAATCACAAAGTAAAAGTCAAAGTCAAAATCATTTATTTCAATTAGACCAGAGAGGCACTTTTGAACGTCAATAAAAAAATTAAAGGTGAAGCTATTTGCTCATTCCAAGGTGTAGATTCCTATGGAGAAGAACGAGCAAGAAACTCCATAGGTTACTCTTTTTCAATCTAGTTCACAATACAATTCTCTAATTACATAGTTGTGTTGTTTGGGTTGTGCGAGAACAATGTAACACTAAAATACAGTCAAAGAGATCGAAAAAATATAACCTTAAAGGACATTAAAAAAAATATATACAGTCTGGAGCTGACCAATCCCAGTTGATGGAAACACACGCAAAAATACCGTCACACATAATGATAATCATAATTACGAACATCTGTAATAGACGTCAGGGAAACTTAGAAGTCTAAAAATCTTCATCAACATCATAAACAGTTCTTAAAAATACTCTACTGGATTATGACCCTTCTGATTATGATAAGAAGGTTCATCAATATTTCCACGCTTAGCAAAATGGATGAATGCAGTTCGGTTTTTGATAAACATTTTACATATATTCCAACACATTTAGTTACTGCAAAAATTACATAAAATCCCGCCTCTTATCCCCGAAAGGATAGGCAAAGGTACACATTACGGCACTTTATATCACTGTACAATGTAACACCAACTTTTCACTATTTATGTTACCTATGAGTCCCATGTACCTTATGGTGTACCGTATGTATGGACCCTATTGCCATATACCGAGCACATTTCCCAACTCCGTCCTAGTAACGAGTTTTTCTTAAAAAACCCAGGAGTACTTTGCCCGGCCCGGCCCTTTGCTCGGCAATCGCACTTGTGACCACGTCGCCAATGAGGCAGTCAAAAATTCATTTCACAAAATCGTGTCACCGAACCAGCTAGTCTGAAAAGGCCTTTATAGTCGCGAATGTAAACGAATATATGATTCAGCATCGTCTGACAACATTGCACTGTCCGATCACAAAGCAGTCCAGACGTGGGTTGTAACTTATATGTTCGTTCATTCAAGTGCCCGAATGTGGTAATTTTATGTTCATTATATAAATGGATATATAAAAAAACACATTAGGGAAAAAATGTATCTATGAAATAATTAGTGAGTCCGATCATCACAAGATTCCCGGACAAGGTTTCGGAATTTGTTTTTAGATGCTGCGAACAAATCAATGTGGCTAAAATATTTTATCATCATCATATCAGCCTAAGGGCCCTCAGTGGACTACAGTAGCACAGGATAGAGAAAAGTGGAATGCTTTGGAGCAGGCCTTTAAGGGTTCTTACAGGATGCAAACTAACCAACACGAACAATAAAAAGATTTTAATTACAGATAATTTTACACATTATTCTTGCTGTTAATATTATTACACACTTACAATACTAACAGCAAGAATAAAGTGTAAAATTACCTGTAAGAAATAAATGGCTTTTTTTATTTTTATTTATTTTATCAGCCTAAAGAGGTCCACTGCTAAATATATCACTTCACTGCCTAGCTTCACTGACAGACGGACGGACAATTAAATTTTTGACATTTCAAAAGTGCCTAGCTAAGGAATTATTGAAATAAATACTTCGATTTTGACTTTATATGAATATAGGCCTTCTCCAATGACTTCTAATAGGCAGCCGCTCCCTGGAACATAAAATACGACATCTAACTACCGTACAACGGGGTGAATAGAGTTCGACGGATGAATAGTTACAGGAATTTTCCCAACATTTATTCACCCCTCTTCTGTATCTATTCACCCCTTGAATTCTATTCACCACGTTTTACCGTTACTTTAATTATTTTTCATAGTACATCAGTACAGATGAAATCAAAATTGGATACTTCTACTTAGTCACAAAACTCTTCTTTGCAAATCTTCACGTCTTTTCGACTATATTAATAAAATATAATATGTTATATGTATGACAACAAAACTCTATGTTTGTTCTTTATACTGACTTTGTTAAAACAATAACCAAGTCTAGGTCGTATGAACACAGTTTTGTAGTAATGAGGTCATTGCACTTGTATGTGTAGATGTCTGACAACTGTCAACTGTCAGTATCCTGTTGTCATGGCGTAGTTTTAGGTCCGATGACTAACAATATACGTATGATAAAAAACGTAAGTAAATTATTGAAATACTTATTAGCTTCATTTGTGTCGCTTAAACGTTTAATTATAATTTGTCAATAAACTGTATATTACATAGTATAAAACAAAGTCGCTATCCGCCGTCTGTCTGCCCCTATGTATGCTCAAATCTTTAAAACCACGCAACGGATTTTGATGCGTTTTTTTTTAATTGGTAGTGATTCTTAAGGAAGGTTTATATGTATAATACATGCATATTACACCCGTGCGAATGCGGGGCGGGTCGTTAGTGTTTTTATAATAACTATGTTGAGACATACTAAATTAACTAAAAATCGCGGGTTACTCACGTGAAAATACTGACAAAACCTCTACTAATTTCGAACCACAAAAGGGTTCTTACCTAGCGTGCGCAGTTGCGGCGATGTCGCGCAGCCTACTGAAGAAATTGTAGTCGACAAAGAAACACTAGAATAACTCTTGTATGCTCCACAATTCGTTATTCTGGGTCTAGATGTGATGTGGATGTACAATTAACGTTTTGCAAATTTATTCAGGACACGGGAGAAAAATACCAGTGTAGGACAGTGTTTAAAAAAGTCGTAACATGGATCTAAAGTTAGCATTCAACTAATTCAAATTCTTAACCGTCTGCAGCTGACGTGTAGTCCCACAGACACCGCGAAATACAAAATCACGTGTTATACCGTCATTTTTCAAATACGAGCATCACTGCTGCGAGTACCTTACTGTATAGTGCTCGCTATACTTTAATTCTACAAAAATATTTGCTGTTGAAATGGTGTCTGGTATAATATACACCTCAATTGAATTGTAACAATTTAACCACGTCAGTTGCAGAGAGTTAATTGCGTTCCACAATGTTTTACTTAGGTGGACTTTAACATAGAATAATAAAGATCATTGTGGACCCTGTCAGGCACAGCAAGGAAATATATAATTTTAATACAAATAAAACTTACAAACTAGCATTACAGAGTGACTATGGATGACTATGCATAACTAGCATGACTATGGATAGGCAACAAAAACAAAGAAACAAAATCGACAAACACAGACAAGTCTCTCCAAACAATAGTCTCATCGACGTAAAAGTATACATAAAATCTCTATAAAACATTTATTCTTCAATTTTATTATCTTCTCATTTTGATTGAACAATAAAAACAATACCCAAATACGTACGTAATACATTATATTTTTCATATACCTACTGAAATCCAGTAATATGAAGTGTCTGCAAATATTTTCAGTTCCACAATAGCCTTCACAATAGGATCAAGGTACTTTATTTCGTAAATCTTTTTCAGTCAATTTATTGTTTTCACTGAAAATTGTACTGAATGTGTCGAGCTCAACAGATTGAGGATTAATTGGTGAACTGTTGCCTTACTGATTGGAGTAATTTGATTCATTATGATTTGTTATGACTGCCGCGTTTCTGTATTAATTACAAGCGCGACCATTGAGCATTTTTTTAAGGGGGTAAAATCATCGAATGCCTGCTCCCACCTAGGTGGGGCGAGGGGGGAGTGTCAGACTCTTACTGACTAAAAACCACCCCGTTCCTTCTCCTGCACGTCGAACCGGAGCCCCGGTAACCCGTTAGGTTCTCCACTACACCATTGAGCATGGGGCCTTGAATTTAGTCCTTAGATACTTACACTGAATTATTTTCCCAAAGTATAACTGGGTGTTTTAAAAATCTCGGTAGTAGCACGGAGTCTAGAATTGTGCCCGGTATATAGCAAAACGCTCATCCCCTATTACATGGAACTCATATAACATAAATAGTGAAAAGTGGGTGTTACATTGTATAGTGGTATATTAAGTGCCGTAATGTACACCTCTGCCTATCCCGTCAGGAATAAAAGGCGTGATGTTATGTGCATGTTGCCTTACTAATTGGAGTAATTTGATTTATTATAATTTGTTTTGACTAAGGCGTTTGTGAAGTGATATTGAGCATGATCAAATTGTTTTTAGGTCGTAAATTTTAAGAACCTCTATATAGTTTCGAATTTAGGTCTATGTTCTGTCTTTTCCTGTTAATAATTTTACACAATACACTTACATAAACACATTTACATAAACACTAATTGTTAAACCCGACTTCGTCCGCGTAGAATAATGACTTGCAGAAATTGAGTTTACTAATAACAAGTGGATGCAGTAAAATAATCTTTTTTTTAATCACACATCGGGATACATTAAATAAATATTATACGGTTCCGTTATTTTTTCTCTTTTCAAATTTAGCGCATCACAGATAATGTAGGATTCCAATGGTAAATTAATATTTGAAATCGGTCCAGTAGTTTCGGAGCCCTATTCAATTCAAACAAACAAAAAATATCATCTTTCCTTTTATAATATTGAGTGTAGATGTTTGAGTAACATTAGAACTAAACCAAACTACACACGCCACGATATCATTTGTTTCTAGAACATACAAGACCAAGTTCAATGTTATCAACTACCTAAATAAATTCGCAGACATATTATTTACGTTTTTGACAGAAACATTCTAATCTCATTACATTTATCTTTGTATGTATACATGACATTGGTACCTATTTAAGTATTTACGCGTCCTATTTATTTAGACTATATGCGATATGATTTTTAATAACTATTTGTCACTTTTTACTCAGCAATAACACTTCATAGTTCTAACAAAGAATTTCATGATATTTTGTTTTTTTTGCCTCGTCGACCGAGTAGTCGCAAGTGCGACTGCCGGGCAAGGGGTCTTGGGTTCGATTCCCGGGTCGGGCAAAGTATTACTGGGTTTCTTAAAAATTCTCAGTAGTAGCACGGAGTCTGGAAATGTGCCCGGTATATGGCAATAGGCTCACCCCCTATTACATGGGACTCATAACAACTAGTGAAAAGTGGGTGTTACATTGTACTGTGGTAGAATGTGCACCTCTGCCTACCCCTTCGGGGATAAAAGGCGTGATGTTATGTATGTTTGTTTTTTTTTAATTTAATAACCGTTTACTACTAACGTTAACTAGGATTATCCTGTGTCTTGGGTGCGTTTACAAACATTCAAGTTCACATACACATGACACCCAGACCCGGAACATCAATCTGTGGATCTCACAAAGAGTTGTTCCGTGCGGGAATTGAAACCGCGACACGATACGCAGCAGCCGGTTGTTCAGCCACCGTGCAGTCAAAGTTACTACAATCATATCTCATAAAACCAAATCGCATCAACATACGAACTCATGTCACTGTAAATGTAACTAAGCCTATACAACCTAATTTAACAATGTAATGCAGCATATAAATTAAGACTAACCGCAACCACTACGTATCAAAATTCTTTGGGCCCTTAGGCCTTGGGCAGTTCCCTTAACATAATCCCACACATAGCTTGCCCTTTTACCAAGCTACTTGCCGTCAACCGAGGTCAACGCAATAATTCTTTTCGTTCCATTCTTCCCTATCAAGCGTCATTCTATCACAAACTCAACTGGCAACGCATCTGTGACTCCTCTGCTGATCGCTTATCATCAGGTGAACCATCTGCTCGGTTACCTCCTACTCCATAAAATACTTCTTTACATCATTAAAAGATACTGCACCCTTTTTTTATATGTGATGGGCCGACGTATGACCCCTATCTCGCCTGGTGGTAAGCAATGATGCGGTCTACGATGAAGCACGTCGACCCATAAGCAACCTATCCACTCAGGCCTTGAAGACACCCAGGTTATATTGCCTTTAGAAAACACAGACTCTGGCAAAGAATTCCACTCCTAAGCAGTTTCAAGACAAACCTAGTTCAATATATGTATAACAATAGCACGTCTCTAATTCATCTAAATACTTCGAGTTTTATGGTTTTTAACCAAAAAGTATTTGGTATTGTTTCTCTTTCTTTATTGCACCAACACCAACCATATTCTCACAGTATCATCTATCAGCCCATGTAAAGAATGAATAAGCTTGACAAAAAACCTGTGGCAACCTGGTGAACTACGACTTTGATATTTGTTATTTTTAACATAACATAACATAACATCACGCCTTTTATCCTCGAAGGGGTAGGCAGAGGTGCACATTATGCCACTGTACAATGTAAAACCCACTTTTCACTATTTATGTTATGAGTCCCATGTAATAGGGAGTGAGCCTATTGCCATATACCGGGCACAGTTCCAGACTCCGTGCTACTACTGAGAATTTTTTAAAAACCCATTAATACTTTGCCCTACCCGGGAATCGAACCCGAGACCCCTTACCCGGCAGTCGCAATTGCGACCACTCGGCCAACGAGGCAGTCATTTGTTATTTTTATCAAGTTTAAAAAGAAGAGGTACTTTGTTCAGATGATAGTTTATTCATGGGATATGGTCCGAAGTGAGTGTTCAGTACAAGTCAATATTAATATTAGTTCCAGCTGTCACTGCGTCAAACTCTTTTTTGCCAAGCTGTACTTTTTGTTGCAAAAAGTTTGAAGAAATAAATAGGTACAACGCTTCCAAAACTGAATATTTTTCGTGACCACAAAGGGATTCCTAGTTCAAAAGTAGGAAATGGAAATTTGAACATTTGAGATTACTTTCATCTCAATGGACGTAGAATTTACATTCTATTTTTGAAATATTGTCTAGCCAACAGTAGTAATAATTTCTCTACTATAAAGCACATTATGGTATTTGTCAATATCTTCAATTCAATAGGTACTTATCTCTCAGTAGCTGATTACAGTTTTAGGACAAACCCGGTTCAATATAAGCATCATTGCTCTAATTCACCCAAATACTTTTCTGTATTCCATGCTACATTTATTTTAGCACTTGCGAGCTTCACTGTCATTATTCCGAAAGCCAGAAAGATTGATATCTTGGCTAGAAACCAAATGTCTATAATGTAATTCTGATCCCGTTTACAACTACACACAATATGTTAATGGACGTCCAATATTTATAGCTTGTATTGGAGAAGTATAGGATGAGCTATAAATCCCTCTAGTGTTATTAGAGTTTTTGTGTCTGTTTTATTATTACTTTGTCTTTGGTTGTAAGTTAGTGTGCCAAGTAGCCCATGTATGAGGGTTCAGCTTTCATTTTCAGTTCCAATGGAGCCTACCGTATTTTTATCACCAGATAGAACCTCTCGTTCTATGTCCAATAGGGAATTAGCTAGCTTCACGTCATTGGACGTTCAATATTTGACAACTGCCATGATTGGTCAAAAAATCTCTTACCACATCTGCGGCATCTCGTGACCAAAAACTGCGGTAGCCCTCATTGGATTGTTTTAACAATATAATGAAATTGCCCTTTACTCCATTTACTTAAGGTAAAGTTAAAAAACAAAGCATAGAATCTGTAAAATCGTGTACACAGATACCATTAGGCCATTAGGTACGTCCAGCTATACCAAACAAACTTCAATATATTTTCAATTTTAATACTTCGTTATTAAGTCAAAATTCAATAGACTGATCTGATCACAGATCCTTGTTTTATTTCTAAAGTTAATCGCAACTCTTACATCATTGCGATGCTTTTCTGCAGTCTGCTAGTCTGCACCCTTTCAAAAATTTCCATGAACAATAAATCTAAGTGCAAACCTAGTGCATACATTAACGAGTGCAGAGCTTTGCATAGTACCTACGTGCCTTACATTCATTATGCATACAACACTTCCAAAACTGAATATTTTTCGTGACCACAAAGGGATTCCTTGCTCAAAAGTAGGAGATGGAAATTGGAATATTTGAGAGTACTTCCATCTCTATGGATGTAGAATTTACATTCTATTTTTGAAATATTGTCTAGCCAACAGTAGTAACACATTATAGTAGAGAAATCGCTATAAAGTACATTATGCTATTTGTCCATATCTTCAATACATTTATCGAAATGTAAAAAATAGTATATTTCTATAGATTCTATTGGAAATACATTTTTAAATTCTTTAAACATTTCCATCAAATAGCTTATTTCTTAAAAATTTAATAGGAAACGTTCGAAAATGAAGTATATCATAAAATCAATTATTAAATAAGGTTTACTGAAATAGATTTCCAGAACTTAACAAAATCCATGTAAGTATATGAATATATATACGTGTCACGTACATAGGGACCTTATTACGTAGATATTTAAGTTCTATAGAAAATTTCGATCGTCCTCAAGGGACAGAACCGCGAACTTACGTAGGTAGGTATTCATATTTCATTACAAATTAGGAACACTACTAAATTCTAGGTGAGATTTCTGTGTAAACTTTAAATATAATATCACACACTCATACTTAACAGTCACGCTTACGGCCTACAAAACCCTTCCTTCACGATAATAAATTACCACAAAAACCTTCAAAAACGGAGTAATTGGTTACACGAAAACAAAGGGCTCTAAAAATACCCAGTAGGTATCTTTACAGAGACCTTTAAAAGACCAGTTGGCCCGTGTAATTAAGTTTAGGTACATCTAATTAAGTGTTTACGCCTCTTAGAAACGAGACGAAAACACAGCAAACATTCGCTAATTATATCGCTTTATGCCTCGAGTTTAATTTTTGGAATAGAAAATGGCGTAACCACCGACTCCTCGCTTTTGTTTGAAATTCGCACCGCTTGAGGCCATATCCCCCGTACATACATAAAATGAACCGAAAACAGACAGAAGTTGCTTTATTTTCGTATATTTATAATAAATATTCCCTTAGAGCTCTGTTTTATTCAGATCAAAAACATTGCTTGTTTATGTTAAAGAGGTAATTACGAAAAGGTTTTATCATTTTATTTTTATAATGATAGGAAACTTTTTGGTAAACTGAATGGCCCAAAGGATAAAAGAGATAATTATAAAAAAAAGAAGTTTGAAAAAAGAACTGACAATAATACAGAAATAGAACATTGTGAGCTTACTATCATTGAGTTTTTTTTTAAATATAGGTTTACTTATCGATTAAGTTGAGGTTCACATTGATTCTTAGTACAGACTATAAATGTTAAACCGAATTTATTAAAATGGAGGAGGTTCTCAGTTTGACCAAACAGGTCAAGTATATGTGTATGTTTATGTTTTTTTTAATATTAGGTTTACTTCTCGATTAAGTTGAGGTTCACATTGATTCTTAGTACAGACTATAAATGTTAAACCGAATTTATTAAAATGGAGGAGGTTCTCAGGTTGACCAAACAGGTCAAGTATATGTGTATATTTGTGCGCGATTTTCTCGATATTTTCTGAACCTATTTCGATACGGGTTATCATAAAGAAGTGACACTTGAAAAAGGTTGGTCGGCTTTTTTAAACGTAGTTTATATAAGAATCATAATGAAACAAAAAGACTCAATAAGGCTTTACCCGAGATTCTTCTCGGCCGACATATAACATAAAATAACATTAAATCGCCTTGAAAATTCTATACCTAGTCTAGATACCATAAATACCTAATACGTACATATTTTCTCACCTTAGCACAAAATAACAGAGTATAGTTTATTTCCTTAATCAATATAGAACATTGGACGTCTGAGAACTACACAACCTGTGAGATTAGTCTAATTTACTTTCCTATATATTCGACTCATATACTCGTTACTATGTGTTTGTCTGATACGTTTTTGATAGAGGAAAGTGACCAAATATGGAATACCATTTTGTTTCTTACGCATAATTTTCACAAACGTTGCAAATAATAAAACTTTTTGTGGTATTTACAACAATTATATATTGTCGCTTTATTTTGTAACAAGGATTGCATAAGTTTCTTTCTTTTGAGTTAAAAATTAAAAAAAAACTAAACGACAATAATGGTACCTAAATTTGGAATAGGTACCCCAAATATGGAATAAGTGCTATTAATACGATTAAAACTAAACCGGAACTTAAATAAAACTCTTTAGAAAGGTTGGTACAACATAGAAAAGAACACAACGTATTTGCAAAAGTCACAAATTCAGGCATCAGTCTCTAGTCCGGGGCAATCAATATGTGCCCAGAGTCCACATTATGAGGCACTTGACCCATGTTTCTCTATGAGTATCATTTGAAAACAGAATACCACAGACAATACACTCCGAATCTTCAGAGTCTGGAGTTGTATTTTCTATCAAAGCATCAGCTCACTGTCTGTATCAAACAAAACAATGGACCATTCCATAATTGGATTTTGCAACGATTTTAAACTGACATTAATATTTTTATATTTAAGAAATAAATATAATTAAATACCACCGAAATCGACAAAAGAACATCTAAACTGTCTCTAAAAGTTATTAAAACCATACGATGTGCACTTTTTAAAGGAAAAATGCGTATCTTTCACATACGTTAGAAAGTTATGCAGAAGCGGCAAAACAAAACACTGCAATATTGACGAATGGGCTCACTCGACTGATATGTCACAGCCTGTACCCGCAGATGGGATAGAAACAAAGAGACAAACAGTGTTTCTTGCGTGTGTGAATTATAGTTTCTTAGTATAGCCGGTATTCCATATTAGAGATACTATTCCATATTTCGTCACTTTCCTCTACCTCTACATAAAGGTGTTTATATCAATATGATTGCACGGTCCGTGAATAGGCAACTGGCTGCTGCGCATCGTGTCGGCTTTTCGATTCCCGCACGGAACAACTCTTTGTGTGATCAATCCACAAATAAGGTAGTTTCCTAAATTTTATTTTAATATCCGTCGGGTTAAGTTAAAAGATTAGACACGTTTTTTTACTTATCTCTCAAAATTAAATACTTTCGACGATATATTAATTTAACACTTTGAGTACCGTCATTATAGACACAATTAAACAACAATAGGTTGCGGTCACCGGTGTCCTCGCGGTGTTTGACAGTTTGAAATATTATGTGACGTCACAGCGTGTCACATTTTGTAGCACGTTATGACGTAACGACCTCCCACTCCTAAACTTAGCGCCATTTTATCTAATTATTGCAACTAAATACGAGAAAATAAAAAAATACATAACATCAAAACATAACATCACGCCATTTATCCCCGAAGGGGTAGGCAGAGGTGCACACAGAAGTAACACCCACTTTTCACTATTTATGTTTTGAGTCCCATGTAATAGGGGGTGAGCCTATTGCCATATACCGGGCACATTTCCAGACTCTGTGGTACTACTGAGGATTTTTTAAAAACCCAGTAATACTTTGCCCGACCCGGGAATCGAACCCGAGACCCCTTGCCCGGCAGTCGCACTTACGACCACTCGGCCAACGAGGCAATAAAAAAATACGTGTCTAATATTTTTTCATTGCCTAATTTACGGACTAATTACATTTTTAATTTTCATACCTTGTCATCATCCCAACTGTACACAATGTAGGTAACAGGTAAATAAGACTTCAAAGTCAAAGTCAAAGTCAAAATCATTTATTTCAATTAGACCAGGATGGCACTTTTGAACGTCAAACAACAAAAATTTATAAGTGAAGCTACTACTACTGCTCATTCCAAGGCGTAGATTCCTATGGAGAAGAACGAGCAAGAAACTCCATAGGTTACTCTTTTTCAATCAGGTTTTCAATACAATTCTCTAGTTACATAGTTTTATTGGTTCGATTATGTGAGAACAATGCAACACCTAAATCTAGTCAGAAAGACTGAAAAAGAAAATAACCTTGAGGATAATAAAATAAAATGATACAGTCTGGAGCTGACCAGTTCCAATCGACGGTGCCCGTTCACGAACATTTGGCGAAACCTAGCACCGCCCAACTCAACCATTTTGTAGGGAATCGAGCGATCTAATGCACGTGCCACCGCCAACGAGATCTTTGAGTGAGCATGGTTGTCATCCAAGCTGACATAAATGCAATCTACTAGTCTAATTTGATTTAATTAATTACAGGGCTCTCACATTTACAATAAATTGTGCAACGTTTTAAACCATAGAGGTACAAATATTTAAGCAGCATGATTATATTATTACACAAATAGAATTCATTGAACATCACTGTGTTTCATGTATTATCCTGCGGAGCCGGACCAGCCTGCCTCCAAGCACTTTTATCCTCTATATAATCATTTAGTTTGTAGTATGCTTGTGTACATAACGTTTTTTTAATACATAGTTTCAATTTTCTTTCATTTAGATGCAGTATTTCTTGGGGGATTTTGTTATAACATTTAACACCGATTCCCATGAACGACTTATGTACTTTTGACAATCTAAAAAACGGCGGACTTAATCTATTCTTATGTCTAGTTTCATAATTGTGTCTGTCAGACACTTTACTAAATAAATGTAGGTTTTTCCTAACATACATAATATTTTCATAAATAAATTGACATGGAACGGTCATAATATTGATCTCCCTAAACCTTTCTCTGAGAGATTCACGACGACCTAGGTTGTATATAGCTCTGACGGCGCGCTTCTGCAAGACAAAGATAGACTCAATGTCAGCAGCGTGTCCCCACAGCAGAATGCCATACGACATGATGCTATGGAAGTAACTAAAGTACACCAGTCTTACCGTGTCTATATCGGTTAACTGACGGATTTTCCAGACAGCATAAGCTGCAGAGCTTAATCGTCCCGCTAGAGATGTAATATGAGGACCCCATTGTAATTTGTCGTCTACAGTAATTCCCAGGAAAATAGTCTCTTTTACAAATTCCAATTTCTCACTATTCAGTAATATGTCACATTCGTTATTTTTAACGTTTGGCAAAACAAATCTAATGCATTTTGTCTTTTTATCATTCAGCACTAAATTATTTATTGTAAACCAGTTTTGAACCTTCATCAGAGCACTTCATGTAAAATAATTAATTTTCCTACTGCGATAACATTATTTATCACATACATAATGTATTATTTGTTCGTATTATGTATAGATGCCACATTATACAAATAAGTATACAACCACACCTTCTTTTGAACACAAGGGAATTTGGCAGTGTGAGTTTGTTTTTACACAAGCATTATCGTGAATTTATTTTGTGTCTTCACTTGTAATATTTGAATATTTGCTATAGGTATTAAAGTTAAGAAACTGAACGATCACCTTTCATAAGTAATTTTTTTTTGTTGTCATGACAGATATACTTTTTTCTCTTATCTTTTTAGAGTATGACAAGAGAAGGTTTTCTGGAGAAAATGAATATGGGTAATGGGTATATAATAGGTACTGAAACTTCATCATCATTTATCATCATCGACATACATCCACTATTGAACGAAAGCTTAGTTTTTTCTTCTTCTCCTCTTATAATATCTTCTGATTCACTTCATTGCGGGTAGTAGGAATTCAACTGCCAGTAGGAAGAGAAATTCATTGGATACTTCTCTTCAATGCAATATGCCACACTCAGACAATGAGTCAGCCAAGAAAGCGGCTAAATGTTTTATAAACAGATTGCTGTGTTGCGGGATATAAAATAGAAAAAAAAAAAAAAACTTCGTTGCGGGAACCAAGACAGTTACTTATGTCCCGGAGACGCGCTGGACTTCAGTGTTCCGGTGTTTACATGGTTGTATCTACTGTAGATCCTGGCTTACAGGAGTTGCAGCGGTTTTCGTAGGTTGTGGCGGGCTTGTCCCTATTGAACGAAAGCTCTCTCTTTAAAGGGACCATAATGTTCATGAAAATAGGCTCTGAACTAGTCGCAGTTTTTCAGATATTATCCGGGCGTTGACCTTCAGAAATTCAAAAAACTACATTATATAGCAACATCAAAACCGTAACCCTAGCTTTGCATTTTTTTATGGGATAAGCCCGTAAACTAGCTGACGGATCACCTGATGGTAAGCAATCGGCGTCACCCATGGACACTCAGAACACCAGAGTGCGTTACAAGTGAGTTACCGGCCTTTTGGGCATTAGGAATTTAAGGATTGTTGGGGTTTCAGGAATTTGGAAAATTGGGGAGGAGAGGAGTAATTAAGTAAAAAGGCAACAGGCACAAAATAATAGACTTATTCTAGAAACAAAGTTTTATACATATATTTTCAATAAGATAAACGAACTAGTCGTAAGCATTTCATAAAAAAATTCTTTTCAAAAAACAAAACAAGAACATAAATATATATGTTTCCACTCTTGAAAGTTGCCAGCTTACCAGAGATAATATCAAAACATACCTCTATATGTACCTCTATAACATTATGCCAATAGAATTCTTGTTAAACACTCATTATGCATCACATATCACGAGTGGTAAACAAAAACATATTATTTACTTCTGCCAAAGTTATGAGTGACGCAAATCGGTGCCGTTGAACTCCAAAGACTGTTTCTATTGGACACTGTATGGAATAGGAAGAAAGTCAACTCAAAGAGGTAAATGAGAACGAATTTAAAACGATTCTAGAACCAACCGAAAATGTCTATCGATTTATTGTATTTTTTTTTTCTAGATTTGTACGTATGTTAAGATACTCGACTTACAACTATCCAAATACTAGGATAAATTAATATTTAAATAAATATAACATCACGCCTTTTTTCCTTGAAGGGGTAGGTAGAGGTCCACATTAGCCACTGTACAATGTAACACCCACTTCTCACTATTTATGTTATGAGTCCCATGTAATAGGGGGTGAGCCTATTGCCATATACCGGGCACAATTTACTTACTTACTTACTTTGCCCGACCCGGAAATCGAACCTGAGACTCCTTGCCCGGCAGTCGCACTTGCGACCACACGGCCAACGAGGCAGTCTCTACCCGACTTATATCTCTCCAATACTAGGATAAATTAGGATTTAATTGTATAAAACATTAATGACCGGAATATGTGTCCATAGAACGTAATATACAATTTATGTGTTCCAATTCTTTCAGAAGAAAATACCTAATATAATTTTGATATCCCAGTTTTGTAACGCCACAAAATCGACCTTAGAAGAAAAGATAGATAGATACAAAGTGATAATTCTATCAATTTATATAACGTCTAAATCTTTAAAAAGGAATTGTGACAATCAAGATAAATACAACGTCTTTACCGTCATCATTCCCTGTACTTGATTACTCCATTTCTTACTTTTCAGTGATTGAGTATCTAGAGGTAACTAGTGTTGTGCGATATTTATCTTAACACCGATATCGATATTTAAGTAATGGTAATTCAATGTTATTATTTTATCTTGAATATAATTTTGAAGCGTTTTCATGTAATATTAATATGCATGCAGTGTGTTGAAAATATAATATATAAATTGATGATGAAATATAGTAAAACCTTACTGATTTTGCTATATATGAATGAAAATCTAATCAAATCCATTTTATGATACTTTTTACAGTCTTGTCATTTTAACATGGAGTGACGGTTACGTTTTTTTTTGCTTTTTTAAGAAGTAGATCAATCTGTTCACATATAGGTACGTCGCAAACGCCACTGCTGGGATGAAATGGAATCAAATGGATTTACTGCAAAAAAAATTGTAATGTGCGACAAATGAGCAAGTTTTACAAAATTGTGGTATGCGTGCAATAAATAACAACTAAGGAGAGCGCCAAAAGAATGTTGGCATTCTACAAGAGACTATTTAAAAAAATCATAAATTATCATTACTTCAACACTGCTTCCGAAATACTAATTATAAGTTTTTTTAAATATTTCACATCTTCATAATATCATCAAAATCGATGCAACAGTTTGGATATGGAATCGTAACACCCTCACATTTGAGTTCATATTCATAAACAGTATCCGTGTACAATATTAATAAAGTTTTCTTTTGGAAACACATCGTTATACATAATTAATTACATAAATATACGTGGAAATGTAACGAACTATAGCTAACTATAATTATGAATGTGAATAAAAATTAATGATTTCCTGTTAGACACACGACTACTGTTAGCAACAACTATAATTATTGTATAATGATACACATAGATCGTACTGTTCAATAATTTAATTGGATTGGTATTCAACGACTTTTAGTTTCATTGTCACTAACTAAGAAATTTTGTTTTCGTACCAGGTCAAATATACTACTAAATTGTAGGTAATTTCAAATATATCCTCATAAGTGTGGGAGAGCCATGCTTCGGCACGAATGGGCCGGCTCGCCCGGAGTGATACCACAGCCTCATAGAAAACCGACGTGAAGCAACGCTTGCGTTGTGTTTCGTCGTGTGAGTGAGGTTACCGGAGGCCCAATTACCCTTCCCTTCCCCAATCTCCCCAATTCCTGAATCCCCAACGATCCTCAAACTCCTAATACCCAAAAGGACCGTAACGCACTTGTAACGCCTTGATGTCCCAGGTGTCAATGGGCGACGCGGATTGCTTACCATCAGGTGATCCGTCGGCTCGTTTACCGGCTTATGCCATAAAAAAAACTACGTTTAAGAAAACCTACTTCATATCACTTTTTTTGTATTCGGTTTATTAATATACTAAAACCTTCTCGTAAGTGTAACAAACACTTTTCTGAAAACCGCATCAAAATCGGTTCAGCCGATTGCGAGATAATCGCGCACATATGTATGTACAGATGAAATTGAAAATGTCCTTTTTAATTTAGTTTGAAATCTGTTGAATACTTTTTTATAGTAGGTAGCGCAATCTGTTACCAAAATTATTATGAATTACTTACAATAGATGTGAAAAAATTAACACAATGCTTTTACAAATATAAACGTTATTCATAATAAAATAAATGACCAGATGCAAAATTTATCAACAACAGAAAATAAATGTATTTTTAATTTTATCGACATTTCCCATCCCTACTAGAAAAGCGGATGAAGGAATCCTCTTTCCTTGCTACGTAAAAAGCGGATAAGGATTAGTGATGTCTCTGTGAAGACGACTGCGAGTGATATCGAGAACAAATCTATGGGAAGTTTTATGTAAGTATGTAGAATGTAAATATATCACATAAACACATGTTATACTTTGTCAATATAAGCTGTATATGTTATAAAAAATTATGCCACTTATTAGGTTGTAGGTTGCATGCATTCATCAAATGACGCGTCGCAGACAGTAGGCTTACTTAGTATAAGAACCTAACATTTCAACTATTTCTAAGCAATTATTATTAAATCCGTTAACATTTCAATTTAAGACAAACTAAATAAAATAAAATTAAAGATAAGCCAAAAAGGATTGACGGAATCCAAGGGATTACTTTATAAGGCAAAAATATTAGAACAATCTGCCAACGATGTAATGAGTGGTGAACGAAGGAGTTTGAAAGCTTATTCCTATCTGTTAAATATTTAGCAAGATTTGTATCTTGGGTAAAATATTTTTAGAATAAAACAAGCCTGTCAATCACTTAAGGAATAGGTTCACAGAAGTTTTTGTTTTAAATGATGTTAATATCGTTTTAAGAATTTATGTGTGACATTCATGTAAAATTGACATTTATAAATTGATATTTAGTGTGACATTTATGGCATTTCTGATTAATTTTGTAACATTTTTCACTTTTACGTGAAATAATTCTCTTTTAATTTTAATTTTCTTGGAGAATAGCATTATAATAAAATTTTGACAAGTTTGTTTTTTTATGGAATAGGAGGCAAACGAGCAGACGGATCACCTGATGGTAAGCGATCATCGCCGCCCATGGACACCCGCAACACCAGAGGAGTCACAGATACGTTGCCGGTCTTTTAAAATGGAGTACGCTATTTTCTTAAAGGTTTGAAGGTCGTATCGGTACGTAAATACCGCCGACGACAGATCATTCCACAGTTTTGCTGTGCGAGGCTGGAAGCTACGTGAGAAGCGCACAGTTGTGGCCTGCCAACCATCTATATGGTGGGGATGCATATGCTGTCGTGAGGGTCGAAAGATGCGGTAGGTATCAGGTCAAACAATTCCTCAGAGCGTTTGTACAGTACCTACATTTTACACGCCGATGTTGAAGCATAAGTTATTATAAAATGACAACAATCTGTACCTTATTTACGCAAATAAATAATTTTTTATTTTGAATTTGAATATGTAATGAAGGACAATGTTTGTTGTGCAAAGTTGCATCCCAAAATTGTAGTGAGTGTAGTGAAATTGAAGATGTGTGTCATATCGTAGCACGATGGGTCAGGAATAAGCCTGAAAGAGTCGCACTGAACATTAAACACAATATCTATCTTAAATTCAATCTTAATGAGTTCTGTAAATGTAACGCCTTTAGTAGCCCATCATCAAAGATGGCTAAAATACTATACATATTAGTTAACTTAGCTATTAAATAAAAACATTATTTTTAAGGGGGGAAAACCATCGAATGACTTCTCCTGCCCGGGTGAGGTGGTCGGAATACGTCTCCACCTCCTCCATGACGCGCCAGTCAACGATACGCGGTGATACGGCTCAATAATACTCAGTGAATAGTTAGCGTTATAATTCGGTTTTTTAACTGAATAAATGAGTTCGCATGTTATATTTTTCAAAGAAGTGGGTAAGGTTTTCTCAATTTTTAGTACTTGATTAAAGAATATTACACAATAGGAGGCATGTCTATTGCAAACAGAGAGTTTTTAAAGTAACAACAAATAATTAATCGCTGTGATAAAAAGAAAGTCAATTAAGGGCGTTTAGCAATAAAAGACAAAAGACTGTCGTGTTCCTAGCGCTAGTTATATCTTGTAATAGCTGTGTATAAAGTATATAGATACAAGTTAATGCCCATCTTTATAGACCAGTGGTTCTCAAACTGAAGGAGAATGCAATTAAACAAACACTATTTTGTTACTAAGCTCGAATTCTTATACTTTTTCTAACAATATCTTTTCATTTTTTAGAAAACCTAGAAAGTTTGACAGTCTAATTTGAAACTCACAAGCTTATACCTTAGAAAAGTCAGATGGGGCCCAACAGGGCCGATGCCGATTCGGAGTCGCGGAGAACCTAACGGGTTACCGGGGCTCCAGCTAGACGTGCAGGAGAAGGAACGGGGTGGTTTTTAGTCGGTAAGAGTCTGACACTCCCTCCCGCCTCACCCAGGCGAGAGCAGTCATTCGATGATTTTCCACCCTTAAAAAAATACCTTAGAAAAGTAGACAAAATGTGATTAATGTTTGGCACATCAAACACTTAGATACTATTTGTTTGTTTGTTGCAATAAAAGGTTAATCTGTAACATATTTAAAAGTTTTCCTAAAGCCAATTAGAAACGTTCAGTTAAATCAATTCAATAACAAATACTAATTCTTAGAATTTCACTCATCTTTATTTATTTATTTATTTATTAATGTACAACACAGACAATACACAGAAAAAATATATATTATAACAAAACAGAGGTACATAGGTACTGCATATCCCTTATGGGATTTCTTCCTGCAGCCCTGCGAAAGGAGAAATAAATACAACATATGACACAGTGTGTAACAACAAAAAAAAACAAACAAGAAGAAGACAATGAAAACTTAAACTGATCTTTCGTTACCATGCCAATGTCAATGTCATTCAAACAAGTTTGAGAACCATAAGCAAGTCGTTTATGGTTCATCAAGCCACCCTATTGGTTCAGAGGTGATAAAGTCACCTTTATCGATTTGTTGCCAAAAATATCATCTTGTCTTATCGTTAATTTTATTTCGTGGCGATTTAGGTGATCGGCTATAGAGGTAAGTAGGCTGAAAATAGCCTTTTATTTTCTAGTTTTTACCACGAATCTCTAATCGTACAATAATATAATAAACTTTTGTTTCTTTACCGGTTTTAGAGATTTATTCAACCCTAAAAACACCAATACTAATAATATATTTTTTGTCTATTTTAGAAATTTATACAACCCTAAAATACCGAACAATTATGAATCATTAGAAGAGGCCCAGGGTCAGTAGTGGACGTCCTTTAGCTGATAAATAAGAAGATGATGAAGTTCAAATCCCGAAAACCACAAAACATTTTTTTAGTTACGTGGCACAACCCTATTAAAGATATATTCGACACACCTTTCATGCAACAGCGACCTCCATACAGCCGAAAGAAATACATTAATACCACAATATTTCTGCATTACAACTAACTTACCTATTACTCAAAAAAAGCTACAACAAGACATATTCTTATTATAACAAATGACTATGTACTAAGCAACTAAAGTATGAAAAATTGCTAAATTGCTTCAGGGCAAACATATTTTTTTCTTCAAATATTTGTGCATATTATATTAAAGACATTCCTTAGGTAGTGCGGAGACAGTTTGTTTAGCGCGGGCTGGCGATAACGGTACGTTGACGAGGTAGACTTCACATCACCAGATAACTATAAAAATGTGATGTATCGCTTTTAGATGTTTTTTTTAACTTTGCCCCACACTAGGATTACCTCCTGTGTCGTGGGTGCCTTTACAAACATACAAGTTCACATGCACATGACACCCAGACTCGGAAAAACAATCTGTGGATCACACAAAGAATTGTTCCGTTCGGGAATCGCAGCCGCTACACGTCGCGCGGCAGCCAGTTACCCAGCCACCGCACCAACTGGGTAGTCAAAGAAAAAAGGTATGAAATTGATCCGCTAAAGGGTTTAAGGTGGAAACATCTTGTATGACTGTTTTTTGGCGTAACCAAGTAGAATTATGGACATTTTGATCCTTTATTATGCTTCTAGCTTTCGATCCGTAGTTTCTCCTGTGGTCAAACAAAAAGAGTAGTAGTAGTTAGTCTTTAGCTTTCTTCAGCCTCCTAACTATCTTCAGATCCAAAAAATCTGATCACAAAAACCATTTAAAAGATGTTTTATGGCATAAGCCGGTAAACGAGCAGACGGATCACCTGATGATAGGCAATCGGCGTCGCCCATTACCACCAGAAACACCAGACGCATTATAAGTGCGTTACCGAGATTGTTGGGGATTCAGGGATTGGGGAGATTCGGGAGTAGGGTGAGGATAATTGGGCCTCCGGTAACCTCACTCACCACGATCACCACGATACACAAAGTTAGCGTTGTTTCACATAGGTTTTTTGTGAGGCCGTGATATCACTCCTGTCGAGCCGACCCATTCGTGCCGAAGCATTATCTTACACACTTAAACATCATTGAGTTCTACAATTTGTAAAGGAAACAATAATATTCCGCACTATTATCCTTTAAAATTAACGCTTTAAAACGAGCCTTCACGAGCCAACTAAATGACCGACATTTCACTGATTTTGAAACATGTTATCTAACAGCAATTTGAAGACTATATAATCTTCCGTCTTACAGAGATTTATCTTTTGTTTTGGTATACGTAACTATCATAAATTAGCTAATCACGCTACTCGACTAAATTCAAACCACGTCAGGGGCCCATAATCACGAGAACATTCGCAACTAAACGAAATTTACCATAATATAGAACTAATGCCTCATTGGCAGAGTGGTCGCAAGATCAACTGCCGGGCAAGGGGTCTCGGTTTCGATTCCCGGGTCGGGTGAAGTATTACTGCGTTTGTAAAAACCTCAGTAGTAGCACGGAGTCTGGAAATGTGCCCGGTATATGGCAATAGGCTCACTCCCTATTACATGGGACTCATAACATAAATAGTGAAAAGTGGGTGTTACATTGTACAGTGGCATTAAATGCTGTAATATGAACCTCTGCCTACCCCTTCGGGGATAAAACGCGTGACGTTATGTTATAGAACTACTGAATACAAGGTGTAAATCTAATTTCCAGAAAAGACTAGAAAAAGCCTGAGGTATAGAAAAATGCAAATTCATTACCACTATTCGATTATTCGTAGGTATGTTCTTACAATCTATCGATAGTACACACTATATGTAGAGCAGGTAGAACATTTCTAATCGTAGATTAGAAATGTTTATCAGAGATAAAGCGTGATCAAATCTTTACTGATGCCACGTTAACAGACTACGTGATACACAAATTAATCGCGGCCATGTGTTAATATACTTGTGACGTCACAATGTTAAATATTCAACGTAATCTGGAGTATAGTGGGGGTTTTACTCATAGATGGAGCCTGTGGCAGGCAAAAATGGTGTTAAACTACTTAGACTAGAATTAGTCAATCAATTATACCCAATATGTTTTGGAGTGTAACTTTAGTTTTATGGTTTATTAAACAACATGTCATAAAAAGAAAAAAACCTAGTGCTAGACTTTAAAAGAGCTATGAAAAGCGAAAAGAGCTGTAAAATAGAAACTTATGATTGATTCGATCAAGATACAATTATTTATTCAGTCATTCAAAATCTATAGATGCAATTTGAAAATTAATAATCTTGAAAAACTAATGACTTTAAACAAAATTCTTACTATTTTTAAATTTAAAAACAAAGAATTTTCGATACACCTCGTATTGTTTTCATCATTACCGCAAGAAATACACAAATATAACAATTTTACCACACTATAGAAATATTTATAGCAATTTAATAATTTATTTATTACAATCTGAACAATATTAATAAATATTATTCATTAAAAATGACTCCTACAATCATTTATTTTAATAAAATGAAGAGAACGATTTCATATTTGAAATTAATATAATTAAATATAAATAAAGCGGTTACAGTTTAAGGTCATGTCTGCATTTAATTTTATTCACATTAATTAGTTCATTCGTTCGTAATTCATTCGATTGTTCGTCGCTCATTCATTGTTCCGGTCCTCTGTTTAATCTGTGTTCAATATTTACTTGCTTGTTAATTCGTTTATTGCCAACGACGATCGATGGGTGAATTTTTTATCTGTAGAAAAGAAATTGCTATTACGGATTTTTGATTTAAAATAACTTAATAACAGCAGTAATTTTTGCCTAAAATACCTATATCAGTGGACTCCGTTTCTAATACAAAGCATTGATAGAAATGTATCTTCAATACTTATAAATTCGTAGGAAAGTGAAAATTGTTCATTGAATATTTTGAAAAAGAACGTTTTGGGCGTAATCTACAGTCGATACCAAACCCAAAAATATAGTTTTTAGAATTTTTGTCTGTTTGTCTGTATGTATGTCCGCGCTAAACTGAAAAAGAACTACTTACATCGACATAACATAACATCACGCCTTTTATCCCCGAAGGGGTAGGCAGAGGTGCACATTCTACCACAGTACAATGTAACACCCACTTTTCACTATGAAAAGTGGGTGTTATGAGTCCCATGTAATAGGGGGTGAGCCTATTGCCATATACCGGGCACATTTCCAGACTCCGTGCTACTACTGAGAATTTTAAAAAACCCAGTAATACTTTGCCCGACCCGGGAATCGAACCCGAGACCCCTTGCCCGGCAGTCGCACTTGCGAATACTCGGCCAACGAGGCAGCCTACTTACATCGATTTATTTCAAATTTTGCATGAATATTACTAACAGGTCGGGTCAACATATAGGCTACATATTATCATACTATCAACTACAAGGGAGGAGCTGTGAATCACTATTTTATGCGGACGAAGTCGTGGACTCATTACTTGATATAATTATAAAAAAATATTTCAATTGGGCTTCAACAGCCCGTGATAATTTACTGCCGCACTTTAGACCTCGCTTGACAGGTGGACTGGACTCCAAATCACAGTTTCAACAGACAAATAAGATCATTGAAATATTATGGTACAAATAAGGTAAACTTAAGCAATGCTATTACAAAAACTAAAACAAGAAACATAATAATTATGCAAACATAATGATACAAGTATTCGATTTACAAACAATAGAATGATTCTGAATTCAAATGTAATTAGATTGAAGAAGGTTGAACATTTTTTATCAGACAGACTTATTAGTATAACGAGCCATAAACGAAAAAACTACTAGGTACATCATACTTTATTCCTAATTCAAAATCTACATTTGAAATTCGAGTAATAATGTAGAAGAAATATTGTTCATTAAATCAAAGTGAATAAACAAGAATCGATTTATTTAAACTACAAAATATGTCTCGTCGCTTTATATGAGAACTTTTGCCTGTATCGAATATGTAGTCTGAACAGTACATTTACATGCAATCGAGTTTATCACGATATCGATATAAAATCGAGTTACTATTCGTAAACTGTATACCGAATGAAAATGAAACATGAATAAAATTGGTTTAAAAATAGAATGTGGACGTTATTTTTATGATTTCATTGCTCTCTTTTATAACATACATGCATTGAAATATGAAAGGTCACAAATGATAGGTATTGCTTAAATTAAATATTAAAGTTACATGCTATTCTATATTCTTACTTTTTTAATCAGTTAGTCCAGCAGTATTATGGCAAAATCTTGATGATGAGGGTCTAAATGAATAAGTATAGGTAATTTGCAAGTAGCTAGGAGCATAATAATTTCTTTATGATTTCCGAAATCAATAAAGTTTCAGTTATAATAATGTCAACAAACACTACTAGTGGAACTAAAGTCTTAGAACAAATCTGCACAATCGAAATATCTTAAAATCTGGAACCAAAACAAAGTAACAAGTAACTCAGAACTCACAACAACTACAGAACAAAACGAAACAATCGGTATTACAAAAACATGATTCGAAAATTAAACTGATTCCCGCACGCACTTACTTTCCCGCGCATTTTGACAATTAGAACAATTGGGTACTTGCCAATGCCAACTAGTCAAATTCAATACTTTTTTCGAACTGTCAAAAACGACATTTTTCTAGGAATTTTATATGAAATTGTGCATTGTGACGTCACGTTTTTGAGCGTCAAACAACATACTTATTTCTTAAAAACTTGCTAGTAAAATACTGAAATTAAGTTGCTCATAAAATCAATTTATGATAGTGTGAGTATTTTTTTATATTTTACTGTATTGAACAGTCGAAATAATTCATTTTTCTTGAAGGCAAGTTCCCAATTGTCGCGTGCCGCCATCTTAAATTAGGTTTTCGTAGATACATCATTGTCATGATGAATCCGCATACTTCGGTATTTAAGCGACATAGATACATGTGTACATTTTATTAATTGTTCCAACCTTTTAAACCGAATTGTTAATCGTTGTAAATTGATGTCATAGTAATACGATTAGTAACAGTGTACACTAACGCCTCTTTTCTTTTTCAGGAAGGAAAATCATCCAGTGAAATCTCCCGCCCGGGTGAGACGAAAGGGAGTTACACTCTTACTGGGTAAAAACCACCCCGTTCCTACTCCTGCCCTTCGAGCCGGAGCCCTGGCAACCTGTTAAGTCCTCCGCGGCTTCGTATCGGCATCAGCCCTATTGGGCCTCATCTGTGGTGGTCTGATGGCTTTTTAAGGCGAGCGCAGAACACTGTACGCTCGGATCTGGTTCTGGTCGTAATGCCTAGGACGTAAACTAGATGTGCTAGTACTATTGAGATGTGAATAAGAGTCGACTCTATGATAAACCTGAACAAGCCCCGAAGCGGTAGGCAGAGGTGCACAATACGGCACTTAATGCCACTGTACAAAGTAACACTTTTTACTATTTATGTTATGTATGAGTCCCATGTAATAGGGGGTGAGCCTATTGCCATATCATCAACAGCCTATAAATGCCCACTGCTGAGCAAAGCCTCTTCTCACACGGAGAAGGTTAGAGCATTAATCACCACGCTTGCTCAATGCGGGTTGGCGATTTCAAACTTATAATTAGAAATTATAAGTTCAGGTTTCCTCACGATGTTTTTCCTTCACCGTTTGTCAGTGGTGTCTAAATAATCTTAGAAAGTACATATAACTCGGAAAAAGTCACATTGGTACTTGCCGTTGGTAGGTTTCGAACCCGCACCCTCATGCATGAGAAGTGGGCGTCTTAAACCTCCGGGCCACCACGACAAACCGGTATATTGCCATATACCGGTATATTGCCATATACCGGGCACAATTCCAGACTGCTACAACAAAGGATTTTTTTTTTAGAAAAACCCAGTAATACTTGCCCGATCCGGGAATCGAACGCGACACCCTTTGCATAGCAATAACACTTGCGACCACTCGACCAACGAGACAGTAACCTCTAACCCACCTGCCAAAAATGGAAATTAGGGTAAACCCACTTTTATGTAGAGGAGGCTCTTAATGCAATAGCCGTCCACGGACTATTAATGTTACAGTTCAAAGGGTTGAATTAGTATCTAAAACGAAACCACCATCAAAAACTAAAAGAAAGGTCTAGAAAACTTCCTTCGACGTATTACTCAACAATTACATAACAGAAAGTAAACATTATAGCATTTTTCTCTTCAAACTATTTCACGCTCGCTTATAACTCACTACACAAAATATCAAAACTAATTGGTTCACAGCAAATAGTTTTAAATTATTTAACGTTCAGAGCCGACCACGTGTTTTCATAGTTAGCTAGAGGCCGGTCGTTATTTCTGGTTATAAATCAAAACAATAATAAAATAATACAATGGCCGCGGTTACAATCTTGCGTTTGTTGCTATATAGGTTTTAATTAGATGTGGTTCACAGAGCGATATGTTAATGTAATGCTGAGAAATTAAGTAAAAAACCCTTATAATACTTTACTCAAGCAAATTTGTGGTTACGTTGATATTCAGCCATTGCCTTAATGAACTCCTAACCAACAAAGCAGTAGCATTATGGCATAAGCCGGTAAACGAGCAGACGGATCACTTGATGGTAAGCAATCGGCGTCGCCCATGGCCACCTGGAACACCAGAGGCCTTACAAGTGCGTTACCGGGCTTTTAGGGATTAGGAGTTTGAGGATCGTTGGGGATTCAGGGATTGGGGAGATTGGGGAAGAGGAGGGGGGAGCTCCGGTAACCTTACTCACATGACGAAACACAACGCAAGCGTTGCTTCACGTCGGTTTTCTGTGAGGCCGTGATATCACTCCCACACTTATAATAATTAGACTACTGTTACATCTTTTGGAAGTTTTTGTGTTTAATAAACGATTTTTTTTTTACTTAAATATAATATGATTATGTATGATTGACAGTTTGAATCAAAGTATCCAACTACTTGTCAATTTTTCACAACGATCAAATAACCAAGTTTAAGCTCCAGGGTCGGGCAAAGTATTACTGGGTTTTTAAAAATTCTCAGTAGTAGCACGGAGTCTAGAATTATGCCCGGTATATAGCAATAGGCTCACCCCCTGTTACATTGGACGCATAACATAAATAGTGAAAAGTGGAACATTGTTTACTGACACTAAGTGCTGTAATGTTCACCACTGCCTACCCCTTCAGGAATAAAAGGCATGATGTTATGTTACGTAAACTCCACGAATCACCCGGAAAACTCGACAAAAATCTGGATACGTAATCCAGATATCGGTACAGCCATATGTGTATCAAGTATTAGTTATTTACAGACATACAGACAGATGTCGCATTAGATAAATGGGGATTAATTAATCGGGAGTAGGAAGTAACGCTTTAGTTTATCAAGAGACCAGAGATTCTATTACAAGATATGTCGAGGTCGGGTGATGCACGCTCTGAGTACATTTTCTGAGTCGATTATAATTACAATTATAACTATCTGACCCGGCAAACTTCATATCGTATAATTATATTATATTATTATAATATTATTTTTCTCCCCTTTTAATCCTTCCCTAGACTTCCACAAACATTTCAAGACCGAAATTTTCCAAATCGGTCCAGCCGTTCTCAGGTTTTAGGGAGACTAAAGAAATTCATTTTTTTCGGATATAACCGGTTTTCCCTGAAATTTATTAAAACTGAGATACTTACAACATGAGATAAGGTAAAAATAAATAAATATGTACAATTAAAGAGACACTATAACTATAAGTAATACATACTCGAGCATTGGTCTCTGTTAAACCTGAACTTCAATTTCCAACTCACTGTGATATCCTGAGTGGATATCACAGTGAGTTGGAAATTGTAGGTGTAGCTACACTAACAGTGTAGATATTATGACATCCTTCTTACACAACCCGTGACAATCCTAGAGGATGGATGTTGATTTTGTGCTAGAAATAGTATAGAAATTGCTTTAATACTTGATTCAAAACCTGCCCACTGCCAGGAGAAGGGTCTCGAGTTCGATTCCGGTATATGGCAATAGGCTCACCTCCTAATTCATGGGACTCAAAACATAAATAGTGAAACGTGGGTGTTACATTGTACAGTAGCCTTAAGTGCCGTGATGTGCACGTCTGCCTACGCCTTCGGGGATAAAAGGCGTGATGATGATGATTATGATGATGATTTGAAACCTGCTTACAGCCGATCATTTTTTCACGACTGTCATATAAAAATGGCTTACAATTTTCCAAATATTTCATCTACACAGAAAATGATTTATAATAACAACTGTAAATAAAACTCCAGACGTTACTCGGTCATAAATTTATTACGATTTACAGCTTAGTAAGCAAATTACGGAAAACATCAATCTTAGTATCACAATACACCAAAATACACTATAAATTACAATATTTAAATACACCATTTCAAGTAATAGTCAAAGTCAAAGTAAAAGTCAAAGTCAAAATCATTTATTTCAATTAGACCAGGATGGCACTTTTGAACGTCAAACAACAAAAATTTATAAGTGAAGCTAGTTGCTCATTCCAAGGCGTAGATTCCTATGGAGAAGAACGAGCAAGAAACTCCATAGGTTACTCTTTTTCAATCAGGTTTACAATACAATTCTCTAGTTACATAGTTTTATTGGTTCGATTATGTGAGAACAATGCAAGACCTAAATCCAGTCAGAAAGACTGAAAAAGAAAATAACCTTGAGGATAATAAAATAAAATGACACAGTCTGGAGCTGACCAGTTCCAATCGACGGTGCCCGTTCACGAACATTTGGCGAACCCTAGCACCGCCCAACTCAACCATTTTGTAGGGAATCGAGCGATCCAATGCACGTGCCACCGCCAACGTGATCTTTGTGTGAGCATGACAACTCCAAGCTGACATAAATGCAATCTACTAGTCTAATTCGATTTAATTAATTACAGGGCTCTCACATTTACAATAAATTGTGCAACGTTTGTTATGAAATAGGTTATATAATATATATATATTACGCATTTTATGTGGAAGATTCTATATTGTTTGTATAAACGCGATAATCTCTGACAATTATTTACTGGACATAGAAAAAATATCCGCAATTCTGGCTTTGGTTTGTTTATTTATTATTAGGTACATAAACCTCCTAAATTGTGTACAAAAACATGAAAAACATATTCCGTCGAATTAAAAACCTGAAACAGACTCTATCGATATAATCTTTTTAATAAGCGAATCTGTTTTGCAATTTCGTAATTTTCCAAACCTTGTCCATTTCTGACTGCCTCATTGGCCGAGTGGTCGCAAGTGCGACTGCCGGGCAAGGGGTCTCGGGTTCGATTCCCGAGTCGAGCAAAGTATTACTGGGTTTTTTAAAAAACTCAGTAGTAGCACGGAGTCTGGAAATGTGCCCGGTATATGGCAATAGGCTCGCCCCCTATAACATGGGACTCATAACATAAATAGTAAAAGTGGGTGTTACATTGTACAGTGGCATTAAGTGCCGTAATGTGCAGCTCTTACTACTCCTTCGGGGATAAAAGGCGTGATGTTATGATGATCCATATCCTGCTCAAAATTCTCGACCTACGATCTGAAACACCAAAACAAAGTCCTAACAATAATTTGAAAATAGTCAAATCAAATAATATCTATTATGAAATTACTTTCTCTTCACATCGGAGTACCAAACTAAGATTTCCAATCGCTAAACTTAGATGAAGTACAACAAAAGCTATCAAAGTAAAGCATAGTTTCATACCAAATGGGAGGAACTTGGAAACAAGTCGAATAAAGGGAAAAACGATAAAATATAATACTGTGTACACAACTATGGTATAAATGCTTCGGCACGAATGGGCCGGCTCGACCGGAGTGATACCACGGCCTCACAGAAAACCGACGTGAAACAACGCTTGCGTTGTGTTTCGTTGTGTAAGTGAGTTTACCGGAGGCCCAATTACCCTCCCCTTCCCCAATCTCTCCAATCCCTGAATCCCCAACGATCCTCAAACTTCTTATCCCCAAAAAGCCGGTAACGCACTTGTAACGCCTCTAGTGTTCCAGGTGTCCATGGGCGATGCCGATTGCTTACCATCAGATGATCCGTCTGTACGTTTACCGGCTTATGTCATAAAAAAAATATATAATGCTACCCTTTTTGGGGGTAGGCAGACAAACAGACTACCTTTTCACCAATTTCACAAGGTCCCATGTTATAGGGGGTGACATTGTAGGTACCATGCACAGTTCCAATGTTCCAAACTCAATTCTAATAGCCGATTGTGATAAAAAATGTTTATTACTCAATAACTCCTAAACGGCTAGACTAATTTGGATGAAATTTACAAATCGGTAAGAAGGTTCTAAAGACAGTACTGTATTAGTCATAAACTTAGCCGTGGATAGAAGCTATTAAATAAATACTGAAACACGCAATCGATCATATTAAAGTTTTTCCTATTAATAATGTATCTTATTAGCTAGGTATTAAAGTAGCTATTTATTTACTACACTCAATTATAAACATTGCGTGTTTACCGACGAAATTACTTACCGAGACGTATCGAGATACGAGATAATAACGTTGCTATGTTTGACCTAGCGATCGGTAGCGAAAATAGATCACTTATTTTATTTTCCGTCAGTTTTTATTAATAATTCATGTTAACTAAAAATCGCGGGTTAGAAGAAGAGGCCATCGAGATTAGCGCCAACGCTGGTCTACTGACCGCAGCCTACTGGCTGCGCGACATCGCCGCGACCGCGCACGCTGCTCATGAGGAGAAACCCCTCGGTGGCTCGAAACTAGTAGAGCTTTTCTCAGTATATTGACGTGAGTAACGCGCGATTTTTAGTTAATTAAGTATGTCTCACGATATTTATTATAAAAACAATAAAAATTCATGTACTGTTTGAGGTTTGGCTATTGTATCGACTGGTGGTAAGCGATAATGTAACCAATAATGAAGCCTTTCTACCTAAACGTACTTTTTTTTGAGGGAAAACTCATCCAATGACTTCTTCCGCCTTGGATTATGCAAGAGGGAATGTCAGTATCTTACTGACTAAAAACCGTTTCTACTCCCGTTCTTCAAGCCGGAGCCTCGGCAACCGGTTAAACCTTCCACGACTCCGTATCGGACATCAGCCCTATTGGGCCTCATCTGTGGTGGTGTGATGATTCTTCTACGCGCGCGCGGAACGCGACGCGCCGTACGCACGGGTCTGGTTCACCTAAACATACTTGAGAAATTAAGAAATCTTACAACAACATACTGGTTAGGAATAGCATACAACAGTTCGTGTGAAGAAACTTGAAGTGAAACACAACCCTTGAAAGAGTCGTGGTGGCTAGCCACACTTTCCACCTGCCACCAATAAGACAGTCGATAACATATCCCTTGATATAACTCTTGGCTGGAAACTCTTAGATTTTCAAACTTCTTATAAAAAGTTTCTCAGCACAACCCGCCAACGCAAGCATGAACAATCCTTGAATATGAAGTCGAGAATCGGGATCATAAAGTTTCAGCTTTGATAAAATGTCGCCAATAAAGAAACTGCTAGTTCTATTTATAAGCAGGTCCAAATCTCCAAAAAATATGTTATTATTCCGTGTGGGTTTATTGCTGAGGGAAGTTTCATGTGTTATTTCCAATCCTAGTAAATCCATGTCAGTCCTAATTCCCATATTAAGGTCAGTCCTATGAGAAAAACAACACAAAAAATCTAGTACAATACAACCCCACAAAAAACAGAAACTATGATAACATCATTTGTGACAAATCAAAAACATATTCTATTTCGAAAGAATCTATTTATACCTAAGGAAAAAAACAAAATACTATCTAGGGAAAACTTGACTACCGTAGTTAAATTGTCACAAACACCTAAAGATGTTGAAAAAAAGGTGAACGTAGTCCCTTTAAACAACGATTGTGGCACCTAGATACTATAGATTTACAGGCAGAATACACACACATTGACACGAAGGACATCAGTCGCGTGACGTGACCCGTTATTACACTTGTACGTTACGGTGTTGCAAGTACACGCACACATAAGTACACCACTGACATTTTGGTGCTTCAATCTCTCCTAAGTTACATCACGTCCGCCTTTTTTCACCGTCCTTGCAAACACCATTCTGTTGAATAAAGATTTTATGAATCTCGGATTATACTGTGAAGTGTGGGAGAGCCATGCTTAAGTGTGGGAGAACCATGCTTCGGCACGAATGGGCCGGCTCGACAGGAGTGATACCACGGCCTCACAGAAAACCGACGTGAAGCGACGCTTGCGTTGTGTTTCGTCGTTTGAGTGAGGTTACCGGAGGCCCAATTACCCTCCCCTTCCCCAATCTCCCCAATTCCTGAATCCCCAACGATCCTTACTCCTAATCCCCAAAAGGCCGGTAATGCACTTGTTATGCCTTTGGTATTTCAGATGTCCATGGGCGACGCCGATTGCTTACCATCAGGTGATCCGTCTGCTCGTTTACCGGCTTATGCCATAAAAAAAACTATTACACAAAAATTGAAGAGTTTGTATGTTTGAACGCGGTAATCTCAGAAGTAAATAGCGTTGTATAATGTATGTCATCTACCTGTACATTAACGTTACCTACATATTTCATATTGATTGACTAGCTTCTACGCGGTTTCACCCGTTCTGCTCGGCTCCTATTGATCATAGCGTGATATTTTATAGATTATAGCTTATATGGTAATTATGATACATACGGGAATAATATGGAAAGTGTGAAACGTTGAAAATACATAAAATTATATTGCATTAATTACTTCAAACTATCATCATCAAAACCTTACATACGGCTTCACTGACCTTGAACATCTTATCAGCATCTTTATTACTTCAGTTTTAAGAGTGATTTTCCTACAATCCAAGTAGTATGACATAATTAACATTTTGCTAATTACTTGTTGTTAAATGTCATTAGAACAATTAGATAACATGGTACGGTTGCATTTTATGGCACAACTATAATTTATGGTGATAATGAAATCATCTGTTTCTCCTTAATTTCTATACAAAATGAAGGTACAAAGTAAGTTATGAGGTAGTGTAAAACAACTGAAGTTCTTGAGTGACAGATTTTGTAGCCCTTCTTTAACACCATCTCAAAAACGGTTTTTATATATTTTATTATATTTCTAATATTTCCATGCTCAACACCAATTTTCGAAAAATATCAAATTTTAAATTAATCTTTTTATTTAACAATCGAATCTTCTCAAAATTACGTTACGATTGTATCAGCATTCCGACACCTCTATCATATGAATCAGAGTCAAATCTCATAGCTGGTTTGATGATAAAAATTCCATAGAACTAATATCAATATCAATCCAAAGATAGGTCGACATCGGTCATTAACCACTGCACTGGTCCAATAACCTACACTTATTCATATATTTATTTAGCAATAAAATATATAAAACTGGTCACGTCCGCTGCGCTGACTAACCAAACTTAGTTCCTTTGAATACCCACATTGATTCACATAAGGACAAACACTCAATTAACTACAGGACATTGCGTTAATACGATACCTTTCTAAGTTCCTTCCTATGCATTAAAACGTACGTCTTTATCCTAAGATATACGGGAACATTTGGTGTGGGAACATGGGAACATTTGTTATTGCAATTCTCAACTTTCTTCGCTTTAAAATAAGGTTAAAACACCAGACGAATGGGCCGGCTCGACCGGAGTGATACCACGGCCTCACAGAAAACCGACGTGAAGCAACGCTTGCGTTGTGTTTCGTCGTGTGAGTGAGGTTACCGGAGGCCCAATTACCTTCCCCTTCCCCAATCTCCCCAATCCCTGAATCCCCAACGATCCTCAAACTCCTAATCCCCAAAAAGCCGGTGACGCACTTGTAACGCCTCTGGTGTTCTAGGTGTCCATGGGCGACGCCGACTACTTACCATCAGGTGATCCGTCTGCTCGTTTACCGGGTTATGTATTCCATAAAAAAAAAAAAAAAAAAAAAAACATCTTTAACAGACTGTAACCGTCTGTAGTGTTTGGTGAACCCCAGCTGTAGTGGTTTGATGACTCTTTGAGGCGCGTCTGTGGATCTGGGGGTCAGTTTTAGGTTAAATTTGCTGTTATGGTATGAAGCCTTTGGGGGGGGATCTCCCAATGACTTTTCCCGTCTTGGGTGAGGCGAGAGGGAATGTCAGACTCTTACTGACTAAAAACCACCCCGTTCCTACTCCTGCACTTCGAGCTAGAGCTCCGGTAACCTGTTAAGTCCTCCACAGCTCAGCACACAGTCCACACCTAGACTATAGATCCTTTCGGAGTCGCGGAGAACCTAACGGGTAACCGGGGCTCCGGCTCGACGTGCAGGAGAAGGAACGGGGTGGTTTTTAGTCAGTAAGAGTCTGACACTCCCTCCCGCCTCACCCAGGCGGGAGAAGTCATTCGATGATTTTCCCCCCTTAAAAAAAAAAAAAAAGACTATAGATCCTCTACATAAGATAAGGTAATATTACCATAATACATTTTGCAGGTGGATTGGACGCAGCTTTTAATTTAAATATATAAAATAGTTATCGCTTCACTGTTTAATGGTTAAATATGGAACTTTCATGACAACAGCAAGGATATAGAGGTGACAAAATGTCATCTACACTACCATCACTACCTACTCAGCGAATTAAAACCCAAGGCATATAGTAGTACCTACAAATCCTTATTTAATACCAAGTAATGAATATTCAAGAGAAATTGTACCGAGTCGATAAGTAACTAATTAATTTACAAAAAATAAACTTACTTATTCATTGTGGGTTCGATTCCCGGGTCGGGCAAAGTATTACTGGGTTTTTTAAAAAATTCTCAGTAGTAGCACGGAGTCTGGAAATGTGCCCGGTATATGGCAATAGGCTCACCCCCTATTACATGGGGTGCGGTGCCAGAAGACCTCCCCGTGGTGCACCCTGGGTGCGGGTGACAGTCTCCCTAGCGGGGGTGATAGGGTTGGAGTGACTGTCGCCCGCAGCAGACTTCTGGACTGGGCGGGCGAACCCGATAGGGTTCTGGAGGCGGTGGGCTGTGTGCTCATGGCCCGCGCTTCCGTGGGGCGTTTCTCCGCCTGTCTCTCTGATTAGCAGAGAGCGTGGCGGAGAGGCAAGGGCGGTGCTCGTTGTGCACTCACCCTGCCAGCGAGCAGCATCGGGACACAAGCTGTCCCCGATTGCAGCCGTCGATATCGTAATCCGTAAGGAGGTCACGGTCATGTTTTGTGACTCTGAACGGGACGAGGGTCTTGGCTTGGTCGCCCGGACCGCGAGGAAGATAACCTCTATAAAAAATTCCTCCAATACTAAGTTCGGGTGCGCGGCGAGAGTATGCATGGCTGAGGAGTAGTGTCAGTCGCGAGCGCACCCCCAGCTAGGGGACCAGTGGAACCTCTAGTTGGGAAACAAATTAACACTTACCCAGGTACAGGGGGCACTGCCTGGGTGGACCGATTATTTCCCCCATACTCGTGGGAACTATATGGATAAGTTGAATTTATATAAAAAACCACATACGGAGGAGGAGAGTGCGGGTGAGCTCTGCTCGCCTGCGGTAGAGGGAGAAGGGAGCCCAAGTGGCTCCGGGACTCGTGGTGAGGCGCTGGACTCGTCCAGCAGGCCCCACACACGGGAGTCCAGTCGAAGGGGGTCGGACTCAGAGTCCGACACAACATTAGCGGAGCGGCTGAGCGTGAGCTCGAAAGGCTCACGCCGCCGTGCGACGGGGACGTTCAAACGCCCCAGGCTGGAGGAGGACAGTTTGTCCCCGTCCTCCGGCGCTCAGGAGGCGCCTCCCCCCAAGGTCCCCACGGCAGCGCGGGGTAGGGGCGGCAAGGGCAGCGGTCGCCGGAAACCGGCACCAGCTGCCTGCGCGGAGTCAGCCGAGCAGTTGGCCGCGGAGGACAGGGCTCTCTCAAGCGCTGTCCGTTCGGAGTCCTCTGCGGCCGAGATGTCCGGCGTGGAGGTGTCGGAGGGCGAGCGCGGCTCTGAGGGCGAGAGCTGCTCCGGGGGCCTCCAACAGGCCATTACGGCGGAGCTCTACAAGCTGGCGATGGGGAAATCCCATCCGGTTAGGCTCCGCCTCCTCAGGGCGGCGGCGGCCACAATAACGGAGGCGGCCTTGGAGCAGTGTGCGGTGCCCACTGCGGGAAAGGTGCGCTCCGAGCTGGCCGAGATGCGGCGAGAGCTGGCGCGCTTGGCGGCCTCCAATGCGGCTCTGGAGGCTGAGCTGCGGACGGCCAGGGCCGAGCTCGCCGCTGCTCGCGGCAGTCGCCCCCAGCCCCCGGCGGAGGCCGACGTAGTCGGACTGCTGCGGGCGGAGTTGGCTGCCTTCCAGCGACGTTTCGACGTGCTGGAGGGCAGGCTCTTGCGCCCCCACTCGCGGCGAGTCAGGTCGCCCCCGCGGTCCCGCGGTCGTACGCGGCCGCTGCGGCCAAGCCTTCGACCTCGAGTCAGGCTAGCCGCAGCTCCCAACCGCCGGCAAGGGCGCGACCGGCTGCCCCAGCGAGGGCCTCGGCGCCCCCGCCGGCGCAGACCCCAGCTGCGCCGACGGCGCCAGCGCCCGCAGGGCGCAAGGAGAGGAGAGGCGCTCCAGCCCGGCAGGCTGGAGTTGCGGCAGCGGTGGTGGAACCCGCCCCGCGAGCGGAGGACGGCGGCGGGTGGCAAATCGCCGGCGAGGCGAGGAGAGTCGCCAGGGAGGGCCGGAAGCGCCGCAAGAAGGCGCAGCGGCAGCGACGGCAGCAGCAGCGCAGGGAGAAACGCGCTGCTGCCTTGCTCCTCGCCCCTAAGACCGCGGCTGTAGTGATTACGCTGCAGCCCGAGGCGGTCAATAGGGGCGTCACTTACGGCGACGTCCTCGCCAAATTGAAGGGGGCGGTATCTCCTGCGGAGTTCGGGGCGCCAGACGGGTTCGCGGTCAAGGTGACCGCTACCGGAGCCCGTCTTTTGGAGGTCCCCGGCGCGACCAGCGGCCCATCGGCCGACGCCCTGGCCGAGAGGCTTAGGGCGTGCCTCGGTGCGGACGAGGCCCGCGTGTCCAGGCCCACCAAATGCCTGGATGTCAGGATCTTGGGCCTGGACGACTCCGTAACGGAGACGGAGGTGGTGGCCGCTGTGGCCAGGACGGGAGGGTGCCCTGCTGACCAAGTTAAGGCAGGCGCCATCCGCCCGGACAACTCGGGGCTGCGCACTGTTGTGGTCAGCTGCCCCGTCACAGCGGCCAAGAAGCTGAAGGAGGGCAAAAGGCTCTTGGTGGGATGGGTCTCGGCGCAGGTCAAGCTGCTCGAGACCCGGCCTCTGAGGTGCTACCGCTGTCACGTGGGGGAGCACGTGAGTGTCAAATGCACCTCGGAGGTGGACCGCAGCGACTGTTGCTTCCGCTGCGGTCGGCCCGGTCACAAGGCCGGCTCGTGCTCCGCCCCGCTGCACTGCAATGCATGTGCGGCGGCTGGCAAGCCGGCCAATCACCGGGTCGGGAGCAAAGGCTGCTCCCCTCCCGCCAAACCCAAGGGCAAAGGTAGGCCCTCCGCCGCCCCTGCCGTTTCCGCCGCCGCCGCCGCCGCCACTGCCACCGCAGTCGCCGCTGCCGCCACTGAGGAGGTCGGAATGGACTGCCAATAATGGCCCCATTCCGCCTCCTCCAGGCGAACATCAACCACTGCGCCGCTGCTCAGGATCTCCTGCTCCAGAGCATGGCGCAGTGGTCGATCAATGTCGCCGTGGTCTCCGAGCCGTACTTTGTCCTGCCCAGGGATCACTGGGTGGCGGACCTGGACGGCTTGGTGACCATCATCTCGTCGGCCGCCGCCGGTACCCCGACTCTTGAGGCTCCACCTCCGGGTGGGTCCCAAATAACGGCGGGAGGAGTTACCATCGACGTCGAGACGACGATGAAGTACCTAGGACTCGTTCTCGACAGTCGGTGGAACTTCATAGAACACTTCCGATGTTTGGCCCCAAAGTTGGAGAGGACGGGGGCTGCGTTTAAACGCATCCTCCCCAACCTCGGGGGGCCAAACGCCTCCTGCCGGAGGTTATACGCCGGGGTCGTGCGGTCCATGGCCCTCTACGGCGCCCCTGTTTGGGCGCCAAACCTGTTGCGGCGTCCCGCTCGGACGCTGCTCATGGCACAGAGGGTCATGGCGATCCGAATGATCCGCGGATACCGCACGATCTCTGGGGAGTCGGCGAACCTCCTTGCCGGATTACCGCCGTGGGATCTGGAGGCGAAGGTGCTCGCGCGCGTGTACGGCATGCGCGCGGAGGCACGTCGCCGGGGCGAAACCCCGCTGCCGCGCCAAATAGGTGCGTGGCGGGATGAGCTCCGGCGCGATCTCATGGCGGAATGGCAGCAACGACTGTCGCAACCGAGGGCTGGGCTCGCTGCCATCGCAGCGGTAAGTCCCCTCTTTGAGGAGTGGCTTGAGAGACGCTACGGCGTCCTCACCTACCGCCTGACGCAGGTCCTCACCGGACATGGAAGTTTCGGGAGGTACCTGTGTCTGATGGGGCGGGAGGAAACGCCCGGGTGTCATCACTGCGAGGACCGCCCTGAGGACACGGTGGAACACACGGTGGGAGAATGCCCTTCGTGGGCTGAGCACCGCCGTGTCCTCAGGGAAGTGATCGGCGATGGCGACCTCTCGCGTCCGGGCCTAGTGCAGGCCATGATGCGGAGCGAGGGGGACTGGGATGCCGTCTCCTCCTTTTGCGAAGCAGTCATGCTAGCTAAGGAGGAGGCGGGACGCGTGAGGCAGCGAAGCGCTGCCTCCTCGCAACCCAGCCATCGCGAAGGACACACCGGGCGTCGGGGATCGCGAGACGATCTCCGGCCACCGTAAGCGCGGGCCTGCGGACGGCGAGCATGGGTGGCTCCCCGTCCGACCAGAAACAGACCCGAGCGTACGGCGCGTCGCGTTCCGCGCGCGCCTCAAAGAGCCATCAGACCACCACAGATGGGGCCCAATACGGCCGATGCCGATTCGGAGTCGCGGAGAACCTAACGGGTAACCGGGGCTCCGGCTCGACGTGCAGGAGAAGGAACGGGGTGGTTTTTAGTCAGTAAGAGTCTGACACTCCCTCCCGCCTCACCCAGGCGGGAGAAGTCATTCGATGATTTTCCCCCCTTAAAAAAAAAAAAAAAAAACCCCCTATTACATGGGACTCATAACAACTAGTGAAAAGTGGGTGTTACATTGTACTGTGGTAGAATGTGCACATCTGCCTACCCCTTCGGGGATAAAAGGCGTGATGTTATGTATGTATGTATGTATTATCCATTGTGTTGCGGTCACTGCAACTATTACTTTAGTGCCTATTAGAAATGGTACGACACTTGATTAAGTCATGTACAGGAAAATCCTTATTCATTGAATCATAAATATTATAAAACAAGGGGTTTAATAACTATAGCGTTTGTTAATGTGGTATTATATGGATTTTGCTGATAATAGTATAACAAATACATAAACCTCATGTGAACTAAAAAGGAAAGGTAATTAATGTTTGTTTTTCTTTTTCTAGACTCATAGCATTGTGATCCGTGAGACCTGATTTACATTCTTCATGGTGGAGTCTCCGCCACGAATGTTACCTCTAGATATGTATTAAAGACTAGCTGACCCAGCGAACTTCGTACCGACTAAATTGTTGTTCTCACCTTCCCTGGACTTCCACGAACATTTCAAGACTATAATTAGCCAAATCGGTTTAGCCGTTCTCGATTTTTAGCGAGACAAACGAATGGAAAATTCATTTTTATTTATATAGATAGATTTAGCAACGTTTTAATGCTATCATGAACCTTTTCCTAAAGAAAGTGTCGGCTAGTAACTGAGAATGTTTAATATCAAAACTACATCTAGTAATGGACACCTCGGTAGTTTCGATTACGACAATTTGACCACAGAAACAGAAGTTGTAAAAAAGTGATTATGGACACAAAAACTTCATAACCTAAACATTCCTTACTCTAGCTATAGGCTCCTAATATAATATAATAGATCCGAACAATTTCCCTCAACTCAATGTCGTTGTACTACATAATACAAAATCAAAGCTACATAAAACGACAATGCAGCCGTATTCTCGAAGAATCAACCACAACCCTCGTCACTTGCCTTTCAGGAAATGTATCCCTAAATTTTATTCGAGTTCCCTTGGAGAATTGTCCCTAATATTGCATAACTTATTTACTGACTCGCGAAGGCAGAATTCGAAGATTGAGAACGCTGGAGAGCGCAAGAAAATTGCTACGATACGTATAAGATTAAGGTTATGAACGTTTATACGCTCAGATCCGAAGACAATATTGTAGTGTGTATATTAAATTGGACATGAAGAAGTGTTACTTACATGAGAAGTGTCAAGAGCTAAGAGTAGATTAGAGTAAAGGACATTTTTTTTTAAAAAATATTGCCCCGCACTTGTATTTTCTCCTGTGTCGTGGGTGCGTTTACAAACATAGAAGGTCATGACACCCAGACCCGAAACAACAATCTGTGGATCACACAAAGAGTTGTTCCGTGGGGAAATCGAACCCGTGACACGTTGCGCGGCAATCAGTTGCCAAACCACCGCGCCGACCGTGCAGTCTATACATATGAAAAAATCTTTTTTAACACCTTGAACAAAACGTAAAAGATGTCTCAAAATTGTCAACAAACACACGCTTCGTCAACAAAAACGGAGAAGTTGCACAGTACACTAGGATTCTCTGCTGTGTCATGGGCACAAACATACAATTTCACAAACACATGACACCCAGACCCGATTTATTTGGTTGGATATGGCACATCCAGGATGTACTATCCATGTTAAGAATGCAAAATCATGAACTAAGGACTTTTCCCAAAGTTTGGACAGCCTATGAAGTTTCTGAAGCTAACTCTTTATCTTCGTCCGGGTTTCGGCATGTTTAAAAGGATAAAAAGTTTATAATACTTTTAAGGGTGACTCCACGTGGATACTTAAGATGAAATGTTAAGGAAGGGAAGGTTATAATATCCGAGTTCAAAGAACAAAGTTTTTTTTATGTAAACGATTAGAGGTGTCCATAGGCGACGCTGACTGCTTACCATCAGGTACCTGAAACACCAGAGGCGTTATGAGTGCATTACTGGTCTTTTGGGATTAGGAATTTGAGGATTTTTGGGGATTCAGGGATTGGGGGGTTACCTTTCGGTTACCTCACTCACACGATAAATCGGTTTTTTAAACAAAGATGATAAAAGATTTTTTCTTCTCTTCTGAGTTTGGCAGAAACAGAGGAATTTTAAAATCAATTAGATACCAAAATTGACTCAAGGCAACATATTTTTAGCACCACAAGACTATTCGTCTTTCCTCGGAAGTTTTGGATGAATAGAGGTCATTTTAAATTAATTAGGCATCATTAGAATTACTTCCGTACTAAACTTAATACATCGGAAGAAGCCATTAAAGGTAAGTACAATCAATTGTACTATGTATTGGTCACATACTTACTAATGAGCTGTATTTATTTTTAAGCCAGTGTATTGAAAACAATAGCCACTCACCTCGATTTCCATTTCAGATTGTCTACAAGATTTTCCGTATATGGTAGAATTAATGGGACGATGAATGAATAATTAACCTGATGAGAAATCTTGAAGTTTGCTTTAGGAATATGATTACTTTTTTTCATATGGAAGTTGATTTCTCTTGTTGTTCTAGTGACCAGATAAGTGGGGATGATCCGTTACAGTTCAGAGAAGGATTAAAAAAAATACTTACATAACATAACATCACGCCTTTTATCCCCGAAGGGGTAGGCAGAGGTGCATATAAAAGTAACACCCACTTTTCACTATTTATGTTATGAGTCCCATGTGCCGAGTGGTCGCAAGTGCTATTGCCGGGCAAGGAATTAAAAGAAACTCTATATTCCCTATTTAGATTGTCTAACATCTTCAACAGTCAAACATCAAAGTCTGTCAATATAAAGTCATCTTCTTCAAGGATGCTGTCTACGTCTTCTCGTTATCCCAATCCATAAGTAACAACCAAAAATCTATCAATCACTATAAAAACAGACCGTTTTACTACTTCCCGAACCAACACACATATTGAACAACAAATCCATGCCAAAAAAAAATGATTTAATACAAAATAGCATTATGATGGAATGACCTTCCAATGGACGTCGACGAATATACAGATGCAGCATATGAATCTACTACAATCTGTCATTATCTGTCATTCTATTCCCGACTTTATGTCTAAACAATAAAGGTGAAAGTTTAATAAAGGAACTTGATAGAATGGTGTAGGTTTATGTGCTGGTGTTTGTGCTGCAACGCGGAAGTTAGTCTCGGCATTGTTCCAGGGAGAGAACAGAGATATTTACGGACGGACAACTGGCCGGAGTCTAGAGTTAATGTTTTTTTTAGATTTATATGGAATAGTTATCACGACAAAGAGAGAGACGGAGAGAATGGCAAAAGCATCCATGGAAAAAACATCTATTTAAGTGTGGGAGAGCCATGCTTCGACATGAATGGGCCGGCTCGACCGGAGTGATACCACGGCCTCACAGAAGACCGACGTGAAACAACGTTGTGTCGTGTTTCGTCGTGTGAGTGAGGTTAACCCCCCCCCCTCCCTGATTCCCCAACAATCCTCTAATTCCTAATCCAGAAGGACGGTAACGCACTTGTAACGCCTCTGGTGTTCCAGGTGTCCATGGGCGACGCCGATTGCTTACCATCAGCTGATCCGTCTGCTCGTTTACTGGCTTTGCGTTGCTGCTTTGGCGTTTGTATCCCATAAAAAAATCAAAATCCAGCAGAAAATGTTGGGAACTTCAAAGTTGTTATTATGTATTGTTGTTAGTATGTCAATTCAAATGACCTGAAGAAGTGCTCTTTCAAGACACCATCTTGAAAATACCCGTAGGCCGAGCTCAGTGGTATGATAAAAGAGGTTTTATATTATGCAATGGTCGAAAATGGACTTCCTTGTCAGAAGATGATGATAATCATCATCTTCGCATACTAATGTACAATATAATAAACGCATTTTAATGTCTTTTTTTAGGGGGGAAAATCATCGAATCCTCCCGCTCCCGCCTGGGTGAGGCGGGAGGGAGTGTCAGACTCTTACTGACTAAAAACCACCCCGTTCCTTTTCCTGCACTTCGAGCCGGAGCCCCGGTAACCCGTTAGGTTCTCCGCCACGCATATTAATGTCTAAGTGTAACTTTTGGAAACAATCTACTAAAATTGAAAGTAGTTCACTCATTTCGAGTTAGTTTTATAAGCAAACACGCCAATGATATACTTAGGAGATTTTACGACTGAATGACAAGGACCTTTTGTGAAACAGACACACATTAAGATGTTTATCTCACATAAAACAGTTTTTTGTAACAATCGCCAACAGTTCCGGCATACAATGAATTTATGTAGATAAATAAATACATAGAAAGAATTTGCTGTTGCGAAAATTGTGTAGAATTCTTAAAATAACAGATTTTTTTGCAAGCTTGGCAGCCGGGAGATATACACAACGCTTCTTGAGTATGCAACTGCATGAATCAAATATTTGTATGACCACTCGGCCAACGAGGCAGTCTCTATCGTAGAGACTGCCTCGTTGGCCGAGTGGTCGCAAGTGCCACTGCCGGGCAAGGGGTCTCGGGTTCGATTCCCGGGTCGAGCAAAGTATTACTGGGTTTTTACAAAATTCTCAGTAGTAGCACGGAGTCTGGAATTGTGCCCGGTATATGGCAATAGGCTCACCCCCTATTACATGGGACTCATAACATAAATAGTGAAAAGTGAGTGTTACATTGTACAGTGGCATAATGTGCACCTCTGCCTACCCCTTCGGGTATAAAAGGCGTGATTAAGATGTTATGTTATTCTGGAACGCTTGAGAAAGACTGTGAGTCTTGTCTTTACCGTGTAACCGTCAGTCAACGTGGGCGTCAGCCCTACTGGGCCCCATCTATAGTGGTTTAATGACTCTTTGAGGCGTCTGTGGATCTGGGAGTCAGTTTTAGTTTTTATTTATTTTCTTTAATAGTGTGAAGCCTGGAATCATAGCTAAGTAGGAGTGCTTGTCACATGAAACACACAACAAAAATGGCGAAAAGTAGATGCCATGTAATTTACCTACCTTCGTAGAATCTTATAAGGCATGATGGCATGTCATGTGACGAAGAAATGGCAATGAACCTCAAGAACAGAGTCTCCTTAACCTTCAATCATCTCGCAAAAATTCAGCTACAACTCACAACAGATGTTTCCGTTTCCAATACAAATAAATAAACTAAATTTTAAAACAACACAATTTTATCATTCCTACGTAAAGACGGAAGCAAATCAAAATATACCAGTCTCTCGTTACACATTCTCAGCCTTAATGCTTTAGTATCAGAGCTAGATATCCAGTGATCCTAATGATAACTTGATGAGCTGGTCCGTACCTAGTTCTAAATCTGAATATAAATATGATGTTTTTATTAACGTTTCCGTTGATTTATTTTAATATCTATGTGTACATATAAAATAAATATAAGACAGCTAATCCCTCGCTTTTGAAGTCCACGAGTATCTATTTTAAAAGCTTGCTAATGCTGATTTGAAAGATGATTTAATTGGGAGATATGTTTAGTCGAGGCCTCGCGCAGAAACTCGACATAACATGTGTATTTTTCTTCTGATGATGACATTAGCAGAGCCAAAGCGCCTAGCGTCACTGATAGACAGACGGACGGACGAACAATTTAATTTTTGACGTTTCAGAAGATAGAAAGAAATATAATTTATTCGACACCAGGCATGAACCACCAAGTATATAAATATAAAATAACATTGAAACCAAAATAAAAAAAAACAATAAAAACACAAAATAACCTTAAAAAACAAAAATAAAAGAGAGGGTAGCAACATGCCCACGTTTCAAAAGTGCCTAATTAAGTATTAATTGAAATTAATGCTACTTTGACTTTGACAAAGCAGTGCGAATTTCGAAACGTTACTTTATAAGAGCCTAATGTTCGTTTTACCAAGCTCTCTTAAATTTTAAGATTGTGTGTGAAACCTAAAAGTAGAAGTATGAGGCTCCTAGGGCAGCCTAGTAACTCATAGCTAAAAGATGGTTTAGGATTGGTTGGTGAAAAATGAAGAGTTCTTGATTACAGGAGATCAAAACAAAATTGCGCTACACGCTGAGGAAAAGAAAAAGAAAATGTTACAAAAATAACCGTCATAGATCTCAAAACGCCATAACATATAAAATTCAATTACCGAAGAATTTCCCTTCGCCTCCGTTAATGCGGAACACGTCAGGATAAAATTTGCATCCAATAAATTACATTAACATACGAGACTTGTCTAAAAATGGCGGCGGGAACGCTGGCTAAGTCAAATTACTCGGCATGACTTGCATAACATCATAATAACGTGTCGTGTCGACGGTCGGCGATGGAATGAAAACTTGGAGCGATGAGATAAAGTTATATTGACAGGAATTGCGGAAATTATATCTGTATGTAGGTACTTTATATAGCTAAGTATGTATGTACTATAGTACGATGTATCGTAGTTCGTAGTGTTGATATTGTGACTGTAAATGCCACAGAAAGGTTAGAGTGGTTGTCAAAACAAATGAATTATTCGATCTTTCAGAAATTAATATTAACATTGACAGTAAGTTAATCTTACAGACAAACTTTCTATTTAAACTTTGACAAACTTTGACTCGTAGAGAATGTCATATTATAATAATAATAATAATAAAGCCCGCAGGGCACCTTGAGGCGAGGTGACGGGCATTAGCGATCCCGCGGGCTACCATCATCCCGAGTGCTCCAGGGAGAAGTCACCGTTCCTTCTTCTCCGGCTTGCCTTAATTGGCTGGCTGGAGTGAACGATGACAAGGAACAGGTCTCCCACCTCTGGCTTGCCTTCATTGGCCGTCCAGAGTGGAGTCGCGAGAGCAGTGATCCTGCTCGGAGGGTAAGAAACTATTCGTAAGTCGCGAGTGGGCCAGGGATGCAGGAGGCTTCGGCTGGAGCAGATGATCTGAGTAGAAAGCGGTGGTAGTTTCTTAACCCTTCAGCCACTCACATTCTCGTTGCCCCTATGTTGCTATATCTAGCAACAATTCCCGGGGCCCGGTCGGTGAGTTGGCGAGTCTCCGCCTGCCATTTTTACGTGTAAAAATTACATTGTTTCGGCAGGTGCCATAGTCATCCATAGTTCCCAATTTACCAGTCCACAGCAACCCATCCATAGCCCTACCATTTTTTTTCCATTATTCACAATAGTCCTACACTAACCGGGGACTGTCCTTGGGTGCATTTCCATAATGCATACAGGGATAGTCGCCGGTTTGTGTCTCCATTACATTTAGATTAAATTTGTCTAAAGGGCCTCTGCGCAGTTGGCTTCGGCCCCTCGTACGCCTCCCAAATGACCGGGACCCTGTGGTCCCGTGAATGGTAAAGACATACATAATAATAATAATCATTTATTTCAGACCATGTCCATATTCTTGTTAGTAATATTGAACTTAAAAACTAATGTTAGTACACATTATATATATGATTTAATAGGTCAATATACAAGAATATACAATATACAAAAATAAATACAGACAGGACAACACAAAATCATGTCATTAATTATAATATCATAATATATTATGGCATTAACTCGTCGAGTACCGGTTTTGTAGACACAAATAGAACAATAGGTTGCGGTCACCGGTGACCGCTTGGTGTTTGACAGTTTATGTTGGCATTATGTACCACTATTTTGTAATATTGTATAGGTACATTGAAGATTTATTTTTTTATTATATTTATAGTTGATAAGTCGACGTTTGAACATCTCGCCTAGTGGTAAGCGATGATTAAATATAATAAAATAAAACACCTCAATAAAGTAAATAAAGGTATATATGCATTAAATAAATTATCAAAATGATTACGTAACTTCTAAAGTTTTAACCACTACAACAAATTGTATAATTTATATCTTTTTCAATATTAAGTGGACATAGTTTGAGGAAAGGAATATTCAACAATTTCTATTGAGTTGAAGGTCGAGTCGGGGACTACCGCCGCATGAGGCCAGGGCAGTCCCGCATACGGGTTTTTTTTTTTAAGGGGGAAAATCATCGAATGACTACTCCCGCCTGGGTGAGGCGGGAGGGAGTGTCAGACTCTTACTGACTAAAAACCACCCCGTTCCTTCTCCTGCACATCGAGCCGGAACCCCGGTAACCCGTTAGGTTCTCCGCCACCCTGCTGTTAATTTATGCTTTAAAAATAAAATTATTGATGAAAATTAAACATTTAAGGGCCGATATATTAGTCATCAGTTAATACAGTAGTTGACAACTAATCAAATTCAAAACTTTTATCGAAACGTCAAAAACGACACTGTTCTATGAATATTGTACGAAATACTATCTTATGACGTCATAATATTTTCGCGCCAAATAGCACACTTATATCTAAAAAAATGCTAGAATAAATCGAAAATTAAGTATATCGGCAAATCAATGAATGAAAGTGTAACTATAATAGATATAAATAGATACCTAATGCCTAATTATTATGTAATTTATAATTTTAGTAATAATTGTAGATGTGGTTAATTGTAGAGGTAGTGTGTAACTAGGTACCTTCTTTACTATATAAAAATAGACTTTTTTTTTTTTTTTAAGGGGGGAAAATCATCGAATGACTTCTCCCGCCTGGGTGAGGCGGGAGGGAGTGTCAGACTCTTACTGACTAAAAACCACCCCGTTCCTTCTCCTGCACGTCGAGCCGGAGCCCCGGTTACCCGTTAGGTTCTCCGCGACTCCGAATCGGCATCGGCCGTATTGGGCCCCATCTGTGGTGGTCTGATGGCTCTTTGAGGCGCGCGCGGAACGCGACGCGCCGTACGCTCGGGTCTGTTTCTGGTCGGACGGGGAGCCACCCATGCTCGCCGTCCGCAGGCCCGCGCTTACGGTGGCCGGAGATCGTCTCGCGATCCCCGACGCCCGGTGTGTCCTTCGCGATGGCTGGGTTGCGAGGAGGCAGCGCTTCGCTGCCTCACGCGTCCCGCCTCCTCCTTAGCTAGCATGACTGCTTCGCAAAAGGAGGAGACGGCATCCCAGTCCCCCTCGCTCCGCATCATGGCCTGCACTAGGCCCGGACGCGAGAGGTCGCCATCGCCGATCACTTCCCTGAGGACACGGCGGTGCTCAGCCCACGAAGGGCATTCTCCCACCGTGTGTTCCACCGTGTCCTCAGCGCGGTCCTCGCAGTGATGACACCCGGGCGTTTCCTCCCGCCCCATCAGACACAGGTACCTCCCGAAACTTCCATGTCCGGTGAGGACCTGCGTCAGGCGGTAGGTGAGGACGCCGTAGCGTCTCTCAAGCCACTCCTCAAAGAGGGGACTTACCGCTGCGATGGCAGCGAGCCCAGCCCTCGGTTGCGACAGTCGTTGCTGCCATTCCGCCATGAGATCGCGCCGGAGCTCATCCCGCCACGCACCTATTTGGCGCGGCAGCGGGGTTTCGCCCCGGCGACGTGCCTCCGCGCGCATGCCGTACACGCGCGCGAGCACCTTCGCCTCCAGATCCCACGGCGGTAATCCGGCAAATATAAAAAAAAAAAAAAAAAAAAATAGACTAGATGTGTTGTAATAAAAAAAATGTATGACAAGGGCACGGACCAAGAGTCCGTGGAGAATTAATCTGTAACATTAAACAAAAAAAGTGTAACTATTTTTCAATATTTAATTGGACTGAAAAATCAAAGTAATTTATTTTTGCCGCAGGAAACTACCCAATTCTTAACTGAAGAATAAAATTGACATTTTGACAATTCTTAGTATAGAAGAATTGTCAAATATTCAACGTTATTCCTCAGTCAAAATGTATTGAAAAAATCGGCCTTAACTCCTAATTAACTTAATCCTTTATGATATTATGATCATGGTGGCCCGGAGGTTTAAGACGTCCGCTTTTCATGCATGAGGGAGCGAGTTCGAAACCTGGCAACAGCAAGTACCAATGTGACTTTTTCCGAGTTATATACACTTTCTAAGATTATTTAGACACCACTGACAAACGGTGAAGGAAAACAACGTGAGGAAACCTGGACTTATAATTTCTAATTATAAGTTTGAAATCTTTGACTTTACCCGCATTGAGTAAGCGAGGTGATTAATGGTCTAACCTTCTCCGTGTAAGAAGAGGCTTTGGGCATTTATAGGCTGTTGATGATAATGATGATGATTTATGATGTTTACTTACTTTATTAAAAAGAAAGAAATACTTAAAATGTTCAAATCGGCAAGGAAAACCAAATGAATGGACATCAGCTGTGAGTTAGTGATTGACGTCAAACTGTCATTATATACCTAATGTTTACGCATACAAATCGTACCATCGTACGATTGTAATGTGTTTTGGTTACAATACAATGTACGTACCTATATTTTTTGTCTATACTAATATTATAAAGAGAAAATAAGAGTTGAAATCACAGCGTGCAACATTTTGTACCACGTTATGACGTATAAACCTCCCACTCCTAAACTTAACTCCGTTTTATCTAAGCATTGTTTTGTAAAACGACAAAATAAAAAATACGTGTTTAATATTTTTTCAATATCTAACTGACGGACTAACTAGATTTTTAATTTTGATACCCTGGAAACTACCCAATTCTTACAAATAAAATCATTCAGGAATAATGTAATACTGGTAAAAGTGATGAAAAGCCTGTGATGAATGTAGTAAATAAGGACAGTACTGCAACGGGAAAAACCCTATTAATATAATATCATCAACAAGTAGGGTACATACTTCCAATTCAGTTCAGCATTCATTAAATTACAACGAAGTTTTGATAATATACCTATTATGGGAAGCAAGTATAACAGCTCACACATAGGACCCGCTTAGTTTTTAGTCAAATTTCCGTGGTGCTTGGCGACTGGGCTTCACCCAGTTGTATAGTCTCTTTTTTTGTGCCTTTATGCTTAATTAATTCTGTCTCCTGCATTTATTCACCGAGGGAAGTGAAAACTATCGTTTTTTTCTTCTCCTCTTATAATATCTTCTGATTCACTTCGTATCGGGAACCAGGACAGTTATTCATGTCCCTGAGACGCGCCGGACTTCAGTGTTCCGGTGTTTTCATGGTTGTATCTACTGTAGATCCTGGTTTACAGGAGTTGCAGCCGTTTTGGGAGGTTGTGGCGGGCTTGTCCCAATTCAAAAAACATAACATAACATAACATCACGCTTTTTTTTTTTCTCCGAAGGGATAAGCAGCCATTACGGCAATTAATGCCACTGTACAATGCAACACCCACTTTTCATTATACATGTTATGAGTCCCATGTAATAGGGGGTAAACCTATTGCCATATACCGGGCACAATTCCAGGTTCCGTGCTACTACTGTCATTTTTTTTTTAAACCCGGTAGTACTTTGCCCGACTCGGTAATCGAACCCGAAACCCATTGCCCCACAGTCAAACTTGCGACCACTCGACAAACGAAGCAGTCATAGTCAGTTTATAATTATAGTAGAATACAATACCTAGTCTGTATAATTCTCAAGTACTACAATTTTGAACAAGCTACAGACCTAGACACTTGTTCAACTCATCAGACCATTATTATCACAATATAAAACAATGAAATTACGTAATAATTGCTGTCTCACCTCGCGTTACACTCGTTATCTACACAATACATGAATACATGTACATATCTATGTATGTATATGGAGATAACAACATCAAACTCTAAATATTTATACTTGGTCTTTCCAAACACTTTTGTATCATACGTTCAATGAAGACAAACGATGAAAACACCGTTTGGTAATTATCGATGAATCTGAGTATCGACATCACCACACCACTACACAAGTACACACTTTTTTTTTTAAACTGTTGAACACCGCGAGGACACCGGTGACCGCAACCTATTGTTCTTTAATTGTGTCTATAATGACGGTACTCACAAGGGTTAAGGGGGGAAAATCATCGAATGACTGCTGCCGCCTGGGTGTGGCGGGAGGGAGGGTCAGACTCTTACTGACTAAAAACCACCCCGTTCCTTCTCCTGCACGTCGAGCCAGAGCCCCGGTAACCGGTTAGGTTCTCCGCGACACACAAGTACACACTAGGGTTGACCGACAAAAGTATTTACCGAAGAAAATTGCAAAAAATCGTTTGTCTTTTAACATGAAAGAAATCTCTTTGTTACATTTTACGGTTAATATTTGAACATGTACGTTTTTTCTTAGAAAAATCGGGCAATGTTCATTAAGGAAAAATGCCGCAGGGTGCTCTCTTGCCCAGATTTGTATAGAAAACCGAACTACAAGAAATCGATTGCAAATTCTACGAAAATACTTACCTATCTTAGCAGGCAACCTTGTCAGACACCACATTGGAATAACATTCGAGCGAAACACGTACTAAATGGGATCAAAGATTATAATGCTGCACCAATTACGGCCGATTGTTGATCCGACGCCTACGGACGTGCTGCGTTCACGACGACTTGGTGAAGTATTATACGATCAACGATTGACAAAATAGACATTAAATCAATTAATCGAGTTAAATACTGTTTTATCGATACCAAGATCTCTTGTTGTTGCTTTGCTTAAGAAGATTTTACGTTTGAGCAGACATGTTACTTACATAATCAATGATTCAGCAACTGAGTTTAGTGGGATCCGAAAATCGACTTTGAAGTCAGTGCAATCCAGGTAGCATCACAATATGTCATGACATGATAAAAAATCTTGATTAGCGGTGATTTAGTTGCTTTTCGGAAACACAAAAGCAAGATAACGTATCAATGCAAGTGATTACACGATAAAGTACAGGAAGCAACAACAAATTATCTGTTTGTAAGTAAATTAATACTCATGGAGCCTATCTGGCTGGCGCTTAGAAATACTTCGTCTTTCTGATCGGAAATTGCACTCCGGAAATAGATACCACCTTTGAAACAGACTATTATCCAATTTGTCGTCGGCTGCTGCAAACACCACGCCATTTTATCAACTATCTAAACAATCTGTAATTGTCTTTGTGAAATCTAATTGTGGAACATTTTCAATCGATCGTTTGCCGACAAGGTTCACCGACAAATTCCTGCAGTTACGTCAAACCTTTCCTTTGGACGACTTTAATGACTTGGCAACATATTTTGCAAACAATACATAAAAAAGTAAACAGTTCGGTTGTTATTTCGCAACAGTGCACAACCTGCATATTCGCAGCGATCGAAATATAAATATTTATAGCGAAATTGTTTATCAGGTGAATAACATTAGACTTTGAATTACAATCGACGCGTTCGAATTTAAATTTAAATAAATGGAACATAAAATCAATGAAAAATTAAACTTCCATAGAGTATAAACAAAATGGAGGAACACATCGTGTTTGGTTGCGTCACAGGTCAGAAGCGGAGGTTTATAATGATCGTGTATCAGATAGTTATACAAGAGCACGGCCATACTGTCCTTGTGCCAGCCTAACACCAAGAGCAATGTCAGACGAGAATAGACACCGGACCGTCATTGAGGCACCGTTGAATTGGTGCCAAAGAATCGTCGAAGACAGACGGATAAAAATACACTAACAATGTCAGCCCACCGTAATGCCAGTTTATGAAAAAAATCACTAATACTATTATGTAAAACTTGGCATACGGTACATTCTGTTTCTATTATAACTTGTATATTAATGATATATTTGATTTCAGTCCAATATTTACTTAAGCGGTGGTTAGTAACTGCATATTAATTGGCTATATTTGCGTTACGATATGTTCCAACCGCACTGCGTGCATTGGTGCGATTTGACATTTCGATGTGATTGGTGAAAAAGGCGGGTGTGATTATGTCAAGTAGAATGGAAACCAACAAAAACTGGTGTAATGAACTAGCAACCTATCTTTCACATTTGTGGAATATGAAAACAATAAATGCTACTGAAGTATTTGTATTGTAACTTTCGTGAGACATACTAAATAAATTATTATGTTTTCGGCGAAATGCTGCTCATGAATATGAGCCTCTAGCATAGCTTGAAACTAGTCGAGTTCCTCGTCGAATTACTACGTGAGTAAGCCGAAAACATAATAACAACGTTTGAACTTCGAACTCTGAACTTTTGATATTCCTAACAATTTTTTTTAAATAAATTCGTCGGTTGTTTGTTCCTATCGCCTACATGATACGTGAGCAACACCTTAAGTGTTGCAGACAGCCATAAGCTGTTAGCTGTGCAAATAAAACCTGTTACACAAAATCGCACAATATTTGCAACACCTTCTGTAAGTCGTTGGTCGAGTGGTCGCAAGTGCGACTGCCGGGCAAGGGGTCTCGGGTTCGATTCCCGGGTCGGGCAAAGTATTACTGAGTTTTTTTTTAAAAATCTCAGTAGGAGCACGGAGTCTGGAATTGTGCCCGGTATATGGCAATAGGCTCACCCCCTATTACATGGGACACATAACATAAATAGTAAAAAGTGGGTGTTACCTCTGTGTGCACCTCTGCCGATAAAAGGCGTGATGTTATGATGCTTCTGTAATCCGCTCTCTACCTCTACATCATAAAGATGTGGGTGCGCAATGAGCAACATAAACTATAAATAATATCTATGTATACTAATTTTCTTATTAACACCCTACACGAATGCATGAATAGAAAATAGCTTCGAGTTGAGATAGCAACATCTGAATATGACCATGCACTAATATTTTATTTTATTTTATTTATGCACACAGGACATACATTATATCCTCTTGTTATACGATTAGTGCTGCCTAAGTACGCATTCATTAGATAGTCCAAATATTAAACAAAGCAAAAATATCGTTTAAAGCCAAAACATTTTACTAAAAATACCATAGACAGTAAGTACCTAATACAAAATCTTAAATCAGTAATAGAAAAAAAGCCCGACTTCAGTGTTCCGGTGTTTTCATGGTTGTATCCACTGTAGATCCTGGCTTACAGGAGTTGCGGCGGTTTTGGACGGTTGTGGCGGGCTTATCCCATTAAAAAAAACTACTGTAGACACGTTCAGAGATTTCTCATCACACCGTCATAAAGAAGGGTTTTATTTCCTTGACAAACAAAGCTCAGTGATTGAAAGAGACATTGACAAGCAGAAAGCGAGAGAAGTCAAAGTACATATTACCCATTCCTTTGAATGGAAACCAATAGATAGTAGTTATAAGTTAAATGCAGGGGCGTAGCTAGCGCCGTATCTGCCGTATCAATTATATGGGGCCCCCAGACTACAGGGGCCTCCAACGTGTGTACGCAAAAATATAAAAACTTCTAAATTTATATTTTATTTCAGTAATCACAAAATGCATGCGTTCAAAGGTTTGCAGAAACCATGGAATAGAGAAATCTATTCCACGGCAGAAACTTTGGAAAAACTAAAGTATCTAATCATTGTCCGATAATTTGGGCAGAGGAGGTATTTTATGTAAAAAAATCTCTTCTGAGAATTTTTTACCTTTCATAAAGGCCCCAAACAAATTTCTATACCCCCGCCAAGATACGCTACGCCACTGGTTAAATGCAACTGATGGGCAAATCGTTACGACATAAATATGTACTGTAGATAAACATATAAGTCTGTAGGTATCTTCAAACGTCTATGGTTACCGGTTACATCATTTGACGACGCAAGTAATAGGTTATCAACCTTTAATAAACGGCTGTAATGCAACTCTTGCATTTATATCCCAGACTCATTGGCCGAGTGGTCGCAAGTCCGACTGCTGGACAAGGGGTCTCAGATTCGATTCCCCGGTCGGGCAAAGTATTACTGGGTTTGTAAAAACCTCAGTAGTAGCACGGAGCCTGGAAATGTGCTCGGTATATGGCAATAGGCTCATCCCCTATTACATGGGACTCATAACATAAATAGTGAAAAGTGGGTGTTACATTGTACAGTGGAATTAAGTGCCATAATGTGCACCTCTGCCTAACCCTTCGGGGATAAAAGGCGTGATGTTATGTTATGTTTGTTATGTGATATTACGACTGTAAAGGAAAAGAACATAAAGTATCTATCTATCTATACATACATGCTACTTATCTATACGTAGGTACATCGGCTGTTTATTACGTCAACCGCAATGTTTACAGAAGGCGTCTAACAAATTATCCGGTCGTACTAATTCTGGCTATATTTTGACCCATGTATCCCGTTTATTTAAGCCCGGATCCCTTGTTCTATGGCGTGAAACGTTTTTAAAAATATACTCTGACGTCATAGCATTATATCACACACCCACGCGAATTCTAATTACAAAATGATAGACGCGTCACAACAATTTCCGTTGTCACTCTTTTTTTTATAAAGTTTTCTTAATTGACAAAAGAGTTTCGTTTCATTACACCATAGAGGCTAGTGTTCTCTCTTTCTGACACTTGTAGGGCATAAAAGGAAATGTGTGCCGAGTTAATTGAGTTTATCGCGTCACATTACGCCGGGCGCTAATAAAAAGCGTGCCACATTCAAGTCATACATTTTAAAAACGAAAGCATTAACATACGTAATTAAAACGTTAGCAATTGCAAGTGTTTTTATTTTGTATATCGTGACATGGAATTAGAGATTTAAGTACAGAGATAACTACGGTCTAATTGTGGCATTCATTTTGGAAAAAGTGCTTCAAATTCATATTTGTCTACTAAGCTAGATTGTGTTGATTACATACTTACAAATAGATATACCTGATATAATCTGTTGATAAATTACTTATTTATCAATAACTACTAGTCATTGCGTTTTAATCATCAGTCACTGACATAAAGACCTTAAATTACCTTAGGAATCTTCAGCGTTGGACTACAAACAATAAAAAAATCTCTTATAAAAACAACCAACAAGGTGAACTAACAAATACTGAAATATATTGGTTTACATTTTCTCAAATATTTATCGAAAAGCAATTAAATTGGATAATGTGAGATTCTTTTAGACCGTGCAGTTTTGTTCAAGTAATTATTTCCTTTCTTTTAGCGATACAAATTAAAAATGACATCACTATCGTAAAAAACACCATTTTACAATAGGCACAGAATTTAAATTCCGCCATTATCAATTTCGAACACAATTTTGGCAAGTACAAAGTTTTATAAATTATTTTAAGTACCACAGATAGATAATTATTCTCTCGGACTGCCAGAAATATCAACAGGGTTTTGGCAACAACGTAACATCATGGCTGGCATCATGGCTGGCATGGCTTTGACTCGTATCTCGTTTTGCCATTTATGGCAACCTGGCAATGGCAACAGTTTTAACGGGAACGTTTTTAATTACTGACTACTTTATGATACCGCCTCTATTCCACGAAGTTGTAAGCTGAGTTGCACGTGTAATGTAAGTAGTACCTAAGTACTAAGTAGGATCTTAAGTGGACTAATGTCTAAGTGTAATTTAATAAGGACCAAGCCGATTGCCTCAATCATAATTATTGATTACTCAATGCTCGAAAAAAACTAAAACAATACATAATACATACTATATATTACACGGTATATATATAGTAAGTTATTCAATTTATTAATGTTAATTAAGATTATTATTTTATATTTTTAACTTTTTTATTATTGTTATTTAGTAAGTAGTTCACCGCTGATCTCGTGACCATAAAGTCGTCAGTATTATCTCATTTATTTTTTATGGATTAATGTTAAGTTTTAGTGACGAAGTAGGAGAACTTAAAGAATAATATTATTTTTCTTTATTTACTTAAGTTTTTTTTTGTTTCATTAGTTTTAGTTTAGATTTTAGTTTAATTCAGATTAAGTTGGTGTATGTTCTCTTTGTATGAGAACCTCACGGGTTACCGGTGCTCCGGCTCGAAGTGCAGGAGTAGGAACGGGGTGGTTTTTAATCAGTAAGAGTCTGACACTCCCTCCCGTCTCACCCAGGCGGGAGCAGTCATTCGATAATTTTCCCCCCTTAAAGAATACCTTACTTTTGACCAGCTATCTAATAATCACCGTGCAAAAGCGCGTAATCCTATTGGCCTATTGCTTATTGGCGTAAACAAGACGCAAATTCGGACCCTTGACAATAGGGTACATTTCAGGGAAAAAAATTAAAATTCTAATTAGTCCGTCAGTTAGATAATAAAAAAATATTATATACGTATTTTTTTCGTATATAGTTACAATACTTAAATACAATGGCGTTAAGATTAGTAGTGGGAGTTAGTGTTTAGTTACGTCACAACGTGGTACATTTTGTAGCACGCTGTGACGTCACGACATTTCAAATCAATATATCGTCAAAAGCATTTAATTTTGTGAAAAAAGAAAAAATACGTTTCTAAAGTTTTAAATTAATCTACCAGACGGACATTAAAATAAAAATTAGGAAACTACCCTATTATATTTATGAAACAAAACATGGTCAATTTTAGTTTCCCTGTCCCTTGCTCAGCAGTCGTATTTGTGACTCGACTACTAAAATTTTCCAAAATCAAATGTTGAAATAGTCTTTGCCAAAGTATGAGGCAAATATCACAAACATCATTAACGTAACGACTTCCGAAACAATCCCAAAACAAAGGAATCACTTAGTACAATGTTATCAAAGCACGGTATTGCTTAATTCACTCAAATCGTACCAAAACGTTGACTTTATCGCGTTTATCAACAAACAAAATCCCTCTGTTTTCTTTGATAATCTCTTGCCAAAATAACATTGAACATTTGCATCTGTTTGTACGTTTGATCCAGTCTTGCTTCCTACTCCCACTTTATTGCGAAGATTTGTGTGGATGTGTGTTTGTTTGGTACTTCTTCTCACAAAAACTGAGGCCTTAGTACGAGTTTCGTTTACGTTTAAAGAAATCGTAACGAGTACGCGGTCGCCGCGATTGGCCGGCTCCAATGAACAAACCGTAAATTACTTTAAACGTACCTAAAAGAAACTCGTACTAATCCCTCTGATTTGGATAAAATTTGGCATTTTAGGGGGGGGGGGATCATCGAATGTCTTCTCCCGCCTAGGTGTGGCGGGAAGAAGTGTCAGTTTGAGCCGGAGCCCCGGTAACCCGTTAAGTTCACCCATACTCTGGATTTAAACGGCGATTTTTAACTCCGAAACATAGGTGACTCCCTGTTGAAAGCTAGTAAAAGAAATAGATAGATAGCTACATAAATATACTTACACCTTAACACGTCCAGTAATAGATCTGCGTTATTTTTCGCGTGAATGACGTCACGCGCCATCCGCCACGCCCCGAACATGCGATGATGGTCCCAGTCCAGAGCTCTCACACTTTCTCATAATAATAATTATAAGCAAGGTCATAGGAATCAAAATAAATGAATCATAAGCAATATTATTCAGAATAGAAGGAAAATTGACCACCAATACGCTTATATTGACGCGGTGTCCCGTTACACGCGTCATACGTAATTTCTTTTATTATCAAGGATATTCCTTGTAACCTGTTTCGGTAGGAAAATCTTCAGTTTTGTTACTTTTTGTCCATTAATTCTAATAATTATTGGTTGGATCGGTCGCTAGTATGACGGCTGTAGTGCTGCTGGAAAGTAACCTACTCATTCACAAGAAGTAGTTTCGAAATCACAAGTTAGGTGCATTCTCTTCGAAACTGTCAGGGTTACCGCAGTGGACACTGCGGTGACCGGTAACGGTGCCATACACCGACAATTGTAACTCCTGTTCATTATCGAGATCAAAATAGCACCGAAACAATAATATCACTGTTTTGGTCTGAAAATGATAAGTACATTGAGTTTCCTAAGATAAATTTATTTTCATCTATCCAATTAGCATATTAACTGATTTTACCACTATTTTCTAATTTACGACACCACACCAGCGATAGCAGGCCAGCAGCTTAATGTTGCAGGTGTCCATGGCGCTGATAACTTACCCAACAGGTGGTCCGTATGCTCCTGTATTTATCCCATAATAAATAAATAATAAATTAATTAATTAATAGAGGTCAATTAAACAGGCAAAGTCGTGACCTTAACACGTACCTTTCTAAACCTAAACCCATTTTATCGACAAAGATAAGATAATATAGGTCTTTAGACAAGAAGTTGTACATATTTTTTATGCTACGTTTATCTGACGTTGCCATAAACTGTCAAATCGCTTTAAAAGGTTTTCAATCTTAACACTTTCCAATAAAGTCGATAATAGGACGAAGGAACTTCTCAGTTTGGTATACCTTCATATGCTGCCAGTACATTCAACTTGAATCTTCAGAAAATTTACATAGTATGTGGCAAGGACGTCAAAATCCATTCCTACTTCATGACTAATGTTTGTAATTTTACACGTAGTTATGTGAACTTGAAAAAATTAAATATGCGTAATACTTTTCGTGTAACAAAATGAACTTTTGAATTTATTTCGTGTCTATTCTAGCAGGGTCACTAGTCTTATAACAGATATGCGATATCCTAGATTCCAAATTTGGTGAGGAAAGGATTCTTAACAAAATGGAATCTATAACTGTTTACGGTGGCCGTTGTCCGATAAAGAAATTACAGAATGTCCCATCAACCCCACATGTGACTTTTCTAGTCTTGCACATGCCCAGGGGCGTCTCTGACTTCTTACCGAGGTCAGTCTGATCATTTGCCTCCATTTCTTTTATGGCATATGCCGTAAACGAGCAGACGTATCACCTGATGGTAAGAAATCGGTAATATTGTGGTAAGCAAACACAACGCAAGCGTTGCTTCACGTCGGTTTTCTGTGAGAGTCCTATTTCATAAAAAATGTACTTCCACTTCCTCCCTCAAGAAGAAACATATCGAACGAATATAAGTCGTCGTAATACGTAAGTCCAATCAACATAAAACCAGTTAACTGATATGAAATAACCTATAAATGTTAGTAAACTAGTTACTATGTAAATGTCCCCGTTAATATTCCATTGTTTATTTATCAATTTATTATTATATGCTGCCAATCATATTAGTTCATATATATTGGTTTGTGCTGATTTAAAGTGTAAATATATTTACATACGTCTCTTATTTCCTTGAAGAACATTATAAGACACAATTGTTAACTTTAAATCAGTTTCTATGAGTTTCTCATTGCAATTTAATTATTATTTGTACAGAAAACCAACAGCTATATAGTAGCGGGGTCTATTACGAAACATCAGAAACAGCATTTTAAGGGGGAAATTCATCGAATGACTTCTCCCGCCTAGGTGAGCCGGGATTGAGTGTAAGGCTCTTACTGACTAAAAACCACCCTGTTCCTACTCCTGCCCTTCGAGCCGGAGCCCCAGCAACCCATTGACTCCTCCGCGGCTTCGTATCATCAGCCCTATTCGGTATCCGTGGTAATTTCAGAAGCATAGTTACTTACACTTCTTTTCAAAATGTTATTTCTTTATAAAACCTTTAAAAATTCTTTTTAAACTTGTGAATATAACGTCATTAACTTACTACATACGTACTTCTATTTAACAAAGATGTGAGTTTATGTACTTACCTACCTATGTATCCTATATAACGATGCACTCTATATATTTCTGTGTATGTATATATACTTAGATGCAATGTATATTTAAAGAGTTTCCGTTCAGTATATATAATGTATCACTTTGAACATTTATTTACCTACAATGTTGTTGATACATAATTGTATCGGTTATTACAGGTGTATATATTTGATACGAAAGATTTGATACGTATTTGCTTTTTTTTAAAGGGGGAATATCATCGAATGAGGGATGGAGTGTCAAGACTCTTACGGACTAAAAACCACCCCGTTCCTACTCCTACACGTCGAGCCGGAGCCTCGGTAACCCGTTAGGTTATAATAAGGTATACAAATTCTCTAATTCGTCACTGTAATAGGATAGGATCTACACCGACATCGTAACATTACCTTTGTTATTGGGTGGGGGGGATAAGCAGAAGTGCACATAAACATCACTTTACAGGTTGATGCCTTGATAAACCAGGCATTACCTATTTCAGAATTTGTTACGTTTGTAATAATTTACTTGAACCGGGAATTGAACCCGAGAATCCTGCTTGGTGGCGACAAACGACCGCTTAACCAACAAGACAGTACTTAATATAAATTATAATTTTTAAATAACAATCATGATTCATTTAGTTATCTATCTTTTAACCCGACGTTACAACGCAAAGTAAATGTGTTTATTTATTTAAATTCGTATTTGCAAACACAACATTGCAGTCGAACAAAAATATAAATGAGAAATCGAAAGCAATAACCAGTGCTGTTATGATAACAATGTAAATAAACTAAAATAAATCTTACCTACCTTACATTACGGGAGGAAATGCCTTGCGTGTTTTCCATTCCAAACGTATGATCCATAGGTAGACAGCAGCACATCAAGATACACTGTTTTTCTTTAATATTGTTGAAACTTAAGATAACGTCATTTTTATTTTCCTATGGCTTTTCGGCAAGGTAGATTAAGTATACTTTATCACTGTCTCTACTTATCAAAGGGTATGTTTTCCAGCTGATCAGAAATCGTTTGACCAAATCGGGAATTAAACCAGAGATCCTTAGCTATCTCGGTTGCTACCACTCATACAAGGTCTACTCATGTAGGTATATATGTCTGTTGAACCTTACAGAATATCATAAATGGCGGCGCAATAAAACAGTGTCCTAACCCTAAAAAAATTAAATAAAAAAAGCCCTAGCTTCGATGTTCGGTTAAGCATTTGTGATGCCTCTAATGTTGCAGATCTACTTAAGCTACGTGACCTACCTTCAGGCTACCGTCAGGCGGCCCGTAAACTTTGATGCTACTGATAGTAGAAAAAAATATATATACGGAAAACATTTCATACCATTTTGTTATCTGACCTTCATAGATATGTAGTAGGTACATTCAACTTGGTTTGTCAAGAAATGGCAAGGCGAAGGTCCAGTTCGAACTGTTATCTAAGTTCTGCGAATATAAAATCGGATGGCAGTAATGTACGTATTACGGAAGTGCTGTCCACCGTCTACAGGTGACGTCAGAGCTGAAATTGAGGTATGATACGAGTGGACATAAATTCTTAATAGGTGCCTTAAGGTATCTTTTTGAAGAATATACTCCTAACAGGAGTATGGTAAACTTTTTGGCACCAAGCGGCATTATTTGAGAACACATTTCCATGATAGACTTTGTACTCAAAAATCAACCCTATCGGTAACTACTAATGACTTATAAGCAATAAAGAGCTCATTAACACATTCCTTAAGACAATTAATAAAACAGTCAAGATATATATGTACCTACACCTAAATAACCGACACTAAATAGTCCCACACGACACTATCTAAAGATAGTCAGTCGCACAATCAACTAGAAAATCAATTAAGATAAACAAGAAGACGACGATAACAATGAAAGATGGCCGATATCTCGCCTACAAACGATCTAGCATTCTTGTCGACACTAATATGACTGCACGGTTGGTGCGGTGGCTGGGCAACCGGCTGCCGTGCAACGTGTCGCGCACGCCCGCACGGAACAACTCTTTGTGTGATCCACAAATTGTTGTTCCGGGTCTGGGTGTCATTGTGTATGTGAACTTGTATGTTTGTAAACGCACCCACGACACAGGAGAAAATCCTAGTGTGGGGCAACGTTTTAAAAAAAAAAAAAATCACGCCATACTGTCACTATTACTAACAAGTATACATTAATTGAACCAATAAAGCAACGAAACGAGCAATCATCGTAATTCTAATAATTCATCCTAATATTCGACGCCAATAACACCGATTTTATTGCAAATGACCTTACTTGTAATCTTATCAAGTAATCTAGTTATACAAGTGTTTTATTAGTAGGAAGTCGGTTAATCGAGATATGACTGATTAGTCGTAAGCCTGCTCCAACTGTCCATCCTTGTTCTAATGGCATGCGTGAATCAGGGACTTTTGTCGACAGAGGACCAAAATAAATCCCAAGTTGTGAAAACGAGCCACCAAGGGGTTAAATCAACCTTATGACATATAAGCATTTAGCATAATATACCGATGCGTATATCGAATACGGACTTCATGAAGCCAGTATGACCGAAGTCTGTCTATGCGACTGATAACTTTAGTATCTAATGCTACTCTCTTTGTTCTACTAACAAATGTGCTGATTTTATATCTAAGGCGCGTAAGTAAAGTTGATAACATTAATCCTAGATGCTGTTAGGTAAGATATGACGGTTTATTTTGCACACTAAGGTAATTGACATCTATATAGTTACTGAGAATGTGCTGCCAAAAAGTAATGTTTCATCATTAAGTAATATTGTAGAGGATTAATCTCAACTCTCAACAGTTAAACGTAAATGGAAAGTAATGAGGCCGCTCTAACAAAGGTCTTTTATAACTTACTAGCTTCGCTGGGAGTTTCATAGGCATACTTTATTGCTTAATGTCGTAACTTATACTTTATAAGTCCTTATTCCAGAATAGGGCCTATGAAATACAAAGTATAGTATGGTAAGAAAACCTATATATAAGATTGGAGAGTGCTCCAAAAATGGTTCCTAATAAGTTCATTTTAATTTTGCATTTCAACTTGAAGTAAGGTTATTTTTGGATGTTTCTACATGCCCTTCTGGTTACGAGATAAGACGGCTACAATAAGTGCTAAATGTCAGCTTAAAACGCTCTTTGCGCAAAGTAAAGAGTTGGGGTTGAACATATATCTACACAGAAACTTTTTGTCTCTGAAATACTTTGATATTCTGTCTTGAAAGCAAAAAGTTCTATTTTAACATATAGAATCTTTGGGGAATGGATAATGGGCTTCACACGACACTGTGGAGTGCAAAAACCCGTTTCGAGTGGAAAGGGCGAGGTTAATGTACTTACATTTCGCATACCTATTACTGTTGGATAGTTATCAAGTAAACAGAGATCCAAGTAATGATTATATCACACTTTTTTAATTGATATAAGGGATGGCCAAACACAATTCTTACATAAAAACCGATGGTTCTGAAGGAGAATGTCAAAAACCGCTAATCCTACAAATCTAGAAACAGACAAGAATCTATTCAGACTTTCAGATAATAGTTCAAATCGACATTGATTTCGATCTAGTTATTTCAAAGCTGAAAGAAAATACGATACGATACAAAGAACAGATATAAATAGAGAAAGGCATGGTTATTCATGAACCAGAGATAAACCGTATAAAAATAACCTTAACTAAATATTTACGTAACACTAACATCAATAGTGACCCATAAAAATCTTCAAAGGCAGGGAGTGATTGAAACGGAAACCGCGCAATATCTGTCCCGTTTAAGGAAAAGCAAATTTCAAAAGGTGGTCCCACATTAAAAGAATCTGAATTATAAAGAGAACGCTGACAGAAACGATCTCAAAGCATTTCCTATGAACCTTGAACGAGTCTGCCGACCTTACCGTCGTAAAACGGTCGCTTTGCAACCAACCGCTTTACGACTATGAATATTATGAAAAAATACATTAAACCCGGCCAATTTTCTAATAGACGTCTTTAGCCAACATTGCCAACTCCCGTCAAGCCCTTATACAACTCGCCAAACAAAAACTGTTATCTACGAACTCGCCTTTATCTTGACTGGAATTTGATACTTTTATAATAAAAGTGGCACGTAACTAAAAGGCAAGTTATTTCATGAATAATTCAAGTGTACACGTAATTATTATGTTATTAGAACATGTCTTGTCTACACTTTAACATGGCGAAATTGAAATACGTCTTAGCTTCGATGTTCGTATAAAAACGACAGACAAAAATTGTTAATTGCAAAATGTCATCTAGCAAGAATAAAAAAATATGTAGATATCTCAGAAAAACCAAATAAACACGTGACTACAGTTGCTATCTATTCTACCGACAAGAGCGAGATGAAACTAGAACGCCTCGAACCTTGGATGATATTGCCGTGTTTGAATGTGAAAATTAGCATGTGTGTAGTACTGATGACGTTACAAGCGATGTCGAGTGGAAAACGGACATCTGGCAAACAAATACAGAGAGAATAATTTCATCCTTACGTTTTACTACAGAGCAAAAAAAAAACTGCCAGACGTCCCCTATTAGAAAACAAAAAGTGTCCACTACATTAATCAAGTCAAATCAATTCGTAACAGCGTGAGAGTCCGTGTTGACTGATAATAACATACCTATTTAAATTCAAGGATATTTTTCGGCGGCGTGTCGCACTAAGTAACAAACTGGTTTTAAATATAGAAGAGACGCCATTTACCACAAATCTAGCAAGTTCATTTGACATTTGAAAATATCCTATCGAAATTAAAGAGGATGTTGTAATTGTAAACGAGTAAACGACGCCTTCATAAGCAAAGATTATTCCGCAATGTGGTGGTGCGTATACACTGGTATACGTAACATGTGCTTTCTCAGGCCCCAAGGTTGCGACAGTGTTGCGAGAACGAACCAGCCTTATAGGTAACACACCTACTTATTCGCAAGCGCAAAATGCTACATGAGTGCCGACAGGTCTATTATGTGTGTTCCACTTCGGAACCGACCGATCAATATTTGACACATTAAAGCAACTTTAGCTCGGCAACATCTTAGTAGATATATTGTAGTCTGTTTTACAACTGTATGCCTTATTTAATAGATTTTATAAATGGCAACATCTTGGATATTATTGAGAACCGTTGCACAATTTATTGTAAATGTGAGAGCCCTGTAATTAATTAAATCAAATTAGACTAGTAGATTGCATTTATGTCAGCTTGGAGTTGTCATGCTCACTCAAAGATCTCGTTGGCGGTGGCACGTGCATTGGATCGCTCGATTCCGTACAAAATGGTTGAGTTGGGCGGTACTAGGGTTCGCCAAATGTTCGTGAACGGGCACCGTCGATTGGAACTGGTCAGCTCCAGACTGTATCATTTTATTTTATTATCCTCAAGGTTATTTTCTTTTTCAGTCTTTCTGACTGGATTTAGGTGTTGCATTGTTCTCACATAATCGAACCAATAAAACTATGTAACTAGAGAATTGTATTGTAAACCTGATTGAAAAAGAGTAACCTATGGAGTTTCTTGCTCGTTCTTCTCCATAGGAATCTACGCCTTGGAATGAGCAACTAGCTTCACTTATAAATTTTTGTTGTTTGACATTCAAAAGTGCCATCCTGGTCTAATTGAAATAAATGATTTTGACTTTGACTTTGACTTTGAGTAGCGAACGGATATTTATTAGGTATGTTAAAGATGGACAGAATTTATACTTAAATACGCTTTTCCTTGCGGATATTGCCGACTATAAAACACATTCGATGGGTCGTTTTAATAGATTTTGGCACCATCCACAAATACGAAAGACAATACATGTATTCGGCTTAAAATGGCAAAGATAATAATGTAAATCCAAGCGATGGACCATTGACAAAATTAATTGGTTCTGGTTGGAGGTTTTGGCACATATTACTAAGTCCATTTCCAACTAAAAATCAATTTATTGTACCTAATGGGAATACCATTCTACTTCCCCGTAACATAGTTCGCGAGTTAGAACATTTTTCTAACATTTTCATCATGGACATTTAGTTTTAGTACTGCAAAGGCATCTTCAGGACATGTTTCTACAGATTTTAATACCAAGTCACTACTCAATGAAAAAGTATAGGTATCTTTAGCAAGATAATATATTCCTACATTATCTTTAGATAAGTAGACGAAATTTGATAAGGACTAAACGCGTAGGTACCTAACTAAAAGATGTTTTTAATGGCTCAGGAATTTAAAGACTACCCCACTGTAGAATGGGTACCTAGGAACAAATACTGCGTTTATGCTAAATTGGTAATATCTAGTCGTAATCGAAAGGTTATCTAATGCAGCATATTATTATATTCTTGGAAGATAAACACTAACATTATACCTCACTAGATAACATATGCAAATCATATGATACCATTTATTTTAAACTACATACTTCGTTATTGAATTCCTAAGCCACATGTTTCATACAAAATTTTGCTTCTATGTCAGTAGACGCTTGATGTAAAAGTACATAAGCATAATATAGGTAGGTAGTTATACTACTGGTACGAACTCTGTGAATCAGAAGCCACCACCTACGTGCATATAGAGATAAAAAGGAATTTCATGTGGTTGAAGTTACCTTATTTACAGCAAAGGCTTAATAGTAACATGTCATTCGTAATGTAAAAATATTTGTCTGCGTCACATCACCGTAGCGTGTGCGACAGCATTTCAAACAATCATAAAATACAGATTTTTAGAACATTTCGTTTTGACTCAGTGTACGGGAATTAACATGAGCGTGGGCGAAAAATGGAAAATTCGTTTTAGCCGAATGATTTTATATGATGCCTTTGACTCGTTTATTTACCTTTGTAGATACAAATCAGTGGTTAATTTTAAAACCTGGTACCCAGAGATTACCGACGGACACGCAATTAAAAACTTATGTTTTTAATTTAATTAGATTAGATTAGCCTTACGTTTATAATACATGAATGATGTAATCGTGCAGATATTTAGGTACGGTACTGATATACAAAACTGATCAATTAGTTAAACAAGAAGCAGACGAACCTTGAAATTATAAGTAAGACACATTTGTTTGACAAATATGGTTGTGATATAGCAGTGGTACGGTACCCACGAAAATAATAGTAAATTGCATCTAGTAGAGACAGCGATAAAACAAATCTTTATCTGTCTGGCAATGATGGAGAGCGTACGGGCGACGGAGCATTCCGCTTTATTAGGAAGCCACGTATTAAACCGGTTCGTTCGCCCCACGTGCTACAGCCGTACTCCTCCAAACGTGCGAACAACGTCAAACAATACAACATACGTACACTTCGCCGGATATTTTATCTTCAACGTACGCCAACTAGCATACGGTGGAAAGCAGATGTGTCAAACACACATGTTCCTATAAACATAATCATGTACAGTGGAATATTACACTTATTAAATCAAACCATTGTTTACTGTTACATCGATATTTTAATTTCATCGTAATTTTATGGAAGATCAATACATGGTGACAAATAATTACTGAAATTAACTGACTTTTTACACTTGAACTTTCAATGCTATAGGCACTCGATATAATAGATCTAGATGTGAACATTTGAATATTTATTAACGCACAGATATAAAAAGACGACGGTTCGCAAATACACATACGGTCATACTAATGTTATAATATCCAAAATGGCTTAAAATGTTCACATTAGAACGTTCATATTGTGTCAATGAGCAAGTTGTGAAGCTAATTGGAATGAAAGATCGCGGATATCAATGCTGATACCGAACCTCCTAATTACTGGGGATACGATCACTCTACAGTTATATACAATGACTGTAACGAAGGGTACACATCAGATACTCTTATTAGTCAATACAATATTTAGAAATTAAACGCTGCGTTGACACTACCAAACTGCAGGAGAGTTAGATTACGCGAATTTATGAAACAACTTTTAGAATCGTTAAACAATGTCTAACTGGTGAATGTCGCTATCTAACAAAGTAGCAAATAATTCCTTACTCGACAGGCGAACTGCTCAGACAGCAGAAAACAGATTAAATATCTCGGACTAAAAACGACTGTCGTTCGGAGCAATGTGTCGAAAGCAATCTGACAATGATTAATTAACAGTTCGCCTTCGACTCAATGATGCCAGTTGGAACAGTAGCGTCATATTTTCCCTTACACTTGGTATACTCTCACTTTCGAAACTCCGAAATGAACTATTCTAAAAATTCTACTAGCTAACTCTTAATAAATATCTAGTGTTTGGACACCAAGCATTCAACATTGCCACTTCCGAAAAGGCATTTAATTTAAAAAATTAACAAGTATGAAGTGACTAGCTACGTAAGTAGTGTTCTACTATTCACTGATACTTCGAGACTTACTTTACGACTTACATAAACGGTGCAAAGTTTAATACTGACATAATATGCGATAAGAGTACCAATATAGCACAGCAATTGTTGTATAGAAGTAGGCAATGATTTCAAATAGAATAAAAATATTAACAATATCATCTAAATATTTACACAGTGGGACCATTACCAAGAAAACATTTATGGCACCAAATAAAATAATAGGTCTTTGATTTAAATTAAATAATTCAAATTATGATAACAAAATAACATGATTTTAAAGGAAAATGTGTCAATAGACATTCCACCACAAGACATTGTTTATATATAGCACAGTGCTTAGTAAAAAACGTATATGTAAGCAATTTGAATACAAATTCATAATATTGAAGTTTGACATTGATTGATCATAGAAAATATTTGAGAATGCATCATTTACAATATACATTGACTCAAAATTATTAATTTAGTGTACAATTTGATATGATTTTACAAGTAGTTATTATCATAAGTTGACCAGTTCCAATTGTAAGAACGAGGACAGTACTAACTCAAAGACGACAATCATATGCATGCATCAGACATAGCTCAAGTCACATCAGTAACATTTTATAATAAATATGAATGTGCACAGAGCGGTTAAGTAACCTTCCCATGATTTCAACCTAATAACTATTACCACAGACGCTCACAATGTACACAATGTAAAATGCACTACGAATTACTAGATATTTATTTGTACAGCCTGAATTCAAAGTCCTACATCTAATAGCTAACAAACTTTATAGTAAACATTGCCAATTAATCATTGATGTATCACACACTCCAAAGAATGGTGGGACCAAAATGAATAGCTGAACCTGATGATAATGCTACCATTCTCATTATACACATGCTTATTGATAACATCAGTCTCTATGACAAGATATCGACGCGACTCGACGCCGCGCCCCATTGATCTAACACTACATACCTTTAAACATATTCCTATTCATAATCAAAACAATATCTCACATATACAAAAATTCTCTCATGTCTTACTTTGTGCTGAATACCAAGTTGTAGTGTATAAAACTATAAACATTGAACGGGACAGAAATATTGCTGCAAATGGGAATATGTTTAAGTGAACAACATTTATTGCTTTTGTTATGAACTGATGCTAGCAATAAGGCCAGGTCACATAGCACAGTTGATTCTAGAGGCTGACTTCAGAGAAATATATTCATGCACATGTGTATGGTTTGACTCCACAATTAAAATAACTACACTTAACCTACAAAATAAGGAACTAATACAAATTACACTTAAATTCAAATGAAACCTCACATCAGATCACAAACACAGGTCAAATTGCACATGTGAACACAACTACAATGAATACATATATAATAAATTAATCTCTTCAACATTTTGATGTAGTTATAGTTCCTTAGTTAAAATATCAACTGATACAACAATATTAACTCTATAAATAAAAACCAATAACGAAATGTCAATTAATTAGAACCTATATTGTATAATTGAATATAACATTCCATCAAGATAAGTAATACATAGTTTTAGGAAATTCAATTCAGTAATAATAATCTACTAAAATATTAGTGATGGTAGTCGTAATTGCTCCGAGTTGATGGTTAAGTGATGTAATTAGATAAAATCGAAATTGAGAGTCCGATTGTGAATCTTAAAAGCAATAAGAAAAATTTGATCATAATTACATATTACAAAATTTTATTCTTGATTCTGTAAAAACAATAAAAAATATTATATAATAATAAAGCTCACCACATCCCAATGCTACCGACAGCGAACTACCATGTACCATATGAACGATCAGGTAGCAAGACAGTGAGGGCCGAGAGAATGCTGCGGGTACAGTGTGCCGGTGGTAACACTCAGGATATCACCAGAACAAGGATCACTTTGCTCCTCTACCTGCTCTATTTTATGTCAACTTGAAAGGGCACTAAGCAAATGAACGCCACCGAAATATCGGAAATCAGTTCTACTATCATCTTGCCTACACTCCAAATTTGATCCACATGGGGTGCCAGCCAGGGGCCGCTTCAGCGTCTATTATCGCCCAAAGCTGTGGCAAAGAGACGCACACGTCACCGTTCCACGACCACAATGTCACGGAAGATTCACTAAAAACACCTACTCACGGGAGTATCCGCTCGCAGGCACCAACTACGCGCTCAGAACTCTGCAAACTCCTTCGCACACTTCTCAGTCGATGAGATACGTAATGCCTCCTCCTCATAATCGTCGAAGTTGCTGGTGTCACCCGGACCCTTGCAACGGGGGATGAATGGAGCCTCGATCTTCTTTTGGAAGACGGCGATCCAATCGGTACTTGCGAACCATTTATGGCCTTTGATGTCGTTGACACCTGCCTTCAGGTTACCATAACGCTTAGTCAGATCCACTTGCAATAGATTACGGAGCAGATCCTTGAGATCCGAGCCGAAGTGCGAGGGGAAACGGACCTTGCCTGAGACAATTTTTTCGTAAATTTGAATAGGCTGGTCGGCGAAGAACGGCGGATACCCAGCCGCCATTTCGTATACTAGGACTCCGAGCGCCCACCAGTCGACGGCCTTGTTGTAACCTTTGGAAAGGATGATTTCCGGCGCCAGGTACTCAGGTGTACCACACAGCGTCCACGTACGGCCTTTGACGCGCTTTGCGAAACCAAAGTCTGTTACTTTAAGGTAGCCTTGCGAATCGATAAGGAGGTTCTCAGGCTTAAGGTCCCGGTAGATGAGGTCCAGGTAATGCAGGTACTCGAACGCTAGCACGATCTGCGCCGCGTAGAAGCGCGAGTGCGGCTCAGAGAAGCGCCCCACCTTGCGCAGATGCGAGAACATCTCACCGCCTGGCACATACTCCAAAACCATGTACAAGTTCGAGTTGTCCTTGAAATGGAATTTGAGGCTCACCAGGAAAGGAAAGTTGATAGCCTGAAGGATTCGTTTTTCATTTAACGTATGCTCAACTTGCTTCAATTTTACAACTTTCTGTTTATCTAATATTTTCATAGCATAATATTCTTTTGTCGGCTTATGTTGAACTATCATGACTCGACCAAACGAGCCAGTACCTAAGGTTTTTATTCGCTCGAAATCGTTTAGTCCGGCGGTGTTGGTAGGATTCTTCTTCCATTTTTCCTCGAAATCTTCTTTGGCTTGGTCGAGGAATTCCTTGACGCTTTCGGCGGCGTCCACCTTCTTATTGGCGGTGGCAGCATTGTTGCCCATGGCGCACCCCACAAACTGGTCGTACACCCTCGATTCGCCGTTATTAGAGGCCGCCTTGCTGCACTAATCGATGCCTGCTGTGCGACCGCGTAAGAAACGGGGCAGGTCAACACAACCCAATTTGAAACACGTACATTCTCAGTTTTGATATCACGATCACACGTCACGAAATACACTCAATGCAGGTACACATTGACACGATTCCAATGTACGGAAAATCACAAAAACTACTTTGTCACATTCACAAGAATAAAATGGCTTCCACAACCGGACTCGATCGACAGAGCGAGATCGAGCGAACGATTTGCTCACGGGTGGCGGTCAATTAAAAAAATGTTGCCAGTTCACAGTGAGAAATCTCCCAATACGACTAAAAAGCTACTATTTTCATATCCTACTCAACGGTAGGATGTGAAAATAGTAGCTAGAATTTAAAGGAAGTAGTAGGTAATGTTTATTGAAACATTTTGTGGAGTCGAATAATTTGAGTATACAAACGTTTATAATAAAATCTACAAGTAAATTGCGTAAAATTCAGAGAAGACTCTCGAATCAACCTTAACTCCATGTTAAGGTTGATTCGAGAGTCTTCTCCTCTTAAAATCCTCTCCACCTCTTCCACTCTAATCCACCTCTTAAAATAAGGGGAATTTTAAACTACACCTCTATAAAAAATAAAACATAAATGAATAAAATTTCTCCACTAATAACCTACTACATATCAAACAATTGACTGTACAACAAACTAACTACATATTTGATTACCCAAACATGTTTACAATTAACAAATGTATTTGAATATGAAGCATGTTGTACTAAAAAATATTTAATATTCATCAAAATCTATTTACAAAGCAATATAATATTTATGAAGCAATGTTTCTCACCGTATCACAAAAATTCTGATTTGCACACCTAATTATTCAATATTACAACGGAATGGCTTTTGTGTGACCATTGATGGCCCTACATAGTAAGCGGATGCGGGATGTGTTAGAATGGCATGATGGAAGTTATAGTGAGCAAGCGGAGCGTGTGGAGCAAACGAGCGAATTAGGTGTGCAATTCCGTATTTTAGTTAGCAGTTTTTTTTTATATTTTGATAGAAAAAGTCAAAGTCAAAATCATTTATTTCAATTATACCAGGAAGTCACTTTTGAACCTCAACAAAAAGAAATCAAAAGTGAAGCTATTTGTTTAGTCCAAGGTGTAGATTCCTATGGAGAAGAACGAGCAAGAAACTGCGTAGGTTACCTACTCTTTTTCAATCAGGTTCACAATACATTTCTCTAGTTACATAGTTTTATTGGTTCGATTGTGCGCGAACATGTAACACCAAAATCCAGTCAAAGAGATCGAAAAAGAAAATAACCTTAATGACAAAAAACAATGCAGTCTGGAGCTGACCAGTCCCAGAAGACGGCGCGAGTTCACGAACATGACACGTCCTTACACCAGTACCGCCCAACTCAACCATATTGTAGGGAATCAAGCGATTCAATGCACGTGCCATCGGCAATGAAATCTTTGAGTGAGCATAACATCTGCAAGTTGACACAAATGCATTCTACTAGTCTAATTTATTATTAAGTTAATTACAAGGCTCTCACATTTACAATGATTATGCAAGTTAAACCTTTGTCGACTTCGAAAAGGCCTTTGATACGTTGAAGTGGTCTAGCATCTGGTCCCGTCTACTAGACATGGGGGTTCCGCCAAAGATCGTCCGGCTATTGGAGAGTATGTATAGGAGGTATTCCTGTAAGGTATAACATGACGGTCTTATCTCCGATGACATAGTGGTACACGCTCTTCTTGGTCGTTCTGGATGGGAACATGCTTCGCACCACTGACAATCGGCGCCGCGGCATAGAGTAGGGATTATCAAACTTCTTGGAAGATTTTGATTACGCCGATGACCTATGCCTGCTGAGTCATACCCACGGCGACATGCAAGCAAACTTGGACGACCTGGGGCAGGAGGCGGCAAAAGCTGGCCTGAGAAATAACACCCGAAAGACCAAGGAAATTAGAACGGGTGTGAAGGATAATACACCGTTGCTGATTGACACAGAGGCAGTGGAACGTGTCCACAAATTTTCCTACCTCGGGAGCGTCGTGTCAGAGTCTGAAGGTACTGAAGAGGACATCACTTCAAGGATCGTCAAAGCCCGAGCTACTTTCGCGCAGCTGAGACCTGTGTGGCAGTCACGGAAACTGACCCGAAGGATAAAACTGAAAGTCTTCGGGTCCAATGTAAAATCCGTTCTGCTCTATGGGTGCGAAACGTGGAAGGTGACTAAAGACATCTCACGCCGACTTCAAGTCTTCGTTAACCGATGCCTGCGTCGCATTCTCGGAATTTACTGGCCCGAGACCATCTCCAGCATAGAGCTTTTGAAGAAATGCCACGAAAGCCCAATCGACTGCCAGATCAAGCGCCGCAAGTGGGGATGGATAGGGCACACGCTCCGAAGGGATCCTGATCACATACCCAAGCAAGCCTTGGATTGGAATCCCCAAGGGAAAAGAAAGCGTGGCCGTCCTCGGCAAATCTGGCGTCGCACCGTACTGGCAGAAGCGACGAGCATCGGTATGACGTGGAGTGAGGTGAAGCGTGAAGCTCAAGACAGATCGCGATGGAGAACTTCAGTGGACGTCCTCTGCCCCATCTAGGGGACACAGGATATTAAGTCAAGTAAGTCATGCAAGTTAAACAATATACATTTTAGCAACAAGGCTGTAATTCTTACATGATTGGATTTCAGATTTCATTGAAACATCAATGTTTTTCATTATCCTGTGGAGCCTGACCAGCCTGCCAAGCATGTTTGGCCTCAATATAATCATTGAGTTGGTAATATGCTTGTCTACATAAAGTTTTTTATGCATAATTTAAATTTCGTTTCTTATTATAACATTTAACAAACAATCCCAGGAACGACTTATTTACTTTCGCCAATCTCAAATTTGGCTGACTTAATCTATTCTTATGTCTAGTTTGGTAGTGGTCTGTATCCGACACTTTACCAAAACTGTAGGTTTTTCCTGACATACATAATGTTTGCATAAATAAATTGACATGAAACGGTCGTAATGTTAATGTTACATATCGTCACTCCACCTAGCTGGAGAGCGCCCTTCACTACGGTTGCCTAGACGTGGTTTCCACTCCAGAACCTCTACCCCAACGGTCATCGGTTATTCGATAGATGGCCCCTATAAGCGGTACAGTATTGGTCTCAAGAACCAATACTGAATTAGTAAATATGATTTCAAGGAATCAAACCTAAAACAATTATTTAAATAGAGCATTAAGATAAAGAGTCTTTAATTATTTATGCTAGGTAACAGACATTTATATTTCCGTAGCTTTTTACGAATAATAATTTTACCATTTAGCTCGACCAATTAAATTAAAAACAATACATCAGAAACAAAAATTATAATTAAATGTAAAATGTAAAGTATAATGAAATAAAAGAATTCTTTCCTAGTTCTTTTTTCTATCAATTGGTAGGAATATTTTTTATATAGCAACATCGTAAATGTTTCCCTTCACCGCTCAAAGATGGCAGCACGTTCTTTGCGAGTCTACATTATGCCTATTTATCCATAGTAAGTAAGTAGGTACCTACCTATACATACCATTTCAAGATCGTGCTGCCAAAGTCTGCCACAGCGGCATGTTGCATAACTAATTTGAATCGATATTTTTTTCTCTTTGACAGTTTTATGATTAAAAAAATTAAGGAAAATCTAATGTTTTACGCCCAAATACTGAAAGGTCACTTAATTTTATATTATGTAGGTATAGTTCTGTCACTACAGATTGCTTGTAAAACGATAGAGATGGCACGATATTTTAGTACAACTTATTGGGTAGGTAGCCTTCCAGTATTCGAGCGTTAGTATTATCCTCTGTAAATTGATATTCCAGTTTGTAACGTGTATTAAATGAAAACCGTACCTATTTACTTACGTATGATGGATAAAATTACATCTAAAACTACTAGGAAGGCAACGTCCTAACTAACCTCATCTCAATATACTTATTGTAGGTACTTACTTAGGTACCTACTTCATTAGAATCTACTATTAGACGTTTGTTATCTTGTCGTTTGTATTGTTTATTCTTATTTACGGTTCCTATAGCTAGTTCGAAATATTTTCTTTTGATAATGAAAATACCTACAGTAGGTATTTAACAGTTTTAAATAGGTACCTACGTCAGACAATTGAATGCTCAATAACAAGAACTAGGTACCTACATGAGGCGATTCGGTAACCTTACTTTATTTTCCTTGAAATCAACATAAGCGTAATTCTCTGCACCGCTCAGTTGCAAAATTAATTTTATTATTATTACCTACTGACACAAGATCAGACAGCCTTGACGAAGCGACGTAGCAACCGGAATAGACATGAAATAATATGTATAATTAATGCCTCATAAAGTATTTAATTATAGTTTTTGTATTACCTACGAAAATGTATGGAAGCACGCGCATGGATTTTTTGTATGATTTTAGGTAATTAACCGATTAAGTAGGTATTTCGGTGCAGTGAATTCGGGAGTTTTATTTAAGTTGCATTTTTTTCAGTTCACCCGAGTTCCTACATTATCTTGACAGTATTTTTACTTATCCGTCTAGTAGTACTAGATACTTGATTAAAAAAAATAAAAAAAATAAGTAGGTACTAGATACTATTATCTATACTATTCTATACCATAATGCAAGTCTATACCACAAACCACAGAATAAAAAAACAATAAATATTTTTTAAGTGGTATGTCGTTATATGTACTAATATTTTTTATCCTGAACTCATATCATGGCAATTATAATACCTAATGAAAAACGTTGTAGGCAGGTAAGTAGGTACTTACAGGAACAGGACCTACATTGTGTATAATTTGTATTGAAGAAATATGATTTATTTTGGCAATGGCATCTCAATATTGGCCCTAGAAGACAACACGTGTAAATGCGACACTGATTTTGTTTCTACTAATCTAGATATGTTCACTTGAGCAACCTCTCTTTTTGAAACTGCATAGGTACTTAGATAGATGATATATTATCAAGGTAGCTAATAGGGAGTACGGAGAAGGACAGGTTAAATTGGGTAAGTTAACACTGACTGGGCCCGAGGATGCAATCTAAAACTAAATTTGGGCCACAGAACGTATATTTTCAATAATGCATAGATTTCCTTTCTCATTAACCGTTAAATAGGTATGTGTCTTTAGACTTAAACTGGATCTGAAAAATACCCATCGAAGTATGACAAAATGCTATGATACGATTACGGCCTAATTAGCTCGAACACGTGTGGCCACACTATGTATTTAATTACAGCAACGGATCATATAAAAAATCAATAAAGACGTTTCTGTTCATATTCGTTAGGTACCTATTAAAATCCACACACCTGCATATCTACCTCCATAATATAGCCCTAACCGTCGCGTCGCGTCTGCCGCTCTCTTCCCTTCACTACCCGAACAAAAGGGGAGCCGATCTCGAAAAAAATAACACCAATTTGTGAACAGAGTGTCATTACTGCTACACGCTCTTTTACTATAAATATTTGGATCGTAAAATAGCGTTTAATTTTTGCTCGACAACGGCAATGCAAAACGGGTGTTATGATTTCGACCGGTGCGGTATGCATGTAGCGGTACCGTGGCCAGAGGCATGTAAGCATGATACCACATCAAACCTTAGTTTAGCCAAAGTGGTGTAAAACCAGCATTTCGCTTTTGTTAATATGCATGGGGTAGATTACATTTATCGTTTCTAAAATTCCTAAGCACCTAAATATGTACCTAGGTATTCCCAATTAAATATGTAAATGCTTTAACTAACTAGTTAGCCAGAAACACGTAATTATCCAGCTAGTTTATCAAATAAGTACAGGAAGGAGTATCCAATAGAGCACAAAATGATATAAAAAATCGGCGCCTAGCAAACAGGTTTTCGATAACGTAGCATTGAAGTTTTTTGCGGCACGAAAACGAGCAGCGACAACCAATAGTGAGCCAAGAATCCATTAATATTATACGCTCCGTTTTCAAGTCAAAAAAATAAGTAAATATTCGGAAACACCAATTACCACCAACTCCAATTTATGAAATGATCGCTTGAATTCTAAACACTTCTATAATATAAACAAAGATTATTTAACTTAAGCGTTTTGTTCCATTGATTTTATCGACAAAAAAGGACGCTATTCAAACTGTTCGTTCGATGACTTGACAGTGCGCCCAGTATACTTTTGACAGACGGTGAACTAACGAACTAAATTACTTCTCCATTTCGTGCAAATGGCGTTGTTATGAACTATCAAGAATTATTATAATAGCTAGGAAATACTCATGGTAAACTATTTGTGGTTAATTAAAAATAATGAATACGAAAGAAAGGCCTGTTACGAGTTGCGTTGCATAACTGAGTGCCGAGTAGGAATTATAATTATTACTTAATTATTTTCCATCTACATCCTCATTCTATTCACTGGTAAAAATAAATATTATTCAGTTTTCATTCTTTAGTCACTGTGTCAGTGTCACACAGCTATTATTTCAATCAGCACACAACTAAAGATAGACAAGGTAGCCGCCCTTTGCAAGCGTGAGAGAAATTATCTTCAAGCAATTTTCAAACATAACACATGGGTATAAGCTCGTTATTTGCAGGAGGTTGTAGTTGTATTAACTAGAATCATTGAAATTGTAACGCGATAAGGTATGCTAGGTAAGAATGTTGTCGTGAAGCAACGTAATGTTGCTTACATTAATGTAATTAGCTAACCAGGTGTATAATAAGGAACACGAAAGGTTTATGTGACAAATTCATCGTGTTTTTATAGTTACCTCTAGCGACACGCCTTCTAATATTGCTTTACGATAAAATCATTACTTTTTTGTCAGCAAAATTTGGAATCATTTTCTCATCGCATTTTGACCTTCTTTATCTGTCAAGTACATGCTTGTAATAATATTTTGATCCTTGGTTCAGGCAGTTTTAAAAACAAAGCTGCCCTATTGTAATAATAATCATTGCTCGACTGCTGCCATCTTGTGTGTAGTTATGTGAACTAGAAATAGTTTGATTTCCCCGTTCTTAATTAGGTACTAGGTAGATGGGGATAAACATAAATCGATAGTTTGTTAGTTATTTTGGGTTCCATTTTGATAAAATAATGTAAAAACCTATTTGATAAGGAAATGTCGAACAATATTGTTGGCATAAAGCTAGTATCACCCAGGTAACGTTTAATTTTAAATATTTTAATCTTTATTTTGATTAATTAATTCTAAAGATACGGGTTTTGTTTATCGAATTTTTGCTAATATCAAAGCTGAGTATTAGGCGTACATGCATAACCTATCTAGGTAGGTACTTAGAAAATATACCTACAAGATAAAATAGATATCTCACTCAACATACACAAAATAAAATATTATCATTGTTTATACCTAACTTGATAATACGACAAAAATAGAAGCTTATTAAAAGAAGAAGGAACAAAAAACAACTTTAGTTCAAACATAGGTAAATAATTAAGTAGGTACAGACCTATTTATGTTTTGTTTGGAATATTCCATTCGAAATTCCAATTCGATTTTGATGCGATTTTTTTAGAAAAGTGTTTGTTACACTTGGTTTTAGTATATTAATTAACCGGCTTTAAAAAAAGATGGCGTTGTAATCGGTTTTTTTAAACGTTCCTATAATAATTATTTATGTAATTATGTTTTCAGTGTCTACTTTGATAATTCTTGTAATGACAAATACTAAAAACATGAAGTGACCGTTCATAAAAACAATACATACAAATAGGCAGTGCAACCATATTTTTTGCGTAATATTCAAATCAAATCAAATCATTTATTTGCATAATACAGGTATAAAAGATGTTACATATGGATATATAGTGCACTGTATCATTACCTAAATAGATGTGCAAATATTTATACAGTCTTTAGGCAATCAATTTTGAAGTGATCGGCGATGGCGACCTCTCGCGTCCGGGCCTAGTGCAGGCCATGATGCGGAGCGAGGGGGATTGGGATGCCGTCTCCTCCTTTTGCGAAGCAGTCATGCTAGCTAAGGAGGAGGCGGGACGCGTGAGGCAGCGAAGCGCTGCCTCCTCGCAACCCAGCCATCGCGAAGGACACACAGGGCGTCGGGGATCGCGGGACGATCTCCGGCCACCGTAAGCGCGGGCCTGCGGACGGCGAGCATGGGTGGCTCCCCGTCCGACCAGAAACAGACCCTCAAAGAGCCATCAGACCACCACAGATGGGGCCCAATAGGGCCGATGCCGATTCGGAGTCGCGGAGAACCTAACGGGTAACCGGGGCTCCGGCTCGACGTGCAGGAGAAGGAACGGGGTGGTTTTTAGTCAGTAAGAGTCTGACACTCCCTCCCGCCTCACCCAGGCGGGGGCAGTCATTCGATGATTTTCCCCCCTTAAAAAAAAAAAAAGGCAATCAATTTTTCTAATTACATTATATGCTTACAATAATATTACAAAATTATAGAAATGTCAAAGGATTAAAACGTACAGAATGTCAAGTGAGTTATAATTGTTCATGTCATGGTCAATAAATTAAATCATATAACAATGGTAGATTAATAATAACATAAAAATTATATAAATTAATAATAACATAAAAATTTGGTACATAAGATTTACTACTGTATGTTACACTACTTGTTGGCAAAATAAACTATCTATATCTTTATCCTGTAGGTACTCCTTGACACTATAATAACATTTAGTTATTAGGAGTTTGTGTAGCTTCCGCTTGAATTGGTAAAGAGGCAAAGTTTTGACAGAATCGGGCAGTTTGTTATAAATTAAAGATGCCATGCAAAGAATACTTTTATTAATGAGTGTTGTTTTCCCATAAGGTATAACAACTTCTAGTCTTTTTTTATCTCGCAATTGTCAATAATAGCTTTTAAAAGCAGTCTCAAAGTAATTAGGATTTGATTTCACAAAAATATTAAGTTCATAAATGTATAACGAGGGAAATGTCAGGATTTTTAATGATTTAAAATAGGGTTGACAACTAGTAGTACTGTCTACATTACACATAGCTCTAATGCATTTCTTTTGGGATTTAAATACATATTCCTTATCTACTGAGTTACCCCAAGATATAATACCAAATCTAAGGATAGGTGCAACAAGTCCATGGTATGCAGCTAATACAGCTTCTTTATTGACAATTTTTGTCAGTTTGTATAGAGCAAATGAGGATTTATTAATTCTTTTGCATATATTTTCTATATGTGGTTTCCATGACAGTTTATCGTCTATTGTTATTCCCAGAAACTTTGCATCTGTTACGGGATGTACAGTGTTACCTTGGTAACCAACGTTTATATTTAATGGTTTATTTTTTTGGTGGAAGTGAATGATTTTAGTTTTTTCCATATTTATTTTTAGATTATTATCGTTTAACCATTGTATAATCGTAATTAATGTTTGGTTAACTACATGTTCATAATCAGTCTCTTTTTCACCCCTTATTATGACCGTACTATCATCTGCAAACAAGACCATTGGTTGATTTATATGGTTAGGCAGATCATTGATATATATTAGAAACAGTAGAGGCCCGAGAACACTTCCTTGTGGGACTCCAAATTTTATAGTTTTTGTGTTCGATTTATGCTTAATCTCGGTTCGTGTTTTCTGACATATTTGTGTTATTTCTACTATTTGTTTTCTATTGTGCAGATATGAAAAAATTAGGTCTAACGCTTTGCCTCTTATGCCATACTTGCTTAATTTTTGTAAAAGTATGTTGTGATCGACTCGGTCAAACGCTTTACTCATGTCCATAAAGATGGCACATGTTGGTATTTTTTTGTCCATGGCTAACAAAATTGTTTTAAGTAGATCATAAAGGGCCATATTTATTGATTTCCCTTTACGAAAGCCTTTCTGTTCGTCTACCAGAATATTAAATTTTTCTAAATAACTATAGAGGCGACTATATATAATTTTTTCAAATATTTTTGAGAAAATGGGGATTAACGCTATGGGCCTATAATTTCCCATTTTTCGTCTATCTTCTTTTTTGTGTAGTGGAATGACAATAGACGTTTTAAGTTTTTCTGGGTACATTCCGTTAGAAATGCATAGGTTAATTATATAACATAAATGAGCAGAAATATTCGTGGATATATATTTTATGACTTTGGTACAGACACCATCGTGGCCGACGCTATGGGTATTTTTCAGTTGCATTATTTCTCTGTTTACTTCTATAGGTGTTGTGGGAGTAAGATAAATTGAATTGGTTTTAGTGTAAATTTTATGATTGCAGGGTTGGGTTTTCATTTTGTCCATCATTTCTTCTATTATTTGTTTGATCTGGTTCTGAAGCTTGGTTAATGAAGAAATCGTTAAAATTATTCGCAATAGATTTAGGATCTGTAATTTTTATGTCATCTTCAAGTATTTCTGTAATAGGCTCTTTGGGGAAGTTATTGGACTTGTTTATAATTGACCATGTCGCTTTTGCTTTGTTTTGTGATGTATTTATGTAGTAATTGTTCTGTGATAATCTATTTTTATTTATTTGTGTTGGATGTACTCTATACTGCCATAGCATTTTCCTTTTCATTCTACTACAACTTTTAATTATGTAAATTCTATGTAACTATTATGTAAATTCTGCTGTTTATGTGTCACGTGATGGTTTAGCCATGTAATTCACACTTACGCACTATTTCAAAGTACCTATAAATCCACCTACTAATGATAAAAGTACATAGAAGTATTACCAACTTATCTTTACAGATGAGAGTGGCGCTAGTTTATAAAGAAAGTAAGCCATTTTGCTAAGACAGACTTTAGTTCCGATTTCATCCGCCTGCACGTGTAAGTTGGTGGCGCTATAAATAAAGGTATCTATTCTGTGCCTTTAGCCAAACGCCACTTTAGCGCTTGTCTACAGAGAGAGTAGAAAACTAAATGTATCCATGGGGATGACACTGACAAGTGTCAAAATTTACGCCAATCCCATATAATTTTGTTTTCTATTATACAAGTAGACAAGCGCTAAATGGCATTTGGCTACAGCTGCTGTAACTATATTGTATTATGTATTGTTATTTGCGTTACCATGTCACATACTACACAGGTGTCAAGGCACGCCATATTGGTTTAAATTACGCTTATCCTGTAATTGTGCGACGGCGTCCTATATCCATCCATCATGACGATAATGATTAGGCAGTAGTACATTTGATAAATTAAATTATTTTGTTTAGGTATCGACTTTGTTTAAGTACAGTGGGCAGGTCAACCTATCCTGTCAAATTTCTCTAATAAGTACATCTTCAACTTTATCGTATTGAAATAAAGTCGAAAATCTAATTTGACAGATTGGTGTAGGTTTATTGGTCTGCTGGCCACTGACTGTACCATTTTACGCATTTTGTTTGTCATTACGAAAGTACATCTTTGTAATAATCTTGTGCCCGGGTATCGAGTCGAATCACAGCCGCGTCTCCATCCAACCACTTAACCAACGCTAACAATTCAATATAGCCTTTATGTCGTAGCAATAGAGTCGATAGTTATCTAATTTTTCTATTGACGTAAGTTGAAGAGACGAATCGGTAAATAAGGGCCTTAAGCACCTTTTTTGTAGTTACAAAAAATTAAACCTGGTCTACTCAACTAAAGTGCCTACCTATAAATAAATCACGATATTTCGAACTTGAAAGAGCTGAAAATCAAGTTTAGAAATACAGCTACGAATGGAGAAGTCATATTCAGCTGTGGACAGAAATGGTCTGATGATCATGATACTATCATGAAGACGTGAACTCATGATAACTCATAGGTATATGAGTCATCATGTCCCGAACAACTAGACGAGACGAAAACCTGCACGCGCCAGCCAGCAGCAGTGACACGTAGTACATACCTACCTACCTACTAGCGAAGCGATGCATGGCGCTCTGCGCGAAAATTTTCCCAACCGAAAAGGCGCGTCGAAGAGCAAAATATCCAAGACAAACGATTTTCAACTCTATTTTTATTGCAATACAGTCGAAATTCAAATAAACCATCAAAAAATGTTCAAATTGTTTCCCGCTTTGTCTGCTCACCCCAAGTTTTGAACGATTTCGAACGTCATTCACTCATTCATCTACGCCGCATCTGTCGTGTCTCAGTGGTACTGACAGCCCTACTTGGCTCGTTCGGTTGACGATCACATTGCATTTCGTGAAACGTAGCGTCCCTTCTCTAACTCCCTATCCTTCCTATTTGTCGCGGAGAACCTAACGGGTAACCGGGGCTCCGGCTCGACGTGCAGGAGAAGGAACGGGGTGGTTTTTAGTCAGTAAGAGTCTGACACTCCCTCCCGCCTCACCCAGGCGGGAGAAGTCATTCGATGATTTTCCCCCCTTAAAAAAAAAAATCCTTCCTATTTGCATATTTGCACACACGTACACGACTCTCGCTCACACACACACACTACCCGCCCCTATAGAAAATTAAAATAGGTACGTACTACGTATACATAGTATCATATTAGGATATAATTTAGGTCCTATCTTTAACTAGTCACATGACTGAAGTGGTTACAATACAACCCTTTTCAGTGTCTTTCATAAAACCGTCATCCAAATTTAAGGTAGGTAGGTAGATTACCTTCGACAGTCAACTTCCTGTTAAAAGAATTACAACTTAATTCACACTACATAAGGTTGAAAATTGAGAACGCAATGCAATTTTCTAGAAGGTTCTAAACTCAAACAAACAGCAATAGGTGCGTTTCTTTACTGTTTCCATTACCTTTAAATTACTGCTGTCTTCTATAGCGAATAAGCGTATACATAGCGTCCTCAACGTGGTCTCTATAATCAAGTATATAAGGTGTATTTTCGTAGTAAATAACAAAACTGATTGACAGCTGTGGTTGTCAATTGTCAACGCTATTTGCACATCAATATCATCAATTTGATGACTTCACGAGTTCATTCGCAACGATACGTGCTAGGTACTTACTATACTAGATAGATTGAAGATAGACACACATCAATGTATAAGAAACCAGTATAAAATGACCGTCGAATATGCAGACAGATCACATAAAGCGAGACCAGGATAATGGTTATTTGTACTACGACTATGAGTACCTACAAGTGGGTACGTAGTACTATTACAACTTCTCTACCCTACTGTAACACATCGAGCTATACGTAACCAGTTTATCATGATCTCGCTTCATATGGTCTTTCCGTACGTTCAACGGTCAGATTATACTGGCTGTGCTTGATACGTACCTATTGCGTATACGATACGAAGGCACCTCTATTAATTTCGCAAGCCAATATTGTTCATCGTTTAATTCAATTTAATGAAGTTCTGTTATAAAGGTAGATATAGTCGACAATGTTATATTATACAAAATAGACAAGTACGTGTTTGTATAGCCGTCTAGATATTTACCCATCAAAAAGTAATAATTTATCTTTGGACTTAAAAAATATGTCGTACCCGTAGCTGTTATTAGGTGCCTACTACTTAATATCTACAAAATTATACCTATGTAGGTATTTCACGACCTCGTCTGTACATAGGTACATAATATACATTTTGTGTAGATCCCTACTCCCTACATGTAACACAGGAACGTATACATAGCTACCTACGTTGTTTTATAAGTTCTGAATGTCTATCCTAAATGTATCTCAGACAATTTTGAACTTTGTACCCTAGGTATAAGGTCGAAAACATCATTGAGTCTTCTAGATCGATAATCCTGTCTCATAATATAAAACGTAACATCTGAAAACATCTGCCTAAATAATATCGACCTTGTTCTAAATGGGATAGAGTTCAAATTTATGTAATACAATTAAATAAAAGTCATCTGTACAATTAGTATAGACGTGAAGTAAAAATTCTAAGTTTTTAAATTTTAATTTATTCGAAAATGTCAAGTGGCCACTAACAATAACACCGGTGTGGAACTGTAGCGTCTGTATTAAAGTAGGTACTAATACTCAACTCAACCATGTTTATAAAATTAACATCAAACAATAATGACGTCAGAAAGTTTTATTTTTTCATTTCTTCTCAGTGTCCCACACCCACGCTAGGGTCATGATGAGATTAGGTATTTTTAATCAAATTACTCACTCACTATACAGGGTAGGTTTCTTGCCTATCTGTTGTTGCTATTTCTATTTATCGGGGATTGCAATATTTGCCATTGATTGCATACGTATTTAGGCAACTACCTGTAGATAGGTACCACAAGTGCACGTGGACACATCAGTTCACAAACGTTCTGCTTGACGAATTCATATTCTGACGAAATCATCAACCAGTGCCAAGATTTCTTTTAAAAGCCATCGACCTGCTACGGGACAATGTTACTTTTTGCGTTTAATTTAAAATGCAATCGGTCTTATTCCAAGACGATAAAGATCAAAACGGAATAACTGAATGTTTCGTGATATCCTTGTGATTTCGGTTTTAGAAGTCATTCGGATAAAACTCGGACTTACGCTTTTCTGGCACAAAGTAAACTGTAGTTGGCGGGAAATAAACACGTTTTCATAGCAACGTGGTTGTTTTTTTAAGCGTGATTGGGAGAATTTTATTTAAAAATGGAACCAAATTAACCCGATAATTTAATGCCTATATTTTTTTTAAATTTTTTTTTTTAATCTAGCTGGTAGGTAGGTTGACTTGACCAAGACAATCGGGCATTGAACTCTCGAAAAACCACACGCGCAAAATTGTATTTCACGGACACTTCGTTTACGGTAACACCTACTCTTTTTTAAATTAAAACATAGACACCAATAATAGACAACCTAGGTGCATTTATTAATTTAATTAAACACTTTAGTGGTTTATTATGTGTTAAATAAAATTACCTACGGCTACAAGTAAGTTGAGTTCCATGATTGTTACAGTGATTTATATCCCTTTCACAATAACTTTACGATTTATTACATAAAGAAAACAATAACTAGGTATAAAAGGAAGCAAATACCTACCTAACGCGATTACTATTACTACACTACACAATGCATGAATGAAAAATACCGATAGATAAGCGAAAGGTACGTAAGTAGGTAAGTACATAGGTAGGTACAGTAACTGCCATAAATTACTCGTTCCCTGCATTCAATCGACTTGTATGTGTCCGCATGTAATAAATACCTACGTAAGGTGCGTGCGTGTAATTTTAGTGAAGTGTCAAACTAGAGGTACAAACGAAGACAGGCTAACTAAACTGTTTTTATAGAGTCACGTTTAGTACTCTGTAGCTGATAAACTGCACAATGCAAATCGAATACAGGTAATTACGAATATTCTTTGCTTTCTTAGGTTACCGGTGATCTAGCTAGTCTTGTGGATGTGGATGGTACCTAAATAGGTACTTTGTAGCAGGTAAAGCAACCTTGGAAGAATAACGCTAAAATTAAATATTTCGTTAAAACATAAAAGCAAAATATTCTCAGTTATTGTTATTATTCTTCAGGTGTAAAATCATTTATAAATTGTATTTTGTATTCTTTATTTTCCAGAAGTACACCCATTTATTATTTTGTCTTGTTGGAACATTTTAACGATTGTATTTTTTAAACAGTCTAGAAAGAGAAGGATATATTGTTGCTTGCCTGTCTTGTTTCTGGTATTATTCAAGGTTGCCTGAAGACGAAATTTAAACATATGACTATCTCTTTCTAACTAGACCAAATTAAATAACGTTGTTTCACCGTCTTGAAGTCAACGCAGCTAGCTTCACAACGAATGCGACTCCCCGCTCGAGGCGTCGCACATTATATTTTTTCCTTCTTCCTCCTTCATTTGGTCGTCGGTGTTTGTGCGGTGAACATTGTTGTACATTGTGCGTAACACGTGCTTATAATTATTTCTTTATAATTTAAAACTATCTTCTAAAACTAATTAACACAATGGCAGACGCAGCAGTCGAGAAAAAGTAAGTTTTTTTGTTGATTTCATTCAGTTTTAGTCACTTTAACGGTATAATATTTTTGGCGGCTACGAAAACGTGATCAAAATGGCTTCCTATTTATTTGTGAAATTCGTGTTTTCTGTGAAAGTACAGTGATTCTATAGTGTTTTAACATTAGTTTCAGTTAATTTTATTTGTGTGCTAGTACCAAACAAAGTTCAGGTGCGTAATGATAGTTGGTGACGCTTATTTTGTAAACGCCGCCAAAGATAAAGACACGCGGGAAAATATTATTTTACTGATAAACGATTATTGTGAATTTCTGAATTTACGCCGAGATAATTTTAAGCGCATAGTGTGTGGGAGAATGCAGATTGTCGTTTATATTTAATGATTTTTCCTGTTATGGCGTATTATAATAAAGTGGAAAAGTTAAAAGCACGCCGGGTTGCGGGCGCGGGGCCGGTTGTTTTATCCAAGATGGCGCTGCGTGAGCGGCGTGCCGGCGCGTAGCGACGCCGGGCGCGCGCTCGTTTGAATTTGCCGAGACCTCGAGTTTTGCAACTCAGGTTGTTCGGTTACGTTATCGCGGGCGACGCGTGTTGTCATTAGTTATTTTTAACGCTCTACGAGTTGCCGTGATGTGTAACCCACTGGAGCGAGTAACGTATTCATTCAGCAAAGGTGATCACGGTTACGTTCGGTTTCCTATGTTGCAACTTTCCCACATGCAGCCTTGCGCAACAGCCACTTGTTTTTGTTCCGGCAGACTTTTCCTTTTATGCCGCCCCACTTAACCGCTGAGCATTTGCCGCGTGTGGAACTGTTGCATTGTTATGTTCCGTTACTGACTCGCGTACTTCGCATTAGCCACGGTGCGTAGGTATTGATATTGAAGATTTTACGACATTCACGGCTGTTAACGTAGTCGCTATTACTTAGTTTTCTTGATAAAGAATCAAAATCATATTGGAATAAAATCTTATAAACGATTGTTAGGTACTTGCGTGTCTTTTTTATTACATATTAAGTAATCAAAAAGACACCCATATACTGTTTTTATAGTTAATGAATTGCATACTTAAACGTACATTTTGATGCTTTCAGTGACGTCGCGCCCGAGGAGGTGACCTCAACTGAGGCCAAAGACTCACCAGTCAAGAAATCTCCCGCCAAAAAGGTTGCAGAAGCACCTGAAAGCAATGGCAAGGAAGAAAATGGCAGCGAAACTCCCGAAGACGCGCCTGCTGAGAACGGTGACGCAGAAGAGAGCAACGACGCCACTGAAAATGGTGATGCCACAGGTGAGCTGTCCCACGAAACAAAAATTCATTAACCTTATAAATTACAAGTATTTATTACAATTTACATCTCAGGAGACATAAACCGTCCCTACTTTTCCTAATATTACTTGTTATTGGTTTACAGAAACGAAAGAAGCTGGAGTGAAGAGGAAATCGATCTCCACGGATAATGGTGATGTGGAGAAGACCACACCTGAGAAGAAGGCGAAAGTAGCAGAAGAGGCGCCCCCTGCAGAAGCTGAGGAGGCGGCTGCTTAAAAATTCTAACCAAACTACCTCGCTTGGTTTACTGCAATGCAACAATGTTCATTAGGGCCCAACTCAACCCAAATACATATCTACATATTTTACAATACAAACTTACTAAACTACTTAGACTTCCTAACATGCCAAAATTTACAGACCATAGATAATATATAATAGACAGCCCAAACACACATACATGTATTATGTTGTGTGTAGTTAACTACAAACTTTTAGTTGCCCTGATACTTAGGGAGTCTCGGTAGTTCCTATACATACCTATTTGTTTATCAATAACTTTGTACCATAAGGAGTTGAGCTCTTTTGTGACCGCACTTATGTTTAGGTTTATAATACATTATGTATTAAATCTTACCTGTGAAGTACCTGTAAATTGTAAATTTAATGTTACTGTCAGTGGCGACTGGAGTGTGCATCGCAGTGAACTGAACATTGCACGAGTCGGTTTAGGTGTTGTATGCTGTTTTTGAGTATTGGTGTCTATCTCAACGGACTAGTAGCGGTGGATTATTGAATTGATCAAAGTAACATGTATCAGTTTACATATTACGCCAGTAATGTACTGCCAAAGTAATTCACAAAGTGTGAAATCAATTCACAATCCGTTCTGTGAACGACGCGTTTTATAAAACAGCTTCCGAAAAACAAGGATTTTAGATAAAAATAAGATTAATTAAAGTTTAGATAATTAATTCAGTTGTAAATTTAAGTTAGCAGGTAAATAACACAAATTTTTTGTATTTCATAGGCATTATTACTTAACCATTTGAACATTCCTTTGACATTTTGGTTACGGTTTGCACTGTGAACGAAGTTAACTTCTTCGCGAGTCGGACGGAGTTTGCGTTTTAATTATGCACATTTAACTTGTAACAGTGTTTGTTTTACGCTTGAAATTCCAACCGGTGCGCTGGGAAGACCAGTTATTTAAAATAATTGTTCACATTGTAACACTAATTGTAAGAATTTGAAATTTAATTAAAGTTCAAAGTTGACAAATAAGGTGATAGTTCATATTGACTTAACTTTTGTGTGCTATTTTTTTTGTTTGTGATTTCTATGGACAACTTTATTTTTCTTATATCCTGTTTTTCTAATTTATTTTCTTATAATTGTGATAGTAACAGACCTCGAATGTAAGATAACCCTTGTGGAAACGAATCTTCATATTGTCGAGTAAGTAACATTGTGTTCTTGCTGATATAATATTGTATTAAAGTTGTGACTTAACTCTTTCAGATTATAACTTACAATAAGTTTAATAAACATCTTGATTCAAAGTACATTTAGTATTAGATTTTAAAGTAGTGTGTACAGTTTACACTTTACTTCTCTCAACTGTGGAGTTAGTGTTTGTAAAACATTTCTGGCAATAAAATAGTCCAATCGAAATATTGTTTTTGTTTTCGCCACACTATGTACCTACCTACGTAGAGATAAAGTCATACCAAACAGAATGGTAATTTTACGCGCATGATTATGTAGTTATCTTGTTGGAGCAAGTTTGATTACACTGACTCTCTAACTCAAGACATTGAAATCAACTGAATGACTAATAGACTACATCTTCAAACCCAGTTTCTTTCTACACAGTTATATGAAGTTTGAATTTCACAATGATTTATAATTAGTTTTTCGAAACGCAGTGTTGCAATAGTGAGGTATTTATTTCCCATCCTATAAGTATTTATAGCCATCGCGCACTACCAAGGATGTAATTAAAAAGGCCCTGTTGCATTCGTTACTATGACGCATTTGGACATAATGTAGGTTTAAAATAATAGCAATTGTATCTTCTAGTCTAGACTAGGGCCTAGGCTCTAGACAAAAAATATACAACTACTACTGTTTCAGTAGGTGCATGAAATACCTACCTAAACAATTGGTAATATTGTAATAATGTAGGACCTACCTAGGCCTAGGCATCTACTTATGAAACTAAGTATGTTGTTTATGTTCTTGGACAAACATATTTTATTAGTGATGACCAATACATCGATAGGACGAGCCGATTCAAGGTCGAGTATTGCCGTGGAAACTATACAGTACACAGACAGAGGAAGTAGGTTTACACCCTCAGTCGTCGGTCAGATAGCTAGGCGATCAGTCATTGGGTCATAGGGTGGGGGGTGTGACGATGTCCGATACAATATAGTGATAGGAATCATGTCTACTCTTACTGTTTTTCTTCTTTTCTATTTCATTCGCATCACATTTGGACAAACCACGCAAAATATTAATGTTTGTAAGTAACGTGTTAATCTTCCGAGCCACCAATTTTATTTGCACAGGCGTTTCAACAGTTTCCGCCGTGTCGTTTTTAGCTACCAAACTGTACTTTTTAAATTTAACTTGCGGCATGATTCACTGTACGAAATCGGTTCAGAAATAAGTTCTAGACAGTAACCGATTGCGATAAGTAAACCTCGTAAAATGTTTGAAGATTATTTTTAAACAGATCTCATTTATAAACAAATATAATTTTCATGGTTACATTCACAGTACTGATTAACGAAGAGAGCAATGCTTTAGCCGAGAAAGCTTTTGAAGTAGCGAAGGAATATGTGAGAAGGAACCCTAGCTTGGGTCTTGCTGTGGACCCTGTGATTGTGGTGGGAAATAGAACCGATGCCAAGGTTTTCTTGGAAAATGGTGAGAATATTTTTGTACCTATTTAGATTTTAGGTAGAATTTCTGTGTAAGTGTAAGCCTTAGTACCTACTTATATAAAACAATAGACATCATAATCACCATTTTGGTACTTGTTTATAGTTTGCAGAAAATACAACGATATGCTCTCAGCGAAAAAGACTCCTCATGTAGTACTCGACTTCACAATGACTGGAGTGGGTTCCGAAACAATTAAATCGTTTACAGAAGCTTTAAGCTTGCCAACTATATCAGGGTCTTTTGGCCAAGTCGGCGACCTGCGGCAATGGCGCTCCCTGAATGCAAATCAAACAAGATTTCTTTTGCAAGTGATGCCTCCAGCTGATATCCTACCAGAAGCCATTAGGGCTATTGTCACTAAACAAGATATCACAAACGCTGCTATTATTTTCGATGAATTCTTTGGTAAGTTTGAAGCAAAATATTTATAAACGTTTAGTTTTATCGCATCAATCAATAATGACATGTTTCCGACGCCAAGCGTGAAATTCGAGCAAATATAGTGTTTATGCCAAGGCTTTCAAGGTCCTAGTTTGTAACCGTTTAGATAGCGCCCGCATAACTTTACCCGTTAATGAAATTTATTGTTAGTTACCAAGTCATGTTAACTGTTCTTGATAATTAAATCTGTTTGTTTACAGTTATGGACCACAAATACAAATCTCTGCTACAAAACATACCGACACGACACGTGATCACGCCTGTGAAGAGTTTCGAGGCAAACGAAATTAAAACTCAACTTGAAAGTCTTCGGAATCTAGATATAGTGAACTTTTTTATAGTTGGGAGTTTGAGAACTATAAAGAATGTTTTAGATGCTGCCGATAAAAACCAATACTTTGGTAGAAAAACAGCATGGTTTGCGTTATCGTTGGAGAAGGGTGATATTAGCTGTGGTTGTAAAAATGCAACCATCGTACACATACGGCCGACGCCAGATGCGAACAGCAGGGACCGATTGGGAAAGATTAAAACGACGTACAGCATGAACGGCGAGCCAGAAATCACATCCGCCTTCTACTTCGACCTGTCTTTGAGAACATTTTTAACGATCAAGTAATGACCTTTACTATTCCTGTTCTAGTGTACCAGTTCTAGTTTAGTACACCACGTGCAATGTGGTTTGTCTAAATATATCCTGGCTTATTCCATGAGAGTTCACGTTTATGAATTTCCAGATCACTACTGGACTCTGGCAAGTGGCCAAACGACATGAAATATATTACATGCGACGACTACGACGGCAAGAATACACCAAACAGGACCTTGGATCTTAAAACGGCATTTCAAGAGGTGCGTTGACACATTTAGGCAGTACCTACCACAGCGTTAGATATAATCGCCCAAACCGTAACTGCCGGTTACAGGTTACTGATTTTTTCCAGATAAAAGAGACGCCTACATATGCTCCGTTTTATATTCCGCAAGATGACCCCATGAATGGCAGAAGTTACATGGAGTTTAGCACTGATCTGCTCGCTATCACGGTCAAAGACGGGGCGTCTATAAGTAGCCATTCGTTGGGTTCCTGGAAAGCTGGCCTCTCTTCGAACCTAACCTTGACTGACACCAATAACATGAGTAATTACTCGGCGCAGCTAGTGTACAGAATCGTCACTGTCGAGGTGGGTAAATGAACTCTGCTATTGTTTAAAATTCTGTTGGCAACTTGATAAAAATTTGTTAGTTTACTTAACAACAAACTGTTCAAACAACAGTGTCATTCTCATCTTTCGTTCGTCTGGAATTTTGATAAGAAACGGACAATTTTTAGCGGTGTTATAGAGAGCCATCTTGTTTTTTTAGCAAAAGCCGTTTATCATAAGGGACGACCAAGCGCCCAAAGGGTTTAAAGGTTACTGTATCGACCTCATCGAAGAGATTCGAGCTATCGTTAAATTCGATTATGAAATAAGTTTAGCGCCCGATGGCAACTTCGGTACAATGGACGAAAATGGAAACTGGAACGGAATTATCAAAGAGCTCGTTGATAAGAAAGCAGACATAGGGCTGTCGTCGCTGTCTGTCATGGCTGAAAGGGAAAATGTTGTAGATTTCACCGTGCCATACTACGATCTAGTCGGGATAACCATCATGATGAAACTGCCGAGAACTCCGACATCCCTATTTAAATTCCTAACTGTCCTGGAGAATGACGTCTGGCTATCGATACTGGCTGCGTATTTCTTTACCAGGTAATCCAATGACATCATTCAGTTAGCTATAACGCTACAGAAACCTGTTCCGTAAGGACAGCTCACAACTGTGCTCCACAATATCTTACAATTTCCGAATTCTTCGCAGGTGACCTTATTTTTATCCTTGTCTGTGTTTGCTTGAAAGAGAGAGACACGGTTTTAGTTCGAAAACAAGTATTTTAATGTAGCGTTTATAAAGCGCTGTAGCGTTCGTAATCTGAAAATGGGTGTTCATCCGTGACATTTTGACATTTAGAGGTATTACGATACATAACGCGATCGATGGGCCAGTGCCCACCTGCTTCCATTATTTCTTATCTGATTTTATGGAACGAGGTCAAACGATGGACCTAATGCCTCATGTACGCCGATGTTACCATTTATTTATTTATGAACTTAGTTATTGCACGTGCCAAGGGAATCCTTATTAATTAGACCTTCGGTCTTGTAAGAATTTATGTAGAGTTCTAGAACATTTGTCCTAATACGATTCATTATTATTTTAGTTTAAGATTTGGATGCTAGGATAAGTAAGAACCTTATTACCTGCTTATGAAATGACGAAGTTACTGGGTTTTTCACACGAAAATATTCATTAGATAGGCTTAGCAAAAATGTTTTTAGTAGTTGCTGATAACGGTATTAATTGATAGGTAATCAGATCAGATAAATATTATGGCAAAATATTATGATTACTTACACAAAATAATAACTATATAAATAATTTTAGTATTAATAGTATGTAATTAGACTGATGGTACGATTCCAAGAGATAAAACTTATTTAGGCCTTTTAGGTTAAACTAAACGTTTTAAAAAAATATCTTATTTGGGCCTCTCAAGTCAACTAAGTAAAGTACTAGTGAAACTATTTAAAAAAAAAACTCCAAATATAATTGAATTTCGAAGCGCGTTGTTCTTTTTTTTACTGGCCGGTATGCGCCGAAAAATTAGTCACAGTTTCATTGGAATTACTAAAGTAAGTGCGCATAGCAACAAGTACTTCCCGATTTTCCGTTATACGATTTTCAGCTTTAACTTACTGCGTTTAGAAATCAGAATAGGTTTGGTCATGAAACTCTTGTATTTTAGTAGGTAGGTATACGTAAGATATCGCTGAAACAATTTGTATGTTGTTTTTGCACATAATGAAGCAGACGTTATTGTAATGTTACAAATATGAATATTCTGAAATTACCTATACAGAAAAAATACAAAATTACTTATAATGACAATGAACAAATGGATGCAGCAGACGAAATAAAAAACAAAGATTACGGAAATATAATGTAAGATTGAACACTAAAGATCTCTTTAGAAAGAGACGAAGCTAATATGCGGAGTTACTCTATTTAATATTATTTGAAGTTTCCAAAAACTGCAACTGCACGTGATCCTAAGGCCAAACTAAGTTTTATTGGTCTTATCTATGGATTTTGATATTTCTACAAAATTAAAAAAAAAAATTGGCATGATAATTCGTCCTTTTTTTAATTGTCAATATTCATAAACTAAATACATTACGAGTAGGCCACCTAATGAACTATTAAGTAACATGACATAAACAAATGAGGAAAAATCGACCTAATTTCTAGCTATTTATATTCATACGGATTTTATATAAACTTTACAAGACCGAAAACCGCACACTAGCGTACAAAATAGCAAAATGGACGAACTCTAACGTGTACGTGTTGCACTAAATCAATTTTTAAAAAAGGAAGGATAATTATTATTTATGGTTGTTCGTTTATCTGCACTAAAGAGGTTATGAAACTACTGAACCTATTTCAAAGATCCTTCAATAATTGGAATGCTTACTTTTCAGAAGGTTTTCATACCGATATATTAAGTATCTACAGAATCGGGATTAATTTTGACCCTAAGGTGAAAACTCCTTATGAAATCCCCTAATAGGGATGATGATAGGGTATGAATGAAATTAAAAATCTAATTAGTCCGTCAGTTAGGTAATGAAAAAATATTAGACACGTATTTTTTATTTTGTAATATAATAACACAATACTTAAATATTTTAGAGTATAAATCGGACTCAAAAGTGACGTCATGCGATATATCAAATCAATATATATCTTTGAAACTATTCGTTGCATAAGAAAATAAGAAATACGTGTCTAATGTTTTTAAATAATCTACCAGATGGACATACAATAAAAATTAGGCATCTACCCTATTGCCTATAGGAAAATAAGGAAACTGTTAGACTGTTATAGGCTAAAAACCATCATTGTGTCATCATACTATGTCTATATCGGATTGGACAGAAATCTCTTAAAATCTGTTCGAACGAACCCGTGAGCGGAAACTTAGTGTTATATATCTTGATTCTGACTCAAATACGTATAAATATATACATACATACATAAATATAGGTTAGCTAACGGGAAATGTTATATTATATGAGGTCACGTTTGTTTAGGCTAGGAACACTGGCAATAGTAGCAATTTATTTGTTTAAACCGATGTGATTTGAATCTTATTACGTATTGTGTTAAAGCGATTCTTAGAAATCCCTATATAGATTTGAACATCCATTTTTAAAAGTGTTTATTATTAATATCGTTAATGGAAAAACAAATTGGTTTGTTTATTACGCTATTACGCCGAAACTACTTGTTTGATAGAGATGAAATTCTATAAAGATGGTCTTTAACAGTCAGAAAAGGTTCTATCTAAGATTTTTTTAGTATGCTTTGGAACCATCAGATCTTTTGACTAATGTTATTTATTTATTTTATTGTTAGCCATAGTGGTGCCACTGCAGGGACGTAATGTAGGTTTAAAATAATAGCAATTGTATCTTCTAGTCTAGGTTCTAGGCAAGCCGCGGAGAACCTAACGAGTAACTGGGGCTCCGGCTCGACGTGTAGGAGAAGGAACAGGGTGGTTTTTAGTCAGTAAAAGTCTGACACTCCCTCCCGCCTCACCCAGGCGGGAGCAGTCATTCGATGATTTGCCCCCCTTAAAAAAAGAAGGGCTAAGGCCGGGTACCTTCCTTTCACTCACCTCTTCTTTATAGCTCTTCTTAAACAAAAACACTTTACTTTCAGTTTCCTCATGTGGGTTTTTGACAAATGGAGTCCGTATAGCTATCAGAATAACAGAGAAAAATACAAAGAGGATGAGGAGAAAAGAGAATTTACTCTGAAGGAGTGTCTATGGTTTTGTATGACGTCACTAACTCCCCAAGGAGGAGGTGAGGCGCCTAAGAATCTGTCTGGACGGTTGTTGGCTGCTACTTGGTGGCTTTTTGGGTAAGAGATTTTAAATTGACTTAATAGAATATAAAGGGTAATAAACCTTAACCTCAAATAAATAAGATTTAATTTCACGAAACACCTTCAATTCTTCGATGCCTTTTAAAGCAACAGTGAAGAGAAGGAAATTTCATGTTCTGGGAACAAGTCACAAAACGTCTACATCCAATTCTGCCTCTTATTACAAGCACCTAAGACCAACTTTACTTTCAACAGGTTTATTATAATAGCATCTTACACGGCGAACTTGGCAGCGTTTCTGACGGTGTCCAGATTGGACACGCCTATAGAGTCCCTGGACGACCTGTCCAAACAATACAAGATACAGTACGCACCGCTAAATGGGTCTGCAGCTATGACTTACTTCCAAAGGATGGCTAATATCGAGGAGAAGTTTTATGAGTAAGTACCAATTTAACTTGTTGTTGTAAGATATTTTCATTGTTCTGTTTCCAGGAGTGGTAATAGAGAGCTAGAAACATGAGGGCTTTCCGAAAATGTACCTAAAATGTACGTTGGTGAGCAGCTTATTTTGTATGGCGTAGAGGCAAACGAGAACAAGCCATCCATCAATCCATTGATGGTTAATGATTAGTGTAGCCAATGGATAAATGTGTTGTCACTTTGTCAGTGATTAAGTAAATCTATAAAATAGTTTAACTCTTTCAGTCTTAGTGGTCACTGTAGCTAACCACCTTTTCTTAGAAATTCAATTTTTGAAGTATGCTTCAGATTTTTTTGCTTTGTTTTTGTTATAACCAGTTAGAAGTGTGACTGAAAGAGTTAAACGGAAACAAATATAATTATTATCATCACCATCATCAACAGCCTATAAGTGGCAACTGCTGACCAAACACCTCTTCTACCACGGAGAAGGTTTGGGCATTAATCACCACGCTTGTTCAATGTGGGTTGGCATTCAAATTTATAATTAGAAAGTATATAGTAAGGATTTTTTTTTTTTTAAGGGGGGAAAATCATCGAATGACTTCTCCCGCCTGGGTGAGGCGGGAGGGAGTGTCAGACTCTTACTGACTAAAAACCACCCCGTTCCTTCTCCTGCACGTCGAGCCGGAGCCCCGGTTACCCGTTAGGTTCTCCGCGACATATAGTAAGGATAAGTTTCCTCCCGATGTTTTCCTTCACCGTTTGTCAGTGGTGTCTAGATAATCTTAGAAAGTATATACCTCTACAACTCTGAAAAAGGTACCACACATTGGAACTTGCCGTTGGTAGGTTACGAACCTGCACCCTCATGATAAACCTCCGCTCGGGCCACCACGACATTTTGTATAATTATGTGGAAACATGAATCATTAAACTATGCAAACTTCTATTAATATTTTTCGATTATGATTCCGACTCTAAAGAAAATTGTATTCGGTAACCGTACGTGCGACTTGCAACGAAATTGTATAAACTTTTGTAGAACGTATGTTCCTGTGTAGATAACCGCGTAGATATCTGTGTATCAACATTAAAACTTACTATATTCACTAGATAGATACGAACAGATTTGATAACAACGCAACGCGATGATTGTCATGATTAGAATGGCTTATCAACATTAGAATATTACCTACAACAAAATATTTTAAAATGTGCAATAAAGTATATTAGTCCTACTTTGATTTAGTAGGTAGAGATAAGTATAAGATAGATACAATAAAACTTTTCTATCTATCTAATCTAGGATTTTTAAATAATCTTACTTCTGACTCGACTCGAACTCGACTTGCTGTAATGCAGTGTGTATTGACACCAACGCTTATGTATGGTAGTGAATCATGGGTGTGGCAGAAGAACCATGAAAGCAGGATTAATGCGGTGGAAATGATGAGGTGAATAGACGGACATATAGTGACCAGATTGGCGATATATTAAAGAAGGGCCAAATTAAAAGTACCCTTAACCGACGAGCATGCATGAAAAGATTGATGGCTGTTGATGAAGCGAAAGAGAAATATGTAGGAATCGTAGTAATTGGCGTTCCCTAGTCTCCCATGGGGGTAGGCAGCGGCCTACCCCCATGGGAGACAGGTGTGAAGTTATGTATGCCTAAAGCCCCAAGTGGTGTAAGCGTTCATAGGCAACCGTAAGGTGGACCGTGCGTGTGCTATTTGAGCCACCGTCTCGTAGTATAAAAAAATGTTAGTGTATGTATTTCCCATTTAAATAAAACCATTCTTTTTTCATTGTATGATTTGGTAACTAATGGGATCGAACACAATTTCTCCTGTTTCATAGTCGCGTTTGCTGTCGCTAGACAGTTACAGCTACTTTTTTTCTTTGAATTTGTATCGGCGATCAGTCGCAAGACTATAAGCTGATGAGTTCAGTTGTTATGGCCATAACAACTGAGTTACAGCTACTAAACTAGATATTATCACAGTTAAAATCAGGTTCCTATTTCTAAATAATCTACTTTCTTCACTACCAAATAAATCGTCAATGTTTAATTAAGTTTCAAAAGAATCAGTGTTACGTACATACGATAAAAATTCAATTTGTTATCTTATGACATTTTCAAGCCTATAGGTTTAGGTAACCTAGTGCCCGAATTACATTTTAGGTTACCTAGCGTGGCTGAAGAATGGGAGCACTAGGTCTTCAATGATTCATAATTCAATGCAACACTGTTTGAACAAGTTTTTCATGAAGGAAAATGAAAGATTTGTAGAAGAAATTATTAGATTTTGTGAAGTTATTCAATTCGAATTTTTAAATAAGTAAAAATGAATTGGAAAATTGTCATGCAGAGTGCAAAATTCAGCAATGGCTGAACAAAATTATTTTTTTTTCGGACAGGTAGGTACAAAAATTAGCAAAACCGGGGTTAATTAATATTAATGATAATTCTGATACTTTGTATTTTGCTGTGCCCGACAGGGTCCATAATTGTGTCCTAGCTTTAAGTCAATGTAACATCTTATGAAACAAATAAAGATATGAATATGAATGAATATAATTGAGAAAAAAAAATTAGGTAAATCTTTAAAATGCCTTGTTAAGAGTTACCCACGTATAAGTTTCCACATCTACTTATACATATATAAATAAAAATTTATTTCCGTTCGTAAGTCTCGGTAAAACTCGAGAATGACTGAACCGATGTGGCTAATTTTGGTCTTGAAATGTTCGTGGAAGTCCAGGAAAGGTTTAAAAGGTGAGAAAAAATTTTTAGGCGGTGCGAAGTTTGCCGGGTCAGCTAGTCACTACATAGTATAAAACAAAGTCGCTATCCATCGTCTGTCTGTCCCTATGTATGTATGCTTAGATCTTTAAAACTACGCAACGGATTTTGATGCGGTTTTTTAATAGATAGAGTGATTCTTCATGTACATGCATAATATTGTAGAGAAACACTGATTTTAGAGGTTTCTAATTGCACCCGTGCGAAGCCGGGGCGGGTCGCTAGTGTGGTATAAAAAGAGCAATTACGTAAGCCCTAATTTAGCTTATGAAAAGTTAGAATTGACTAAACATAGAAATATAACCCTAACTTTATCCATAAAAAAGGAACACTGACACGATGAAACAAAACGCAAGCGTTGTTTCACGTCGGTTTTCTGTGAGGGCGTGATATGAAGCCGATCAAGCTGGTCCATTCGTGATGAAACATGGCTCTCCCACACTTCCTAGAGGTATAGCATACACAGCACATATGTAGCGCTATTTTTTACAGCATTTCCTAAAACATTACACGTCCAATCATTAATTTACCCAGCCGAGCTGTACACAAACTGTATGTAGGTAACAGCAAACGTTATCATATTTTCTTATCGGTCAAACGGCGCCAGCACTTTCATTTAGGGTTGCCAACATTTTTTGACAAAAAAAAACGTATAAATTTGTTTGAATAGGAATAACAAAGTATTTACATTTTTTTTCAATTTCAGAATTAACTCGTCATTTTAAGCATCCATTTTTACTCAAGAGTATCTAGTTTCTTTAATTATCTGTCCAAAAATGTCGGACACGTTTCCTCCAATTTCGTCGATAGTGACATCTGTGATAATTATTGACTGACTGGTCACTAACATTTTGTTCAGCGATTATAAGTCGTTTACCATAATCTTTTTTAACTTATAAACACCGTTAAATACACAACTGTGCGCTTCTCGCGATGCTTTCTGCCTTGCACAGCAAAACTGTAGAATGATTTTTCATCGGCAACCTTCAAACCTTCAAGAAAAAAGAGCGTATTCCTTTTTAAAAGGTCGGCAACGCACCTGTGACTCCACTGGTGTTGCGGGTGTCTATGGGCGGCGCTGATCGCTTACCATCAGGTGATCCGTCTGCTCGTTTGCCTCCCAGTCCATAAAAAAAAATAGTACCGTGTTATTCCAATAAAGGTTGGAAATTCCACATAGGTACTTTATTTGTATGTAAAAGTAGAAAGTATGATTATCAAAAATAAAGTAGTTATAGTAAAAGAACGTTATTGCCTATAAAGTATGGTTGGCAACCCTACTTTCATTTAACATGAATAAGGGGCATCTTTATATTACTTATCATTTGTTTTCGGATCTCAAATCTACGATCAAATTACGTAGGGGTTCGTGTCATTCAACTTTGTCGTAAAAACTTGCATACTCGTGATACAAGCATGTTTAATATGATAATTATATTAAATGGTGACACGCCTCAAATATACGAATTCTTTTAAATAACTATATGCCGCCCATGGACACCTAAAACACCGAGAATATTGGGTATTGGGAATTTGAGGATTGTGGAGGATTCGGGGATTGGGGGAACCGGGGATCGGGTTAATTGGGCTTCCGGTAACCTCACTCACATGACGAAACACAACGCAAGCATTGTTTTACGTCGGTTTTCTGTGAAGCAGTGGGATCACTCCGGTCGAGCCGGCCCATTCATGGCACGGCCGAACGGGCCGAAGTCTGGCTTTATCACACTTTTTCCTCTCTAAGTAGTAATTATCAAGATAAATTTCCTAAATTTTGCGTTGGGTTGTTGTGCATGTTTACCGTTTAATAATCGGTCAAGTCAAAATGGGTTTTTATACTTTCCAAACAAAAGAGAATGCGATGAGCAAACTTCAGAATGATTGATCGTTTCGTTAGGATTATGGGAAAATTTGTTGGTGCAATTTCTTTGAATAGTAAAATAAATATATTATATTAAGACGCGAAATACATACTAAATGTACGTTATGGTAGGTTTAAATCTAAATCCATATGAAAATCCATATAGACTAACTAATATTCAACCTAAATAAGACAGATTTTTTAAACAAGGATTAATAAATTCTAATCCTCCTTAGATAGATCTCTTTAAATTGGTGGCTAGAGAAGAACTGTCACATTTGAATTTAGAACACCGGTTTGACGTTTACAAATCTCTGAATGCACAGATTATGCAAGCATTGGCAAGTAGTGATTAATGTGTTTAATCTTGATATCTGGTTGCACTCGATGTCACGAAGGTTAACTGGCACTCGTTGCGATTAACACCGAAAAAAGATAGTCAGGTCAGGGTTAGAGGAACTGGTCATGGACTGGTTAGTAGGTAAACGGACATCGATTGGAAATATGTGCAAGAATTTGTGCTACTATGCTAGTGTTTATGTCGGTATTAGATTCATAGTATGGATTGTAGAAGGAAATCCTTTCCTAAGACCCTGTTTTCGCAATAAATTGGATGTAACATATGTACGTATAATAACTTGAATACGTACCTCTACAATGCAATAGGGTAGATACCTAACTTTTATTTTAATGTCCGTTTGGTAGATTATTTTAAATCATTAGACACGTATTTTTTATACTTACTTCGATATATTGATTTGAAATATCGCGTAAAGTCACTTCTTGCATTGCATTTTATACGTAAAAATGACGTTTTAGCCCCCACTTCTAAACTTTGATTCGTTTTATCTAAATATTGTTTTAGTATACAAACGACAAAATAAAAAAATACGTGTCTTATATTTTTTCATTACCTAACTTACGGACTAAATATATTTTTAATTTTTATACCCTAATGAGGATATCCTAAACTAAATAATAAAATAAAATAGACAAAATACCTCCTACAAGAGAAGAAAACTATATCTAATATTAACATAACTAGACTAGATTACAAAACATCTATGTTGCTATGTAGAATGACGTAACATGTAATATACCTCTATAATGATTACGATAGACCAATGCTAGTGATAGCATAGTTTATCGCACACGTAGGTATGTGGTACTAGTGACCCACTTGCGTCGTTCTTGGGTTGGTTGGATAAGCGAGTGCTCATTCCATTATTCAAACTGATGAATGTAGTTATATGTATGTGTGTATCTTCCTACACCATCCTTATTGGAGCAGACCTCCTTATTGTTTTATTAAATTTTTTTATAGTTGTAAGGAAATTGTAGGCGATTTTGTGCTAAGGAGACTCTATACAGATTATCTGCTGGAAGTTCAGAATAAACATTTGTTAAATTCTTCTTTTGGAGATTTTTCTCGTCGATGTACATATGTACTTTTATTGGCAACATCAGCATTTAATGTTGTTATCAATAACGAAAAATTCTGTTCTTGAATTTTTGAATTGTATCCTACATGCTGTGCAAGTATTGTTTAAGTCTTACAATACGTTGGTTCCTCCTTTATGTCTCGTATTTATGTAGAAAAATTTCTATATGACTATAGATACACGACTACGGTACGGAAATCTAGGGTCTGGCTATTGGAGTAAGAAAAATGGAGTAGTTTATTAATAAATGAGTAAACAGATCGTCATTTACTCCGGTCATAGTGATTTAGATTTATAATTTGATCTAGCTTGGGCGATGGAAAACATTTAACGGGATGTTTTCGGATAGATGTCTATATCTGAGGCCTTAGTACAAGTTTGTCTTACGCGTACTCGTTTCGAATACTTTAAACGTAAATCAAACTCGTACTAAGGCCTCAGAGACCTTAGTATCGAAACAAGTACGCGTTCGGCGTGTGATTGGCCGGCGCCAATGAACCAACCAATCAGAGCGCCGAACGGGAACTCTTTACGATTACTTTAAAAGTAAAATAAACTCGTAGTAAGGCCTCTGAACTTGTTTCAGATTTGTGATGCATGAAACACATTAAACTCTCGAATTCAAACCAAAAAAATAGTAAATCTATTTTCATTAGTCCGGTAACGCAATTGTAACAATTTTAACAGCACTGATCTGGTGTTACGGTGCTCCATTGGCGATGTTGGTTGCTTACCATCAGGTTATCCATCTGCTTGTTTACCCCCTATGCCATAAAGAAGCGTTAGTTTTTTTGCCATGTGTAAATACCTAATTGAAATAAATAAAAATACGAAATAGAATGCAAATAAATGCTCACAAATTTAAGTGTGGGAGAGCCATGCTTCGGCACGAGTGGGCCGGCGTGACCGGAGTGATACCACGGCCTCACAGAAAACCGACGTGAAGCAATGCTTGCATTGTGTTTCGTCGTGTGAGTGAGGTTACCGGAGGCCCAATTACCTTCACCTTCCCCAATCTCCCCAATCCTTGAATCCCCAACGATCCTCAAACTCCTAATCCCCAAAAAGCCGGTGACGCACTTGTAACGCCTCTGGTGTTCCAGGTGTCCATGGGCGACGCCAATTGCTTACCATCAGGTGATCCGTCTGCTCGTTTACCGGCTTATGCGATAAAAAAAAACAAATAGTGTTGCGAAATGTTCAGAGTTTTTTCAATAACCTTGAACGTTTTGAACAGAGGATTATTTCTTTATTACTTATGCAAAACATCTTTACCGCGTTTAAGGAAAATAATGAGTTAATTTGTGTCGGCCATTAGACATTTTATGTCTTAATATCGTATGTTCTAGTTTAATGCAGTCATGTAGTCTTATAGGTAAGTACCATACAATAGTCGCTGTTGTATAACATATACGTACTTACTGAGTATTATGTGTATCTAAAAGTATTGAAGTTCAGTCAATATCTGATATGAGTCATAGTACATCGTGTAGGTAACTATGCACTTTTGTCGTTGTAATTAAAAACGTCATTATTGCATGTGACTTCAAACGGTGTACAGTGCACACGCGAACAGTTATTTTCGAAACTATCCGTCTATAGTGACTAGTAAGTGCCAAGCCAATAAATAAACACCAATTCTGGTGCGACCAAATATTTTCCCGCGTTTTTCAATTTGAAATTTAGAACGCCATTTATTTTATACTTCATTGACAGCTTTGATCAAGGCGCGAGTGGCCAGTGTTTTAAATAAAGATTGTAATTTCCAGAATATGGAAGGAGATGAGCCTAAACGACAGTCTAAAGGAGGTGGAACGCGCAAAACTTGCTGTATGGGATTATCCAGTAAGTGACAAATATAGTAAAATGTGGCAGGCAATGGAAGAAGCTGTTTTACCTAACACTATTGAGGAAGCTATACAGAGGGTCAGGGATTCCAAGAGTTCCAGTGAAGGGTTCGCCTGGTTGGGTGACGCTACGGATGTGAAGTACCATGTGATGACCAGCTGTGATCTTCAGTCGGTTGGAGACGAATTCTCTAGGAAACCTTATGCCATTGCTGTCCAACAAGGATCTCCGTTGAAAGACCAGTTCAATAATGCGTGAGTACTGTTCTATTACTATTTTATTTTATTATATTCATGGATAGATCAACGACTCGGATAAGCTTTAAATGCCTTGCTGCTATATATTTTATTAACATCACATTTTATTATCACTACGCGAATAATTCAGCTAATAATTACCATACAATGTGCAATATTTGCACAAATTTTATCGTGAAACCTACACGTGTCTGCGTTTCTGTCTATTGAACCATATTTCGACTAAACAAATAGACTTTAGGTATCTTTGTGGAACGTATCCGAACATAATTTACATAGCCTAAACTCTAATTATTGTCGGTCAACGACCTTTTTATTGCGCGATTTCCCGCCATTGCTTCCCGCCAATTTTTAGTATTACCTACGTGCTAGATTTTTTTCCCGATATTTATTTGAGCTATATTTTTGACACTTCCTTACGATCGTAGGCTTACAAACGTGACTAATGCTACTGCTAATAAAAAATCTAAATAATGGGTGGCGTTGGGAAATATTCCGGACATTTTTTAACTTTAGTTACTTATATTTATTTCTGTAGACTGAGGAAGAAAACTAATGCGATACGGCAGTTGACGTGTAAATTAATTTAATGAGTTCATACCTACGACCTACTACGAGTTGTTGCCAAGTGACATTACTGACTATGTGGCTTCGGTTTTGAATCCAGACTTTCTTTCTATCCAGATTTAGGTTACTAGGTAGGTCGCAATTGCAATTGAAAGTGGTAAGTAGGTTGTACCTAAAAGACTTGCTCTAATTACGATAAAAATCATAAGAACTGTTAGGATAGTAGCATGATTATTTTGATTAATAAATGATTATACTCCATTAATAAGATGATGAACTACAAAAACAAACTTTACTACCCCAGATTAGGGACTATGTATGATATTGCAATTCTTACACTGTATTTGAGCACACACAAATGTATCGAATGAGAATAAAGTATCGATTACAAGGGCTTCCTTGTATGAAAGCAGTTTAGAAATGAATAAATAAACAACAGTCCTGCCTTTATAAGAGTCCGTGGATATTGTATGAATTGCGCACATTCGCATATCTATAAGGCAAATTGTATCATACGACAATATATGGTAATACAAAGTAGATAGATTTGTATTACTTTTAAAACGCATGGCGCTAGTGTAGACTAAAGTCTAATATAGGAGATACTAGATAGCTAAAAAGGTAGCTGCAGTCTGTGAAGTAACTTCTGACGTGATAATTTTGTCTTTCTTTAATGGTTTATTTGTTACAAAATATTTCTAATTACATTTTGTGAACTTCTATTCTTTGATGTTTATTTTCTACTTATACTGTGTATATGTTTTTTTTAATCTTTATTTAATAAGAAGGGCTTTTTTCCTAAGAGGAAAATCAGCCCTATTATAGGATACAAATAAAACCACAAAATAATTAAATAATACAATTTCTAGCCTCAGATGACAATAAATATATTTACACGACATTCTCAAACTTTAAACTTTTTCATAATAATTAGAAAAGTACAGAATAAAAACTTTAAAAAAATTCTTAAATGGCCAACGACCATGTCGGAAGATAATAGATGCTAGCACAGACCTTAGCTAGACATTATTGAAAACGGTTAATGTCCTATGCAAATGTCTTTCCAAAGGTGACCTCGATGACATTTGTCGATTCTCCGTAAAACTATTTAAAATGCAAATCGTCCACGACTTATAGTAATCCGCATTTTGTACTATCCATCTGGTAAATATTAACTTAGTTTCAATTGAACAAATAATGTTAGTCGTTATGGGATTTTGGAAATAGATTATCATAATGGATAATCCTGACTACCACACGTTTTGGTTTACATTAAGAAGGAACACTCTCTATTTTGACTACAGCTAGCTTTTCTAACATGATAACAGTTCCAATAAAGTACCTAAGCGTATGGCCAGTTATCAAGACTTAGAAACTAGAATCTGTGTTATTACACAACATAACTAGTGGAAGCTATGCTGGTAGGGAGTTGGGTATGCTATGGAGGGTGAGATGGTACTTCATGCCGAAATAATTACTGAGCAGATACTCTTACTGTTCTCATCTTTGGAACGGCTCATCCAAATACCAGCTGCACGGGCTAGAACACATCGGGAAGTGTGCCAAGAAGCTCATCAACGATGATGTCATTATTAAGGCCCGGCTTCAAAGCCTCGAACACAGGCAAGTCACTATAGGTATTCTAGGACGTTTTTATGTTCCAGCTGTTCAGCTAATTACTGGTTACTCTTCCCGCCAGTTATAAGTTAATTACTACTCCCCCTTACGATCTTTTCATGGTTGACAACAAAACATGCACTCTGTTGATGTAAGAGGCAAAACAACAATCAAATGTAGTTACGTTTCTAATTTATAATAATAATAACGTTGTCCGGCTCACACTGAAGAAAAAAATACCTACCTAATAATAATAAAACATTTATTTGCAGCAACATGGTATCTAGGTATAAAAAGGTCTTAGGTTTACAATAGTCACAAACATGTTCAGCTAACAAAACTGCATGCAAACATATACTAATAGCATATAAAAGCATATATAACATAATACTATGTTTAATGCGATTATTTCTATCGATGACAAAGCCACGTCATTTATTTAAAGCGATGCATAATCATAGAGCTTCTAACTTAATTTCTATTTGTCGATATAGTATGATGTGTGATATTATCGTGTTTACGTCGGAATATAAACAGATCGATCGTGTTGTAGGAACAGATCAAAGTGAAGTGGGCAACATTACTTAATGATTAATGCCTTCGAAGTACCTTTCATGTTTCAATCGATGAAGGGACTATACTTATATTCACGTTTGTGTTTGTACCTATATGTAGGTATGCTTGTGTGTATATATGAATTTCAGATATTATGAGTAAAAGGGTACCTCTATAAAAAGTTTAATGTTTGTTAAGGTGCCTCTGTGAACCCTGACACAAAAATTTGATTTGTACTGCGTCGAATAAGATGCTTACAATTTTAATTGTAAGTTTTCGAAGTTTAAATCCTTGACTATTCTTTCTTTTTATGCTTTCTATGCTAATAGACTGTGGGTTTCTATATTTTTAATTAAACAACTTTGGTAACGAATCCATTTATTAAGAATAAAGAACTAGTTAGTATTTACATACATGTCCGTAAGATTCTTCCTAAGGATGAACCTCAGACCTAATTAATTCAAGTTAGAATCATTTTTTTATAACTAACATAACATATTGCCTTTACCCCCGAAGAGGTAGACAGAGGTTCACATTACGGCACTTAATGCCATTGTACAATGTAACATCCACTTTGACTATTTATCCCTTGCCCGGCAGTTGCACTTGCGACCACTCGGCCAACGAGACAGTCATTTTGTAGAAAACATAAAAAGCCTAATCAATAGAATTCAGACATATAGTATAGTACATTAAAGTTACAACGACTAATTTCAAATTCCAGAATCCTCCAACTTCTAAACAAGCGCAAACTGGAGAAACTGAAAGAGATCTGGTGGAACGATAACCCGGAGTCCATGAAATGCGAGAAGCAGGATGACCAGTCCGATGGGATCTCCATCCAGAACATTGGGGGCGTGTTTATTGTCATATTTATGGGGATTGGACTGGCGTGTGTCACGCTGGGAGTGGAGTACTGGTGGTACAAGTGGAGGAAGAGACCTGCTGTTGGAGATGTTACACAGGTACCTATAAAAACTGGTTTATGTAGTAACTAGGTTTGGTAGGAAAGGCAGCGTTGACGAGGTGCGATTTACGCTTATGTCCATTATCGCCACATAGTACAAAACAAAGTTGCTATCCGCCGTCTGTCTGTGCCTATGTATGCTTAGATCTTTAAAACTACGCAACGGATTTTGATGCGGTTTTTTTAAATAGATGGAGTGATTCTTAAGGAATATTCTTATACGTGCATAATATAGTAGAGAAACACTATTAAATTTAGAGGCTTCTAATTGCACCCGTGCGAAGTCGGGTTGGGTCGCTAGTGACTAATAAAAATCACAATAATCACAATTTTTTGTTTCACTTTCGTATTTTTCTTTTCCAATTTTTGTCTTCTGTCCACAATCGCAATTTTTTGGACTATAATTACCTACGCAGATTGTAAAGTAATTGATTTGTGTATTTTTTACCCTTAAATTATATTTATAATAAAAATAAACCTTTTTGATAGATTTTTTGTCATCTGGAATAGCTACGTGCGTTAACCTGTTAACCTTTTTTTATTGTTCATAGGTGGAGCCAGCGAAATTAACCAGAAACAACGTCGATAAACAAGGCGAAGGTTTTAACTTCAGAGGGAGAAACTTAGGTCTTAATTTCAAACCCAAGTTTTAATACAACAAACGGTCAACCGTAACTTGATTTACAAAAACATTCCTTAGGCATAGGGAAATAAAGTTCCTTTTATTTTATTACTGACTTATCTAGCGAACATAATATTGGAACTAATAAATAAAATGGAACAAAATTAAATCTCGAACAAGTATACCAGCGCCATCTAGTATTCTGAAGGTAAGTCGGTGGTACGTGATATACGAAACCAGTTCTTAAAACTAAGAAATAATGGTGAAATGGTTGACTCGTGTAATTTTAATAAAAATATTTTGATTTTTATTTATCTCTAGGTATTTTCCAAGTGTTCATTGATCTCATTTTTCTATTATTAAGAATATTGTATAGTTCTGTCACAATGTATGCAAGTGTGTCTGCAATAAACACGTGGCACCTCCAATTTGTTTTAATTACCCATCAAATACTTATATAATGTGATTTATAAGATGATATGCATGTAAGTATATACATCCAATCTACTTTTGGTTGTGTGACGTTAAGAATCTGTAATCGGTAAATAATGTTGTTCTAGAAACTTCCAAGGTGAACGATTAGCTTCCGAACATTGACGATAGATGGCGTTGTATTCACGTTCTTACCATATCATACTAAATTTACTTTTATTTATTTAGTTTTACTTCAGACGCTAAAGTGCAGATTATTTGTAGGTAAGTTTATAGACATTGCTCAGTCGACTATAACGCTACAACATAGTAAAAATGATATTATCTCTAAAGCAAAATATTTTATTTCTCTCAGTAGTAGAACAAAATAAATCCAGGGTTATGTGATTCAATGCACGATTCTTTGACGTCTTGAAAACCTATTATAAACCATTTAAAATATTTAATCAAGAACTCCTAACTTCAACAGAGATCAAAAAACCATCTGTAAAAAACTAGACACGAGATAAACAAAACAATAAGGTAATATTTTAAAGTAATTTATTACAATAACTTAACGAACTAAGTTATAAAAGTATGATCATCATTACTCTAGTATAATTTACAATAGACGTGGGAGTGTGAACCAATTGTTGTATTTTCTATAGAAAATAATTTAGTATCTGTTGTCTCTTAATTATTGTCGTAATAAATGAGCATGGCATTGAATTATTTGATATTACGCGTCATAACAACGTTCTTTAAACATGTACTATGTTGTTTGATAAGTGTATTAAGTTCGATATGATAGGCAGATTCTCAGTTCAGATTTTTTAAATCATTAGCCTAATTTTGCCGACTATTAAAATCTTGGACTTTTTGTTGTATAGAACTGTTCTTGTAATCCTTTCTTGATTGAGTAAGAGATAGGAATAAACATTTTTTACTCTAGTAAAGGACTGCTGTAGCAGATCTGGCTGAGTCAGTTAGTCCTAATGGGGGCCTACGTTTTTTTTGTAGACACGGGTTTCTTTGTCCAATCACGGCAGCTATCAAATATGGAACGTCCAATAATGGCAATGACACAATAGTTAATTCCCTATTGGACGTAAAACGAGAGGAGGACACTAGCCCCATCTGGTGAGAAAAAATACGATTGCCCGATGCAAAAACAGTTTTATTCGGTTGAAAAACTGTCTTTATTATTTGGTTTGCCAGCATAACCTTTAAAATAAAATAGGCATCAAGTTTAATTAGTATTAGGTACTAGCAAACCCGGCGAACTCCGTTTCGCCACCAGATGGCGTCGTTTTATGTAACATTATTTGCTATAAACCTCACGGAGCCCGAGACCTTTCCAAGGAATGCAACACCGTGGAAATCGGTTCGTGCGTTCTGGTATAGGGTCAGGAAGGAAAACCCGACTTATTTTTAAATCGTAGATATTGTCTTTGTGTTTATTAACGAATTTTAGACCTTGTAAACCCGACTGCCTTCTAGTAGTAACTAATTCTTTGAATCAATATTTTACTCTGACATAACATCATTTGCAACAATCGGTCCACACGTCCGTCTCTAATCTGCTAGTTGAGTATTATGACGGCAATAATCTAACATAACTTTGATAAACTCAACTACAGTTTCATATTGTCATTTTTAAGGCAAGAAATCGTCATAGTTTACATTCCTCAAACCACGATCTGCCATTCTTTGATCAACACCATCAGCTTCGAGTACACTCTCTTCATCAACCATCCTTATATCTTTGTTAACATTAATAATAATCTCGCCTTTTCTCTTAATTGTATATTTACATTAGAAAATAGCCATTTAAATATAAATATTATTATTAAATTATTTCAATTTGGTAATGTTTATAGCTCGATAGTCTTGCCATGTTTGTTCAAGTTTTTCATGTTCTTGTTACATAATTCTAGTTCTAACCTCAGCCCGTCCACTTCTGCCTCTAAAGTACGAGATCTCTTAAACATTTGGACATAGTTCAGCTGTAATTGTTTCTGGTATCGAAGTACTTTGTCCTTTTCTTCGGACCATTTTCTTCTCTCGTTGTTGAACTGGGTTTCTTTAGCTTCCAGTTCGCACTTGAGTCTGTCGACGATGGCGTTGGCGGCGCAAGGCTCGCTGCACGAGTCCGGCAGCTCTCCATTCAGTCTTTGAACTTCAGCATCTTCTAGGGCACTATCACTGGAGTTCCAGTGGTACTCATTAGTTTTGCAGACGTCGTAGATTCCTCTCATGGTCCTCCCGCACTCGATGCCTTCGTATCCACTGAGGGAGATATCTGACAGTTCTTGTCTAAGCTCCTTCAGCTCGGTTTTTAGTCTTTCAATTTCATTTTTGCTGGTTTCCTTGGTCTTGGTGAGGTCTGACACGCTTTCCATGAGGTCGTTGGTGAGGCGGTCTACTTCTGATTGTAATCGGTTAATGGACTTTTCCTTTTCGTCCGTTTCTGCTCGGAGCCTCATTATTTCTTTTTCTTTCTTGTCGAGGACTTCTCTAAGTTGGCGGCAGTCTGCCTTCAAGGTGAGGTACTCGTGTCCCTTTGCTGTTTGTTCGTTCTGGAAATACAGAAGAGGACGTTATTGAAAATACTAATATAATTTTGGTCATTTTATTGTCTTTCTGGGTAGGTGCGTAATTAAAAATATATAGATTACCTAAATAAAAATACCTAACCAACTAAGTTTTTGGACATTATTGTATTATAAGATCCTTTTTCACCATGCTTGGTACAAAATAATTACAAAAGCAACCAACCTGTGCGTCCTTAAGCTGTGTCTTCAACAACGCGATCTCTCCAGCCCTCTGGCAGAGACTCCACTCGGTGTCCTCGAGCCTCTGACGCAGCAGCGCTCGGTCTCGCCTGACGCGCGCCAGTTCCGCGTCCCGCTCATCTCGGGAGCGTCCGAAGCTCTGCATCATGAGACCTCGGGCTGCTCGTACACGAACTTCGTGACTTCGAATGCGTTCCGTTGTGCTGTAACATTAAAAAAAAATCATTTAATGTCTGAAGAAGTTTTGGGCTGTGTAATAAAACTGGTAGTTATAATTGAGTTGAATCTAAGGTAAGTTTTTACTGAAATGCTGTGGTTTGAAATGGTTGGAAAACCTACCTCTATATCTACTTCATATTATGTAGTAGTGTAATCCTTTGTCTGAAAATTTCGCTCAATTTTCTTCAGTTCAGTGATATATTTATTTTCTATCTCTTCTTCTTTTATTAGATCTATCTTCTTTCCTATGTTATAGTAATTCTAAACCTAGTTTTCACTGATTGGAAACACTTCAATCGAGTTCTTAGCTTCTATAATTTATTTTACATGCATTTGTTTATATGCATTTAAAACGTAGTGAAACTCCTCGTCTGATTTTACTACTAGTGCATAAAACAAATGGCATTAGAAAGTATGATACATTCCTCGAAACTATGAACCTTTAGAATTTTATAGCGGTTGCCGTGAAACCTCGTAACCCAACCTACTAAAGCTGTTGAGAGTAGAATATTTATAGCCGCTAGAATTGTCTGAATGACCTATGAGCTATAAACTATATGCAGATGGGCTACATATTTATTCTTTCATGGGAATGGAAATAAATGATATCGCTATCTTTCTCCGAAGAGATAGATGGAGGTCCATTTCAATAAATGGCACCTTTTCTTCTCATCGCCAGATACAAGGGGTTAATAAGGTATGATGTCATTGCCATTGTATGAAGTCTGCCCCAAAAAATCTGTTACCAATTATCTCAATAATTCGTTGCTCTGACAATCAAGCTTTGAAACAGTCGTAACTCACTCACAGCGAGGTAGTTTCTCTCTAACTATCTATGTATTATAAGTTCCACTCACCTATAGTCATGTTGATCTCTCTCCAGTTCAGCGACTCCTGAGTCGGCAGGCGAAGGCGCCGGCACTGGTTCCTTGTCCGTGCCGCTCAGCACAGAACTCGACTTTGTGCTGAAAAGAGAAACATTTCAAATATAGTCGGAATTAAAACTATACGAAAAATATGATAAGATTCCGGATAATCTAAATTAATGAGCTGTAAACGACATGACATGACCAAACACGACTTAATTCGACAATTACGCCATCTAGGGAGTGCAAAAATGGAGGTGCTCATTAGTCTTTAGACTAATTAATGTAAATTATTGACATCTTTCTATTATTATTCAACGTGTAATAAAAGTATGGATTGGTCATCAAGTTACACAAGTTAGTTAAGTCATTAAGAGCTAGTATCGTATAAAATATATTTGCTATCTATTATTATAATATTTGCTCATATCGTTTGGAATTCCATTCATCTGTGTCACTTACGATGTAAATTAGATATTCAAATAACCTACTTGCATTCGATTGAGACGCCATTTAATGTTAATGCATCTATACATATATACGTTTATCATTTATTTATTTTATAACAAGTTATCAAGTAGTGGTATTTCTAATAGCTTTATTTCTAACTCATAATATCGAGTATTTGAATTTGTGGGTACTCTCACTCTGCCATCGAGATAGTCGAAGTGGAATAATTATGTTATTTCGTATATTCATACTTTAACGTACACCTTAATAAGAGCTACGGTTTAAGTTCGAAACTAATCGTTTCATTCCAGCCAATGTTCTAATGTTTGTTACATCTTCACGTTTTACCAACAAATGTTACCCATTCATCCAATGTAATTTCAAGATTGTTTGAGTAGGTGGCTACTCAACCAATCTTGCAATTTTATTTTGCATACATACATATGTGTGCTCGGGAGTACGGAGAAAGACATAGCCTATATCACAGGTGCAAATCCTCGGGTAAAAGCTAGCCCATAATAAACTAGATCCGCAAACATCAATAGAAATATATTCAAGGTATAAAACGAGATTGAATCCGTAGTCGGTACTAAACATCGTATCTGAGATTCTACGCAGCATCGCAATTCAGATGGAACGGTAAAAGCGTTAGGTATTTTATTACTTTGTTTACAACCTGTTGGACTACGGTCTGAGGCCTTAGTACGAATTTATTTTACGTTTAAAGTAATCGTAACGAGTACGCGTTCGGCGCTCTGAGGCTAAGGCCTCTGAGGCCTTAGTACGGGTTTGTTTTACGTTTAAAGTAATCGTAACGAGTACGCGTTCGGCGCTCTGATTGGTTGCTTCATTGGCGCCGGCCAATCAGAGTGCCGAACGCATACTCGTTTCGAATACTTTAAACGTAAATCAAACTCGTACTAAGGCCTTTGATTGGTTGGTTCATTGGCGCCGGCCAATCAGAGTGCCGACCGCGTATTCGTTACGAATACTTTAAACGTAAATGAAACTCGTACTAAGGCCTCAGTCTACCTGTATACCTAGTTTCGTAATCTGGTCAATTAGGTCCGGATTGTCGTGCTCGTACCGCTGCTAAAGAGGGTTATTAAATGTTGTTTATTTACGTTTTGACCTAAAGATTGGTAATTGTTACCTTTTTTTTTAAGGGGGGAAAATCATCGAATGACTGCTCCCGCCCGGGTGAGGAGGGAGGGAGTGTCAGACTCTTACTGACTAAAAACCACCCCGTTCCTTCTCCTGCACGTCGAGCCGGAGCCCCGGTTACCCGTTAGGTTCTCAAATTGTTACCTTACAAAAGCTTTTAGTACCTATAAAGACTAGCTTCCAGTAGCCCGCGTTCCAGTATGACAAAAAATTGTCTGTTATTCTGTTATTTACCAAATTTCATTTCGATCCCTTCAGTTTTGACGTGATTGTGTTACCACATATACACAAACACGCACACACACACACACACCCTCACACACACACACACACACACACACAAACATATTAATTATTACAACTTTCACATCTATAATATTAGTAAGACATAACATAACATCACGCCTTTTATCCCCGAAGGGGTAGGCAGAGGCGCACATTACGGCACTTAATGCCACTATACAATATAACACCCACTTTTTGGGTGAGCCTATTACCATATACCGGGCACATGTCCAGACTCAATGCTACAACTGAGATTTTTAAAAACCCAGTAATACTTTGCCCGGCCCGGGAATCGAACCCGAGACCTCTTGCCCGGCAGTCGCACTTGCAACCACTCGGCCAACTGGGCAGCAATATTGATAAGCTTATTAATTTTACATGTTTAACTTTCGTCTGTATCATCGTTAGATTTGCGTCTACCGCTGCATAAGAGGATTTGCTATAATTATCTAGCCTGACATGGGCTCTATGGATCGCAGTTACGCAGTTATTAAAGTTTAAGAGGTTAGGCCTTTACCTCTAGTATTTTAAGTCCTTATGAATGAAGTAAAAATAATCGGCTTGTGATTTTGCTACTGGACACTGCTGCGGTCTCTTCCACAGTACAATATTGGCTTAACAATTATTTCAGAACATCTGCATTCATTACGGCCACATAGACAAAATTAAA